>OX376185.1:9815157-10192813 GCA_947363905.1 Lithophane semibrunnea
CTCAATGCGCGGCGCGCGCGCCTCTTTTCCAAATTCCTTCTACATTCCTAAATTATTTGCTAGTCAAAATGAAGTTTAGTGTTTACGTTTATAAACGGAGGTGTTTGTGCAAATTCAGAAAAAGTGGATTAGTTCTCTAATCGTTACTCGCTACGGTCCAAAGAACAATGCTGTGGGAAAAAATAACGTTCAGCTGGCATCGTCAGTCGTTCCCAGCTACCTACCTTACCTCGCTCCCCGCGCCGACCGGGTACCGGGTTCAATGCGCCTCTCTGCGTTTATTCATCGTTTGTGGGAAAAGTTGACCCCCGTTTTAAAAAATTATTGTTAACGAATTCACACGACTTGTATTGTAGTCACTGCTGTATCTGAGATGATCGAATTAAAAGCTCACAACAAGCGAAGTTGTAATGCAACAGGTATTTAATTAATACCTAGGTACTTAAATATACCAAATTTTGTGTAAATTGATTAATGAGGCTCCAGCGTAAATTCGGAATGTTTTTTATGCGCCAAGCGACAAGGCTGCAGCATTCCGCAGACCTAAACTATTTATTCTGGGCTTTGCCATGTTTGTCGAGTTTCAACTTCGTCGAAATTATTATCTTACTGTGCTGCGGATAGAACATTTATCAGAGGAGGACAATACTCTTACATTAGGCAACGTGTGTAATGTTAGTGAATGAAATGTTGAAATAGCCGTTAATATTAATTTGCGGATACGCTCGCCGTAATGTGAATAGTGACGACATCAAGTGATGTGGATGTAGTATTATCTAGTGAATTGTGTTCCGTGAGTGAAGTTCGTTTTGAAGATAAAGCTCTGTGGGAACTTGCCGTACGATGGGGAACCAAGGATCTTCAGCACACGAGCCGTTCGACCGGGCGGCCCAGGCGGCTGCCAATGCCGACCTCAAAATGGTACTCATTTGATTAAGCTTCATTTACAATTCATTATTCAACTTGAGTCATTGAATACATACTAAACTATATTATAGTCGCTTGTGCTATGGCCAACGTTTATTGTTCCTGCAGTTCCTAGCCTACCTCACGTACCTACATTATACACCAGATAATAACGAGTTACCTGCGTGCTTACCTTGCGTAGCTTCAAGTCTTTGTACCTTACTATCTAGGTACACCTTAGTTCGTTCATTCGTTGGCTCTGTATCACTAAACGGAATTGGCGAAATAACGTCATCCTCGTATGTATAAATAGGTGTAAGATATTCATAATTCATTCATACCTATCACGTCCGCGTTTTTTTTTTTTTTTTTCATATAATACCGACGAGCTACGTTTTTTAAATTAACTAGGTGGTTAATAGATATACTTACACGGTTTACATTATGCTTTTCTGTACCTATTGAATTATTTATATCGAACATTGAATGTTTGTTACCTGCTTAAATAGCTGCTTATCTAATAAAAAAAATGTTTCGTGCAAGAATCTTCTATTAATTAAATACTATTATTATACCTAACTTGGTTTTAGTTGTAGGGGCAGACAAAAAGATGATGAAAAAATTGAACCACTATTCATGGGCTACTCGAAGTACCCAAAATAACAAACAATAGGTCTTCGAAGTACCTATCAAATCGTTTTCAAATATCCTTTTCAAACGACTTCAAAAAGGAGGAGGTTCTCAATTCCTCTGTTTTTTTTTTTTGTATGTTTGTTACGCGGTTACTCCGCCAATTATGAATTGATTTTGATGATTATTTTTTTTGTTTGGGATTTCATGCTCCAGAGCTGGTCCCATATAAATTTTACTTTGCTTGCGTAGTTTTTCAGTTAGCTATTACGTATTTTTCCCACCTAATCTATGTGGACGATGTTTTATGTAACTCCGTCACTGTTATTTACATAGCAGGTAGTGTTATTTGAATTTGTGTGGGGTATGTACTATCGAAGAACTTCATATCTTAGCAGTTTGAAAACAAAATCCCGTGAACACGATGACCACATCTGTTACCGCCCCGGTTCTATAACGACCTTGCCCTGCAAGCAGAAATAGTCCTTACGGTGCATAGATATGAACTTCTTCGGTGGTACTTACACCAACTTAAAGTGAAAAATTAAAACTTTTTACTACTTACTTAACAAAAACAAAACAACCAAATTCCAATAAACATTCTTTGGAATTCGGATGTTTTTTTGTTTGTTAAAAGTTCTTTTAATAATTAATTTGTTGCAAACACAAACAAGTTAGATTTGGCAATTTTCATTCATAAATCTCGCAACTCTAGATAGGGTAACCTACTTTTGTCGCTGACTGTACATAATGTGTACTTATGTACAGTACGTACTACTACTTACGTACTACTAGAATTTGATACATACCTAGGTATACATATGAAAAAAAACAACGATACTGCTTTGGGTGCATATTTTGTTAAACCAAATGACACGAATCAATTGCCATATTATATTATGAACTTTATTACAATGTATTAAAATTCAAAATATCTTAACTCATTTCATTGAAGTCCAGATGACAGATTGACGAGTGTTAGTGGGTTTTAAGCACATACTTATAATGAATATAATGGTTTCATTAATGAGTGCACATCTGGCTTAATAAGCGTGTCATTGTCATTAGTAAATATGCCTGGGAATTTTACAATCTTCAATGAACATAATGCTAAAATGTGCGTTTGTTTTTTTTTACATAACATTTTTGTTTATCTACCTACTTAGTCAATGTTTGTCAAAAGAAAAACCAAATATCATTAAAATAAAAAACAACTAAAAAAGGCAATAATTTAATTTACAATAATTAAATAAACAAGTTTTTCATATAAAACGTCGAATTTTAAAATTCTAAAGAACAACTATAAATAAATAAATACTTCACTAAGAAAAAAAAAGAATACTTACTTAATAATACTGTTGATCCCAAAGAGGCGAAAAGTAACAAAGTATGTGTTTGCAGTGTAACCTTCATTAAATAAACAATTTTATCTCATTCGTTTTGCACAAACCATAGATAAGATTTATTTATGTTATTTTCCCTAAATCATTACCATTTTGACCTTAAAAATTTGCAAACTTTTGAGTACCTAGACTTGTAGTACTATAAGCAGAAGTATGAAGCTTTTAATTCAATATATAGGTAAAATTATCATCGTTCATAAGTTACGGTAAATAATCTCAAATATTATTTCATTTTATTTTTTATACTTAGTAAAACGCAATAATGTCATTGAGTCAATGGTGACTCACTGATTAGCATAAATTAAATGATAATACATGGAATTGATACAAATTGTTGTCATTCTCCCCTAAACAAAATTGCCACAAGTTCTTATCTACAAATTGGTCAAAACTCGTAAAAACCCCAAATCATGGCCCATTTAGGGGATAAAACTACAATAAAAGTTTCAGTTATTACGAAATTTGAATAGTCAATAAAGTGCGAAAACAATACTTTTAAATCCTCTTTTTCATCCCCTCCTCATTGAACTCTGTATATCTATCTTTATCAATCAATCTGCCTAGCCTTTTCCCAACTATATTGGGGTCGGCTTCCAGTCTAACTGGATGCAGCTGTATATCTTTATATAAAAATGAAATGCTGTTAGTTGGTAAGCGCATCACTGGAGACGGCTGGACCGATTTGGCTATATTTTGTTTTAAAATCTTAGAAATTGTAATATTTCAAACTAGGTTTTTGTGGTAAGAAAAATTTGAAAATTTTGCCGGAAAATTTTCAAATTCGGGAAAATCTGAACATCCTTTTTTGTATGGAATTTACATACTATTGTTTGGATAGGACAACGTATGTTGGGTCAGCTAGTTTTCTATAAAAAATCCCTTCAAGTCGAAAAATTCGGACAAATGACATGGCCGGACAAAGTCCGGACGGGCGACAACAAAGCCGGACATGTCTGGATAAATCTGGACGGATGGTAGCCATGGCCATGTTCAATAGTGAACACTTTTCGGCTGACATGATCATGATGATAATAGTTTTAATTGTCACCATAATATACGGCTGTTAATTCTCTGTACGTACATTACTTTCAATTCTTATCAGTTACCGAATGTGCTGATATTGCTCTATCTTTTGATTTGATTTGATATCTTTGCTCTATCTACGCTTTACATTCTTCACGCGGCCAGTCTAATTTGTTGGAACCTTGGAACACATGCTGATGATTGCACGTTGTTTTATTTATACATAGATAATATAAAACGTTCTTACCGCTTCTATTATTACAGGATTTCCTTAGTTATTATGAATTCATAACAGCGTGTAATTCATTGTAGGTAACCATTGTTTCTTCAATACAAATAATTACTTACTGAATAGTTGAATGCCTTTAATATGTCACAAGCAGAACTTACTGAAGACTTACTATTTCAATTAGAAGCCTTTTCTTTGAAAGCAAGCTTTTCTATTTACCATTTCTCATTTATTCAGCTCTAGCATTTCAGTTCCTAATTATTTGGCTAAGTCAGACTAAACACTTACTTTTCCACCTGTCGTCGTAAATATAGACCTGTGAGGCTGTGACTAACCGTAAGTATCCAGCTTATGAATGAACCTCTTACATTCAATTACAAATTATCCTTAAGTACTTATAGCCAAAATAAAAAAGAAACAATATTATTATTAGCACTATTTAGTCAATTAATACCAATAAAATTGTCCGGGGTACTTATTCATTGTAATGTTGGTATTGTACGGATTTTACCATTGAATTTGTGGAAATGACAACGATAGTCATTGTTACCGGTACAGTTGATGTGTCATGGCGTGTACTGTTACCGTTACCTGGGACCCTGCCGTCAACATTTTGAATCATGGAATTAAAAGCAGTTTAGTTTTAGTGCTTGTAAGAGATGTAAGGAGGAAGTGCATAATATTTACCTTTGCCATAACGTAACCTTACACCACACGCAATTAAATACTCTCGGCTATGAGGAGGCGAAAATCCTAAGATCCAAAAGTTGAAAAAATCTTTCCTGCCTGCGCTTCTCACTTTTATTAGGATACTAGCTGCCCGACCGGCTTCGCTCCGGTAGCACTAAGTACTTATCTATAGTGCACCTACCTACGTACCTACCTACCCACCCTAACTACCTACACTACCTTACTTAAGATGTTCATCGTTGTTTATTTGTTACTAATTTATCATGTACTGATTTCAGAAGTCGTCAGTGCGTGCGTCGTTGCGGCGTGCGCGCGCGGGCGCGGCGCTGTCACCGCCGCGCGCCGGCATGGAGCGGCTGCGGCGCTCATTCCGGGAGTCGTTCCGGCGACGCAAGGGCTCTCCACCGGAGTCGGCCCGGCCGCACCAATGGCACGCAGACGAGGCCGCCGTGCGCGCCGGCACGTGCACCTTCCCCGTCAAGTACCTCGGATGCGTCGAGGTCTTCGAGTCGAGGGGCATGCAAGTCTGCGAGGAAGCGCTAAAGGTGCTTAGGGTGAGTTTTAACCTTTTTATCGCTGGGCCTAACGTATCCGATGTTACTTTGAGCGCCAGCTAAAACAAACCTAATTTTTTCGACCTTAAGGGTGGATGGATATTTTATTTAATGCCGGTGATGGGCGCTGTCGGCTATTGTCGACTGGCGGTGAAAAGGTTAAATAGCATTCGTAACATAGGAAATTGTAGAATGTGATCACTGATCAGTGAAATTTGATTGCATGCGTTTACCTAACAGTTTTTAGTGAACTAACTCCTTATACTTGCGAAAATGGTAATTTGCATTTTACGCGCATAATAAATGTATGAAACATAATGCTGCGTATTGTACTTGCCTTATAAATAGTGTCTGAGATTTCGCAACGTAGTATAAACGGCAGATATTCTTCCGACCTTGTACAACCATCTGTGAAGTTAGTGTACGTCGAGAACGAATCTATGCGATGCTACAATCTCGCACCTTCCTCTGCGCTAGTTTAGACGTTGTTTGATGCATCTTGGCATGTTTACGTTCCATTCGGTACGATGATTGCATCGCTATTTTCAATCTATAGCTATGACAAAGATCAAAGATCATCTAGTAACATTGAACTGTGTCAATACATATAATTATGGACCTAACTCACATAAACCTAATACAATCTTAGCCATTCATCATAATTTATATTTCTAGCGTTTTCTTGAGTGTTGGGGTTTCTTTAGTTATAAAAGTAATAAAATGCACTAATTACTGGTTTTCAACTCAACTAATACCTACTTCATCATCATCATCACTTGTAACTGGCTGAGTATCAGTATTTTATATATATACCTACATAAACTCACGCCTTCTTCTCATGGAGGTAAGCAGTAACTACAGATCGCGATTTTATGTTAACTGTAATTTGACAAGGAATCCTGATGATATCCTAAGACAAGATCGGCTGTCAACATTTCTGGTTCTGGTAATTTAACACATCTTTTATTAATTTTCGACGGATTGACCGATAAAACTAAATACTAAAAGAAATAGCCTTCTTATGAGGACCGCATTGACATTGGACCATTCGTTTGGGAGCAATGCCAAATAAAGACTCACTCCTAGATACATAGAACGACATAGCCATGAAACTTACAACACCTCATTATTTTTTTCTCTTTATAAGTTGAGGGTTTAAAAAACCAACGTCCTAACAACAAAGTCTTAATAACATACAAAGTTTTCACCCATCAAAGACTTGATTGCGGCATGTTGCTTGTCTTCTTAGGGTGAATTTCATCAATAAAATAAACATAACGCGATCAGTAGATTTTAACTGCGCTCAAAAGCTGTCAGTGTCAATATTCCACCACAATGATGGCATTGACAGCTCTCGAGCGTGGTTTAAATGTGTTGATCGCGTTCAGTTTTATTGATGAAGTTCGCCCTTAATCGCTTAGCAAGCTTTCCTAGCGATAGCAGTACTGACCCGTAACATTTCAGAACTCGCGCCGGCGCCCGGTGCGGGCCGTATTGCACGTTAGCGGCGACGGTCTGCGAGTCGTTGAGGAAGAAACCAAGGGACTCATCGTGGACCAGACCATTGAGAAGGTCTCCTTCTGCGCGCCTGATAGGAACCATGAAAGGGGATTCAGGTAATTATGCAACTCTAGATAAAACTCCTGCGGTTCCTTGGGCTGCATAGGAAACCAACGATAGTCCTTTTCAGTTAAAAATAGATAAAATAAAATACATCTATTGTCAAATTCTAATAGACATTAATGCACCAACCATACATCATCTGCCTGGCCTTTTCCCAACTATGTTGGGATCGGTTTCCAGCTTAACTGGATGCAGCTGAATACCAGTATTTTACATGGAGTGACTGCCCATCTGATCTCCACAACCCAGTTCTTTGCTGAATACCACAATACCCCTTGGTAAGACAGGTTGGTAAGACTCGGGCTTCTGACGACCCGTAACGACTGTCAAAGATTCACTAATAACAGCCGGAACCAACGGTTTAACGTGCTTTCCGAAGCAGGGAAGGGTCGAATGTACAGATGGTCAGTCATCCACCGACCAGCCGCGACAAGTGTAGCTTAACCTGATCGATCGACCCGTGTTACTGTTATTACTTAGCCAAAAGCCCCTCACCATGGGGTCTCAACTCGAATCTTAAAAAAAAATCATAGATGGCAGCATAAGTTACAATTTATGAAATTAACAATCACTAAAAAGCGTTATACGGCAAATTTTGGCTGAGGTAATATTAGTAAAAATCAAAACATCTTTGTTTAATGCTGATTTATGTATTTACACTTATAAATCTCGTATTTTCAACAAAAAACTTAAATTAAGCCGTTTACTTCAATTCGAACCCTTAGAATGATAAAGTAGCCATCTGTTAACCATTTTGTTGAGAGCTCTTTGCAATAGATGGCGTTTTACTCTAGTGATGACAGAGTCACTTTAAACTTGCGTTTAAGTCGTTTCATGAAGGAAAATCAAACAACATTTTTTTTTAAATGTAGTACTTTACGTAGAAATATAAAAATTGAACACCTAGGAAGAAAAAACGTAAAAAAGAAAGAACGTTGCGGAAGGGCGTTGTAAAACTACAGTCTCTGGCAATTACACTCGCGACAATCTAAGAAGTCCGTTTTGACGTTTCGTTCTCGTACTTGTAATTAAACGATATGCCTTGAGAATCACTTTTAAGCAATGTGAATAAGTCGTCGATTACAAACTCTCTAAGTATGTTTAATCGATATGTCTCGAGAATCAGTATTTTAGAAACTAATATTTTTTTTCATTGCTACACAAAGGATTTTTATAGCTGTCAAAATGGACTTCTTAGATTGTCGCGAGTCTAGGGAGTCGCTGATGCTGCCATCTGTTAAAAAAATGGAGGAAGAAAAATAGCCAGCTCAAAAGCCAGACTTGGGTGGTGTCATTTCTTTGTATGGTATTTCTTAGTATTATAATATCTGTGCCCGCACCAACCATAAATGAGTGTGGTGTATGGGCATATGGTGCTATGGTGTATGGTGTTCTTAAAACATCTGACGAAAGTGTAAACAAACAGGTTGTTCAGGTTATATTCCTTAACACTCACTAAAGGAAACTAGTCAGATTAATCTGTATTTAGAAAATTTTTATACCTCATAACTTTTTTTAAGTATTCTAATAATCTTGTAATGACACTTTATATTATCATCCCAGGTACATTTTCTAATCCATTTGTTTACATTTGAATCAGATACTAGTGGAACAGACTATTACTATACCCCTTTGCAAAAAAAAAACGGGCGGTTTTGATTTTTGTACATTATTGGTAATCATTTAGTTGTAAAGAGGTTTTATTAGCCAAACTATGTTACTGGCACTTAATAAAAGAGTCTGGGTGTGAAAAAAGTTAATTCCAAATTCGAAACTTTTGTTTAAAAACAATAATAATCCCGTTTTCCGTTTGTGACTTTTACTAACATTTTGCAGGTTTGCGGTTAGAATGTTATCCTGGCAACTAAAACTAACTTCTCGTTATTTTTTAGTAGAATAATTTATGTTTGTCGCATAATCCAGCCTTATTGTGACTTAAAAATTATATCTTTGTGTCGATTGTAATGGCAGAAAAAGCAATAAGAGCTAGTAAAATTGTAGCGTTGCTGGAAGAGGGGTTTAGCCAAAAAACTATATTCTTATTGATTATAACAAATTACTAGTCATTTATGCTAATGACATAGTAAAAATATTAATATTATCCATACAAAAGCCAATGACTGTTGAGGTGCCCGTTTTTTTTGCAAAGGGGTGTATATATGAAACTGATCTTTCAGTCAATCGATACGGCCAATTACAGTCAATTGCCAGAAATTAGTAATTACTTTCTGTACTTACAGTTTATTTACATCTGTATTAAGTCTAATTTAGTTTCACCACAGATATTATAATACTACGGTTTCACTTATACTTGAATTCATAATCTCAGATAATTTACATTACATCACCTTTTACTCGACTATTTATTTTAACGTCGTGTATTATAAGTTGATTTCGAGGAACCATTTGTAATAAAAAGCCCCAAAAACATTTAGTTTTGGCTGCAAAGGAATTTGAACCTTGTCATTAATAGCATTGAGTTTGTTGTTCCAAAACTTGATAATTAACTCAGATTCTGAATTCAAATATACCTCACAAAGCACTGTCTCGTTACCTCCACAGTTACATATGCCGTGATGGCACGACCCGTCGTTGGATGTGTCACGGCTTCCTCGCGTCTCGAGACAGCGGCGAGCGACTGTCGCATGCGGTTGGATGCGCCTTCGCGGCGTGTCTAGAACGGAAACAGCGCAGAGATAAGGAGTGCGCCGTGTCTATGAGCATCGATGCTGCGAGCCACGCGTTTACTAGGCAGGGGTCTTTCCGCAAATCAGGTTAGTATTTTCGTCTTCTTTTATTTACTTGGGAACAGTAAACTGTCCTGTGTATGTAAATAAATCTAACATTGTAGCCATGAAAATTTAAAATTTTTGTGAAGTAAGTAAGTATTTTGTAGTTAAATCTATACTAATATTATAAAGCTGAAGAGTTTGTATGTTTGTTTGAACGCGCTAATCTCAGGAACTACTGGTTGGAATGGAAAAAATATTTTTGTGTTGGATAGTCCATTTATCGAGGAAGGCTATAGGCTATAACATCACGCTACGATTAATAGGAGCGGAGCATAAATGAAATATGATGCAAAAACGGGTAAAATTATTCCTTTTTAAGAGCTTTCGTTGCGTGCGCTGCGTAAACGGTTTATGTTACGTAAATATCATGTATGATGGAATAGGGAATATGCATGTATTTTTTAAATCTTTTTATTCGATAGTTTACATCGTCAAATAATAGTTAAAAAAAATCGACGGCAGAAAAGCAATTTAAAGTTGTTAAAAAAATGTTTAAAAATATCCAACCGATCCGGGCTATTTAAACGCCCTCCATTTGGCGCGCTTGGTGTGGTGACGTCACCGTCTGTGAAAACAGACAAGCAACTGTCAAGTCAACGTCAAACACTCCTTTTTCTATGAGCGTTTGACATTGACTTGACACTTGTTGATTGACTTGACATTGACATTTTGATTGTTATTCCGGATTGTTACGCCACATCCGCTCTTAGCCTTTTCAAGTATTTGAATTACCCACAGTTATTTGGGACTTTTTAAAAATTAATTTCTCGCTCAAAATGAAATTTTATTCAAAAATATTGATGGAGGCATAATTCTGAAGTAACATAGTTTATAAAAAAAAATATTTGACCCATATTTGAATCACATGCATATTCCCTATTGTTTATCTTTAAAGGTTCTAAAGAAAGTCCGCGACAGCATATGTCTATCTTTTAAGATTGACTCACTATAACCTTTTTTTATGGTAATCAAATTTGTTCGAAATTAATGCATTATTTGCGAAGGAGTTTTATCAACATAATATTAATTCTTATTCAAATAAATAGTTTTAACATCAAGGGTAAATACCCTTGATGTTAGAACGATTTATTTGAATATTTATTTAGCAGTAAAATACTTTTTATTTTATTCGAATCGGACATTTAATTTAGAAGTTATCACGAGTATAAAAATACAATACGCGAACCGTTCGACACTAGCGCCGCGACGTTCCCTACTCTAGAGAGTAGAAGATGGGCACACGGGTAGACCATGACCTGGAATAGGACATAGGATACGTTTTATCCCTATATTCCCACGGGATCGAGACCTACGCGGGTGTAACTGCGGGGCACAGTTAGTTCTTTATAATAATCTTTCCAGGCATAACTCCTCGCCGCGCATCAGAAGCGGACGCCAACAACAGCAATGGCAGCAACGGCGGCGTCATCGTGCCGGTGGGCTCGCTGGGCGGCGTCGGCAACCCCGCCGCCACCACCGGCAACCTCGGCCCCGCCGGCCACTCGGGGCCCTTCGGCCACGCCGGCCACGCCAACACCGGCCACGTCATGGTAGCGCCCGCCGCGTCGCGCCCCACGCCGCACAACCCCTTCGCTGTGGAACGACCGCATGCTGCGCCGCATCTGCTCGAGAGGCAGGGATCGTTCCGCGGGTTTGCGCATCTTAATAACAGGTGAGATACAGTGAGAGGGTTGAAACGTCCTCCGAGAGTAATAAAAATTCCTATTATATTAACCTTTTGAACGCCATTGTCACATATATGTGACAAACGAAATCTTACCCTGAACGCCAACGTCACAAATATATGACAAAATACACGTCGCACCATATTATGAAATAAACAATTTAATCATTACTTTTGTGTGTTTTTATTTATATAATTTAAAAGTTTAAGCTTCCGTCTATATTGTATTGCATGAAACAAATATAAATAAACCACCAATATCGAGAAATTTGCTGTTTTAAAAGTAGATGTTAAACGCGTATAAAAGGAGTGCCTCACACGCCGTAGTCTGCTATATGTGACAGCTAGTGTTGTGACGTATGATTGTAAAATCAATGAAAACTTAAGAAGATGAATATTAAATTTTAGTCCAGAGTATATTATATGTGTATAAGTTGGTATCAGGAGAAATAAAACGTATTTTTAAAACAACTCAGCCTTATAGAACCATGCCTCTAGCTACACAATCAAAAATAAATTATGCAAATGTCTAATATCGACACTTGTTAAACTCATCTCTTGCGCATCCCTAGCGCAAACCAATATTGTCCGTCCCTTGTACGCCATAGTCATAAATCTGTGACACAACGGTGACGTCGTAAGCGCAGGCGATTAAGTCTAGTGAAGTGCTTTAATAGTAGTAGTAGTATTTTTTTGTATTTATTATTATTAAAATATCGTGTAACAGTTACTTATATTATAAACCGATCATGAGTGTAATGACTACCGAAGAACTTCTTCGAATATTGGAAGGAATTGGAAATGACGAAGAGTTCTCGGAAGGGGAATCAATACGAGAAGATGATTTAGAGGTGAGTTATTTTAAAAACTATGATCAAAAATGTTGTTTCAACATTTTCATTTATTTACTAGGGACAAAAACAGGTCAGTAATTTCTGAAACGAAATTTTTTCAACAAGTAACCCAAACTATTATAGAAGAACGATACAGACTTTGATAAGCACCTGAAATATTTTCTCTTTTATTAGATTTACTTATGATATGAAACATCGTTGAAAATATTATCTGACCTTATTATTCTTGTTTTTTTTTTATATAACTCTTACGAATGAGAAATATGTCGCACCTAGACCAGCGCACACTGTCTACATAGGTATTTATTTAGGTATGCATTAATAAAGGTAGTAATCATAGTATGCACCTAATATGTAAAGCTGAAAATATGTAAGCTAACCTAATTAAACATTGATTAATTTTAAATATACTACTAAGACGGAACCAGTTAGTGTACGTATTATTATTCTATACACTTTACCGCCTTGGCTTAGACCGGAATCGTGGCCAGGCCAATATGGCCGCTCCGAAGTATATAGGTACATAGATTGTCGTTTACAAACAGCGGACATAAAGTTTAGAACTATAATAACTTTTGGTTTCTGATACTAATTATAAGGAAAAATAAAAAGCTTCATAGAATTTTGTGTTATTAATGATTTATGATTATAAATAATTAACACCTAATCTGTCATCGTCTTTTTAATCACTTTCATTTATTTCTTTTTTATTATTCAGAATCTTGGTAGCTTGGCAGACTGATATCATCCAAGTCCTTTTGCTGTCTCGCTTTTCTGATCAAATTTATTATATTTGTGTATGTCACCGATCGTTTGGCTATTGGGACTTGATCAAGTTCATGAGCGACGAGTCTTGCGAACGCTTTATTGCGGGGGTCTTTGGGCTCATCTTCAAAGTTTAAAGGCTGTAAATGACTTACGTCATACCTCAATTCGTCGTGGTCAAATATATTTCTTTGGTAAATGCTCGCAGTCGCTATATCTTCAGGGGTCACTTGAGTTTCCTTTGACACTTTTATTTTAACTTCTTCACCACTAGAACATTTCCTTTTTTTGCCACGATGTACATTTCCTAATATACTGGGTGACGAAGGTCTTGCCTCATCGCCCGAAGACATTTTTATAAAGTAGAAGAGGTAACTTAGTAGTGAAGAGGTAACTTAAAAAATAAAATATGTTTGGAATTGAAGAATTGAACACCTGAATGTACGTTCAAGAAAGGTACCTTTCTAGACATCACAGTGTTACCAGCCCAAAGATATTGCTTCAGTTTGTTAGTAATGGCAATCACTCGAGTAAGCTCAATATAATAGGGTATTTTAATATTATGTTAAAAATTTAATTCTAATAAATATTTTTAAGCCCAGTTAAAATTCTTTTAAAATATGTATTGCACATGTATAGTATTAAGTATTTAAATTAAATATGATTAGCGAATGAAATAGATTACTAGGACTTTGGGTTACGTACATATTATTTTATCCTTACCTGCATTTTTAAATATAATATTTATGATATTTTACAATATTATAAGAGTATGATTAGGTACACAATAGTATAACCCGGACTAAGCCGTGGCGGGCCGGTAGTTGTGCACTAAAACAATAAAGCATGAGCGTCGGTCGTAAATTCAAAGCTTTTGTTAATTATTTTAACAATAACTAGTATCGGTGCAAATAAAATTTCCATATTGCGAATACGCCAGCTCATCCTTTTGTTCCATTGTACTCGATTTAAGCCGAATAATTAGTCGAGTTAAACACGTTAGAGAAAAACAAGATACTTCACCTTTGTTCCTATCTGAATCTTTTGTTTTCCGGGCAGTATTCAATATTTCATAGAAATTATGGGAAAAGTATTCGTTGCCCAATACCTACCAATGATGATAATTAATGATTTATGGTTTATATTTTGCAGCCAACAAGCGTTGTTCATCACGAATCTACGGATGACATACCTTCAACATCTCAGCATAGTCACAGTGGAAATCAAGAGACGGAATCGTCCTTTAAATGGACTTCAGAACGACTAACACACGAAGTGGCTGACTTCAATGACTTTCAATCTGGAATCCACCTAGAGCCGTCTGAAATACCTACGGAATGTGATGTATTTCGATACTTTATGGACAACGATTTAATGTCGATGATTGTGAATATGACTAACAAATTTCATACTTACTTTCTATTAAATGTAGATTTGCGAATACATTCCCGTTTGCAAGCGTGGTACGACGTAACCATTCCAGAAATGTATATATTTTTTGCAATTATAATGCTAATGACAAGAAATCGCCACTTAACCATAGAAGAGCATTGGTCTACCAATATTTTGCTGAATGCACCAATATTTTCTAAATTAATGTCTAGAAACAGATTTTCTATGATACTTAGTATGTTACATTTTACGGACCAAAGGGAAAACACTACGATTTTAAGTAAAATACAAAAGTGCGTAGATCACGCGAGGCAAAAGTTTAATAATATAATAACGCCATATAAAAACATATGTATTGATGAAAGTATAGTTCCATTTAAGGGTCGTTTGTCCATCAAACAATATCTACCAAATAAAAGGAACAGATTTGGAGTCAAACTGTTTGTTTTGTGTGACGTACGTACGGGAATAATTATTGATTTTATTATATATTGCGGTGCAACTACAGACATTACCGATCCTTGCAATCTAGGCGTTGGAGGGGCTGTTATTGCTACTTTGCTCAAACCGTTTTTGGAATCAAATCGTCATTTATATGTGGACAATTGGTACACAAGCCCACGATTATTTAAATATCTCTATGAAAACAAGATTTATGCTTGCGGTACCGTAAAAAAAAATAGAAAGGGAATGCCAATTTTCCATAATGTCCTACAATTACACGAAATGGCAGTGCAATATTGTGGCCAATTGATGGCCCTTAAATGGAAAGACAAAAAAAATATTTTTATGTTATCTACCATTCACGATAATTCGATGGAACCATCACAAAGAACAAACAGAAATACGGGATTACCTGTAATAAAACCAAAAGCAGTTTTGGATTATTCTAAAAATATGGGTAGTGTCGATACCGCGGATATGTTATTGTCGTCAATACAATGCATACGCAAAACCATTAAATGGTATAAAAAGTTATTTTTCCATATATTGGATATGCATTTGTTAAATTCATTTTTTTGTTATAGACACGCTAAAAATATACCAAACTTAAAATTTGCCGATTTTCAATTGCACGTCATAAATCAACTCGTAGAACAATACAGCAGCAGCAGTGTTTTAGAGCGACCAATGTCAGCTTCAACCAATAGTAATAATCCCCTCCGTGTATTACCCAGGAACGCAAAGGATCACATGCCGACTAAAATGGGGAAATATCAAAGATGTAAGCAATGTTCTTTAATTAAACAACGAAAAAATACCCGTTTTTGTTGCAAGGTGTGTAACGTTTATTTATGTGCTGCGCCATGCTTTGAAAAATACCATTTATATTTTTTTTTTATTTGACTATGTATTACCACATCCTCTTTTTTACTTTTAAGATATGATTTGCTAATGTGTGATATAATTTTATTGTTCCTATTTTAGAGATTTATGACATTCCATTGTTTGTAAGTTGGTAACATTGTTGATTTTACATATCAGGATTATCCTTATTATAATCCTTTTGTTACTTCTATTCCTGTTATTCCTGAGGTTTTGTTTATATTAGTTACTAAACTGATGTTCTTCCTAGTATATTATTAGGTACATTTTGTTAAAGATTTGTGATATTGTAAGACTGATTTGTAATAATAATTATTAGGTATATGTAACTGTTGATTTTTAAATTATTTCTGCGTATTTTTTACATGTAAAAAAAAACAATTATTAAAATACAATTTTCTTTTATTACTACATAAAATACTTACGTATTTGATATGGATAGGTATTATATTAGATAAGAATACTTGTTAGAATCGATAACCAACGTGTACACTGATACATCCCTAATTCAGATGCGAGAATGTCATAAAATTGACTGGCAAGCAACGCCATTGTCACAATACCAAGACAAGTCATGTTGAATAGTGTTGTAACCATATTGTAATAAATATTTTTTTTTAGTTTTCTAATATCTGATTTTTCATTGATAGTCTCTGTTAAATGCTGTGTAAAGATTACTATAATGGAATATATTGGCAGGTTAAATAAAATTTCAGTGTCGTGAGTACGGTTTATTAGAAAATTAAAGACGAAAATAAAAACTCAGTTGTATATCGATACAAGTTTTGGAATCCCTATTTTTTATGAAGGTCATTTGACAGAAAAAGTGGCCTGGCGTCAGGGGTACGGCGTTACGTTTATACTCTGGCGTTCAAAAGGTTAATGAAATAATGATTAGTTGTATCCAAAGATAAATATGTACAAGTGCGGTTCAGCAGCAAATATGCTGTTAGAAAAATTCTTCATTTTTTCCTTCGCCGTGGTACTGATTATATAGATACCGCGAGTCTGGTCTATTTTGTAACAATAGAATTTAAAAGAAGCGTCCATGGAGTTGCTCGCCCGTTCGTTCTTCTACATAGGAATTTACTACGCTTTGGAATGGGCAACTTGCTTCATCTTTCTGAATGACCGGCTCCTTTGACAATTTAAAAGTACCTTTTTATGGTTTTATTGAAATTAATCCTTTGAGGTTGAGAATTAAAGGCTGTATACATTAAAATTGTTAAGAGCAATCTCTAACAAGTTTTTAATATTTTTCAGTTCTCCATTCAAGCGCCAGATGTCGCTTCGTATCAGCGAGTTACCGTCGAACTTAGAGCGTCAGCGCGCCGGGCTGGGCTCTCCCACGCGCGTCATGCCGGCGCCCGCTGCGCCTGCGCCGGTCGCCGAGCCCAGGCCTGAAGCGCCGCCTCCACAGGTACTACTTGTTAACTGTTGTTTTTGAAAACTTTGTAGAATCCTTACTAATATTATAAATTCGAAAGTAACTCTGTCTGTCTGTTTGTATGTTACCTTTTCACGCCTAAACCACTGAACGGATTTCGATAAAATTTGGCAAGGACATAAATGGCATCCCGGGGATGGACATAGGCTACTTTTTATCGACATACCACGCGTGCGACGCCGCAGTTGGAAGCTAGTATCATATATAATACAAAAAAAAAACACAAAATGTATAAATAACAATCATTTGATTGTTGTTTAGAATGAAATGCTAGAAATTATGGAAAAATAATTTCCAGGTTTATTATTATTCCTGTTGAAGATAATATGGCTAAAAAGGGGGTGCTTTCTAGCCATATCAACTTTCACTACCGAGATTAATAGAGACATATGGAAGAAAAAACCATGTTGCGTCGGCCAATTAAATTGAGAGCAAGAGAATGATAATTATTATATGAGGATGCTTTTGTGACCTAAGTTGAATAATTTTCAATGAAAACCCTGTTTATTTTGATTACAGGAGATGACTTCAGCGGACCCAGTGGCAGCCATGTGCCAGCAACTGTCGGCAGGTCTGCGCGCACTAGTCGAGGAGCCAGTAGCGACCGCCGAGCCCGTGGCAGTGCCCGCGCCCGGCCTGCCGCACCCGGACGCGTGGCTGGGCCGCGTGGCCCGCGTGCCGGGCATGGCCCAAGCTGGCCTGGCCCACCCTGGCCGGGCCCCTGGCCTGGGCCAGTCTGGCCGCGCCCAGTCGTACGCCGGCCGCGCGGCCTCCACCAACCCGTTCCTGTCGCCGCCCGACGCCGCGCCTGCGCTCTAGGCCTCGCCCCGCGCCGCTCCGCACGCACAAGAGGCCGTTCTACTAATATTCGATTAGAGGACCCACGCCTCCGACTGGACCTTTCTCTACCGTCACGACAAATATTTTCGGCTTTCAGTCGTGACTTACCGGAGACAAGTCAACATTGTCCAGTCCACCGATAAGTCGTGTAGCGCGCGCGTTATAAAACTTCGATCCTTCTGTAATCATAACCATTGATGGTCGTCATATGTACCACTTTTTATTATCAATGTCTATGTAGGACTTATAATGAATATAACCTTGCCAGACGGCCAAGTATTTAAATGTACTGGATGCGATGCCATACAGGAAACAGCTGTACTTACTACATTAATCGATTGATGTTGTCTTAGAATATCAAAATAAAATTGAAATGGTACTTTTGTTTTGTAGACGAGACGAGTAGCCGACTACTGATGTTATTTTTATAATGATATTTATAAAAACTTTGAACTAAAATACTTTGACTTAAAATGCGGTGAGGTGTATCCTCAAATACGATTCTAACTAATGTTCCTTTTAGTAAATTGAGTAGAGATACAACTTCGAGTTGATGTTACGAATAAAATCGAAATTTATAGGTATTTAACTTGCTGTAATAATAAACTAGGCCCTGAATCGATGTGAACCAGCACTCGGTCCCCGTTTAACTTATCCTATTTTACGAGTTATAAATGTGATAAAGTGCTACTAAATAAAATAAAATATAGCGATGCGGTATTTAATGCAACCTATAACCTTGCTATCGTGTTCTAGCGTTCGTAATTGTTAAAATAAAATTAAAACCGTCTATAAGGTTCAAATTTCAAAGCATCGAACACTTGTAGCTTGTATAGTTCATTGTAAACATAGAATCGCAAGCTGTTTGTCTAAACTTATAAAGTATGCGAAGAAGAGAATAAAAAAAAACGTGAACAAACTTTCACGTAGATAATATAACAACTCTAAAGATCGACATTTGTATGTTATACTCAATTCTTATGTATACGTAAACACAACGTAAAACACGTGTCTCGTCTTGTGTTGGCGAAACGACTAGCACTAAAATAGTGCTTGGACATTAATGTTACGGAGAGGTTCAATTGATTTGATGCAAATATAAATAGAAGAGATATCCCAGAATGACTGTTATTTTTGTATCAATGTAACCCGGTGCCAGAAATTGACGGATTTTGAGAAATAAATGAAAACTATGTTTGTGTGATGATTAGCTAATTTAATAAATATTGTACTTAACTCTATAGTAAATCGCACCGAGCTTTTGCGCCACACACTGCTACTGTTGAGTAAGTGTTCGTGTTTAAAAATACATACGTAAGTTATACTATTATTATTAATTCCATAATATTCGTCCATGCAGTATTAGGTGAGCCGAGCGGATTATTACTAAACACTGTACAACAACAAACAAACGATCAATGCAGTATTTTAATATTAAATCATTTTATGTAATATAGGATTTTGGATATATTTTTCCTTTTTTGTATATACTTGTAAAGTTGTAAGGTATTTATCTCTTCACCGTTCGTGGATCTGTTTTTTTTATACTTTTTTATTACTATTTTTTCTATGCTGCTATAATTAGAAGGTGTTTGGTTCGAACAAATGGTAATTATCATTTTCATGTTAGTCATTTTAAAATTCACGTACTTACTTTTACAATTTTGATAATAATTTAGTTACTAATTTACGTTTATAATGTTATAGTTTTCTGTTACGTTGAGCCAGCTATCTTAAGTATAGATTACATGGTTAAATCAATTTTATCTTTGATGTAAATAATTTTGTCACTTCTTAAAATTACCTCTCGGTTTTGTGTTAGTTTCAATTGATATCCACAAAAGGAAACATGTTTGGTTTACATAATTACATTTAGCAAATTTTAACTCAATAAATGCTGCAATATGTTGCATCACTACATTCCAGTTTTTTTTTTTAATAACACACGATGTAATTGGTAGATTTAGTAGATATAATGCATATCACGGGCTAGCCTTGCATAAATTAAACGCACTTATGTACTTACGAATGATAAAACTTTAAATAGTACTTACAAGTAAAAAAAAAACTTTTTGAAACTTGTCTAGTTATTAAACTTATAGCGGAAAATGAATGTTGTTGTGTGTAAAGCAGCTTTAAAGGCACCTATTTGGATAATTTTAAGCATGTTCTAAATGTCCTATATTAGATTTAAATGTGTCTATGATAAAAAAAAAGAAACTTCATAATATGAATTGCAGTGTGTTTCAGAAAGTTTTTTAGTTCTTTGAACTAAATCTAGCTATACACATAAATAATGTAAACACTTTTACGAAACTGTAAAGTTAGCATTTCATCGTATCTCTATGTGCACATTATGTATACCTTGAATAGCACCAAAAAGCGAATTTGAAATTGAGTCGCTGTTATACAAAGTACATTAGATTTGTAGGATTATAAATGAGTAGGTAATTCCGGAATATATTTTCGTGTGCTTATATAAAATATACTATTGGAAAAGTTGTACTTAAATAATATGAAAATCACGTTGTTTCGGACTTATTTGTTGGGTGTTATTTGTATATTATACAGTGATTTTATCCTTGTCTAAAGCATGTAAATATTGGCGTATATATGTAGATATTTTAGATAATGAGAGTTCAAATATTATAAAAAATAATAAATTATGTTTAGTTGACAATCTCTTTTATTTTTTTTGTGAAATAACCTTTGAACTTAGGCTTAACTAGGATATAGCCTGATGAAAAAACAAAAAAATATTGTCTTTATTATGTCCAACAAAACCAAATACTTTTCAAACACGAGTATCATCAGCAACCTAAATTTTGACAACCAACCAACGAATGTCTTATGTGTCTGATGACAACTCTGTGCAAAAACCAAGACCAGGAAGAAACCTGGAAATCTAAAGCCTAGTAAACATCAATTATACCAAATGCTAAGTTTTCTGATGACCAAACTCACACCATAAAATAAGGAGATAACAAATATGGATGTACAGTCACGGACTTTAATTGATGAGCCACCTTCAACCTTTTCAATTTTGCAGTTTCATACATTCACGAGATTACACGATTAAACACGAACTCAAATCGCAAGCTAGTAAACAAGATGACAAATAAATTACTTTCGGAAATATCCATAGATGTTGACTAATAAAGTCAACCTCTATGGATATTTCCGATTAAAAGTAATTTATTTGTCATCTTGTTTACTTTCATACATTCACGAGATTACACGATTATACACGAACTCAAATCGCAAGCTCGTAAACAAGATGACAAATAAATTACTTTTAATCGGAAATATCCATAAAGGTTGACTAATAAGTTCTCAATGATAAAAAATAAATACAATGTTGCATTAAGTTTATCCAATCTATTTGATAACGACCTCCTTTGAATCATAGCTCATTAACTTAATAATTCAGAAAACTTAACTGAAGACAGTGACAGTTGAAATATCGATGTCAGAGAATTTCTCCGTACGCTAACGTTACTATGCAACAGTAAACTAGCAACAATTGTTTATCGTTGCTAGGTTACTGTTGCTAGACCTGCAATTGGTTGACTTTGAGTAGTCACTGCTGTCAAGTTTGTAGTTCTGCTTTCAGGTTAGCCAACCGGTAAAGATATGAAATATAATTTTCTTCTTTTATTACGAAGACATGACTTTGCGTGTCGGGAACCGAATAAACCCGATTTGCATTACGCGGCTAAAATGCGAACAGTGCCAGGTGGCTCATCAATTAAAGTCCGTGACTGTACAAGAAAAAAAAACTGGTTAGAAACAACCATTCAACATACTACCAATAACAACGAACAGACCAACTAGTCCAGGGCCAACAATATTTGAGAAAAAAAAAAATTCTTAGCAGTATAGAATAGAATAGAAATATTTTATTTCAGACCGGAGTCCATAGGGTTAGTAACAATTTTACTTAATTTCTAGTGTTAGTAGGTTACATACACAATCACAAATAAAAAAATACAATTATAGCTCAGCGTGGAGCCGCATCCACCTCTGCAACATCCGGGAATCCCACCGATCTGCGAATACGGCTATACGGGCTATACGGCTGGTCGGAAAATTAAATATATTAGGTAGGTCTTTACCTATGAAATTGCCGTTTTGTATGAAAAAATTTAAACGAATTTTTTTCATGTATTTTTTATTTGTATTAATCGAAGTAATCACCCATGCAATCAATGCATCTTTGCCAATGCAGTGGCAGATTATTGATGCCCTTCTTAAAGAAATCACTGGACGGAAGGCAACAAATTCTTCAAAGGCATTTTGTACTGCCTCTCGGGTATTGAATTTTTTTCCCGCCAAGAAGTTATCTAAATTCTGGAAAAAGTAGTAGTCTGTAGGCGCAAGGTCTGGTGAGTAGGGCGGATGACGGAGAGCTTCCAACCCCAGTTCTTGCAACTTGGAGACCGTCTGCTGTGCAGTATGAGGTCGCGAGTTGTCGTGCAGGAGCAGCGGAGACGAGCGATTGACCAATGCTGGTTGGAGATGTGCCAGCTTTTCCATCATTGTGTTCAGTTCTTCACAGTACACATCTGCAGTAATGCTCACCCCGTTTGGTAAGTAGCTGTGATGAATCACACCGGCGCTAGACCACCAAACAGTGACCATCACTTTTCTAGGGGTAAGTTTTCGTTTAGAGCATTGTTTAGGTACTGAACCAGGATCCAACCAACTTGCTGAGCGCTTGCGGTTATCAAACAGAATCCATTTTTCATCGCAGGTAACAATGCGGTTCAAAATTCCTTCATTTGTGTGCCTGTTGAGCAGTGCAAGGCACGCCTCGACGCGTACGTCGCGCTGGCGATCATTGAGTTCGTGGGGCACCCATTTGTCAAGCTTTTTTACCTTGCCAATTTGAAGCAAATGGACCAATATTGTTTTGACGCTAACGTCGAAAGCTGCTGCTAATTCAGCCGTAGATTGTGTATCATCAGCGTCCACAATCGCCTTTAATTCGTCATTGTCGACCAGTCTTCGGACGACCGCGAGGTTCATTTTTCAGGTCGAAATTTCCAGAACGGAAGCGAGCAAACCAATAACAGGTGGTGCGTTGGTTTGTAGTGTTAGCTCCGTAAACGTCGTTGATGTTGCGTGCCGCTTGTGCCGCGTTGCTGCCACGACGGTACTCATATTCCATAATTACTCGAATTTTTAACGTATCCATGATGACGAAAAAATTGAAATGCGATGAAAATGTAACACTAATCATTAAACAAATGACTTCTTTTGAAAAAAGAATTCCATGTTTTTAAAATAAAATTAATTTGAAATTAGAATTCCTAGCCAAACAAAAATTATTTTGATTTGAAATGGCCAGTACTGCAGAACGGCATTTTCATAGATAAAGACCTATTAAATTATAAGCAAATAAAAAAAAAATGAGAACACAGAGAAAGTTCCGGAACAGGGGTGGGGGTGGGGAAATAGCCATTTTGGGGGGGTGAATAGTGATTTTTACGATTTGCGGCTAAGCTATACCTCCTATCGAAAAAAGTCAAAAGTAAAAGTTGTTTATAATCAATATCAACTTTTGTCTTTACCAATTTCCAACATAACCTCAAATTTATGGAGAAAAACGCAAAACACAGATTTTTTCGTTTTTATTTTTTTTCTGCTTCAAAAATGATGAAATTTTTTTACTCTTCTTCATTAATTTAAACCAGATATGCCATAAAAAAAGAAAATTCATAGCATTTATTGAAAAAATTATCTAAAAAAAATCTGTAAACATACAAACATTTTTATTTTGTATTTCATCGTTAAGTTGGGAATTCACAGAACAAAATTCGCACTGGTAAAGTTAAAAAATCTAAAATTTACTAACCAAATTTTTGGTCTGAAAATTCACTTTTTTTTTCAATTTTAATTCGTAAAAAATACAAAAATAAATATTTTGCTTCAAAAAAATTACTGATTGTTTAGCACATCGTCTATATTTTCAGTGATTTTCATCGAAATCGAATCATAACTTTCATAACTTTCATCTCCATAACTTTGAGGTTATATTTGAAATTGGTAAAGTCAAAAGTTGAAGATATTTTGATTATAAACAACTTTTATAAGCAAATTAATGAAGAAGAGTAAAAAAATGTCATCATTTTTGAAGCAGAAAAAAAATAAAAACGAAAAAATCTGTGTTTTGCGTTTTTCTCCATAAATTTGAGGTTATGTTGGAAATTGGTAAAGACAAAAGTTGATTTTGATTATAAACAACTTTTACTTTTGACTTTTTTTGATAGGAGGTATAGCTTAGCTGCAAATCGTAAAAATCATTATTCACCTCCCCAAAATGGCTATTTCCCCACCCCCACCCCTGTTCCGGAACTTTCTCCGTGTTCTCATTTTTTTTTTCATTTGCTTATAATTTATGCTAAATTTTCCGACCAGCCACATACTGCTAAGATTTTTTCTGCAATTCGGGTTTTCAAACTCGGTTCGGCCCTGGACTAAACACCAACAAATGGATGACAACGAAACCCATCAGTCTCCTAAATCAAAGAGCCGTCCTAATCAATGAAAGAAATACCAGCGAAAAATGGAAACAACTTACGAAGATATGCAATGAAATAAAAGAAAGTCACTGACAGAAATCAAAGTAGAATGGAAACAATAGAGAAAAATTCAACATGTTGCCAATTCTCTTACAAACTTGTCAAAAGTGTTGGTAAATTGATGTTTTTTTGGACAGATTGCGAATGTGAACATTCCTAAAATTAAGGGAATTGCTCAGCTGACAAGTGGAATCAAGAAGGCGTGTAAAAAATTAACTAACAATAAGGACTGGATTGTAAAGATGAAAAATAATAGTGGAATAAAAAAAATAAAAGTTAATAAACTGAAACCCAACAAAAAGTCATCTAAAAAGGTATAAACAAGACATCACAGACAGACAAATTCAAAATCAGGAGTCACACGTAATCTGTTTCATTTGTGCCCTAACACGTGACTCCGGATTTTGAATTTGTAAATATTAATTTAGTAATATATAATATTATTAAATTTTTAGTTCATGACTTTATGACCTTTTGAGGGTACCATTTTCAATTTAATGTGACGTCACATAGCCTATAACTAGGTGACGATAAAGATGCTTCCAACCAAAGAGAATTCTTCCAACAATACCTCATTTGTGAAATTGTGATGAGTAGTTTAGAAGATTTGAGGGAACAGATGAACATACATACACACCCGTCAAAATAACCCTCCTTCTTGCTATGCCGTAGTCGGGTAAAAAGGCCAGAGACAAGAAATTTTAGAAATTGCCACATTATACTACACAAGACTATGCGAGAGTACTGCAACTGAAAAGGAAAGAACTGTAACTCTCTGAATCAAAGATAGTGCCTATTCTCACAGAAAAATGATGTCATCAACCCTCTTTTTTTTTGAGGGTGGGAAATCACCAAATGACTTCTCCCGCTCTGGGCGGAGCGGAAGGGCGTGTCAGACTTTTACTGACTAAAACCCACCCGTGTTCCTTCAATTGCCTATTGCCAAGGTCCCGGTATCCCTTTCGGACTTTCCCGCAACCCTGGCAGGCATGTCATCAACCCTGAGACTAGTCCACAACAATGCACTTAATCCAAAATAATTCTTCTATTTAAAAAACGGGACCTATACGATATAGGAAACTATCGCCCCATCAGTCTTATGTCAAACCTATATAAAATATTTGCAAAGATTCTACTCAAAAGAATAGAAAGAAAACTGGACGAGCAACGTATGACTTTAGTTATTTGTGCAACAAGAGAGCAAAGTTGGTTTTTGCTGCGAGTGTTGATTTTGAATCGCGAGTAAGCGAAGCATACTATAATTGAATCACGAGCGGTAGCGGCTGATTCTATGTTAGAATCCTGAGCGCAGCGAGAGATTCAAAGACGCGAGATGCAAAAAAACTTTGGTCTCGTGTAACACATACAACTTTTCACCTCAGCAGCGAGAACATGTTAGATATTAGAACATACGACCCCCTAACATGATTATGTAAATAATTAATAATATGCTACCCATCAAATCTTATAAATGTGCGTTAATTAAGAGAGTTTGATAAAAACTCATGTTGTTAACGCCATTAAATCTTTCTAATTAGCGCGCAAGTTAATTAATTTACCTTATAATTATTCAAGACTGTCAATACGATAATCGCCATTTTGATGAGTGGTGGTCGAGGCTAAAAACATAAAAATTAGACATTTCGCAAATCCAAACTCCACCACAGAGGCAGTGAATAATACCTACATCATTAAATTATTTGACGAATTCATCCATTGTTCAATTAAATAAATAGTGGTAATGAAGTTTTGTGTTATCCAAAGTCGAAGTTTCGCGCCAATCGTGCGTGTTATCATTTTTACTTTTCACAAATTAAATATCACTCATATCATGTAGATACGATTTAAAATGTGACAAATATTATTCAAAATATTATAAACAACTAGACAATGCCCACATCATAACATAATATACGAACACAGGCCCAATAACACGTATTATTCATTACTACTCAATTTGTTTTCAAAATCGCAGACCATTTTTTTTTGATTGTTATGATGTCCGAAAGCAATTATGCCAAATTATTTTTTTTTCAATTTCAATCTTCTCGATTTATTGATATGTTGAATGTCGAAAATCGATACTTGGAAATTAAAATAAATTGTTTTAGGCGTTAAATACAATAAGCACAGTCTATAATAATGAATTATACTTTTCTAATGTAATTTTAATCGTTTTTCAGACATTTAATTGAAACCTTTATAATTTATTCTATTGACTCAACAGACAGGACATAAATAACCGGAATCGATAAGTATTATTGAATTTCGCGCCGAAATGTTATTTGAATTTAAATTCTGAATGCGCTCGCTGTTCAAAATTATTTTAATTTATTGGACAATTAAATAATGTGGATTTTATTTTTGATACTTTCTTATAGTTTTCTACAGAATGCCCAGTATACATTTTTTAGGTAGGCATAACAAAATTTTGTTTGGGAATGATGATAAATGAATTCTTCTTGTAGTAGGTGTTCCGCAAACACTTTTACATAACGTCAATATGTTTTGTTAGTTGTATGTACTCATGTTAGGTATTACTTAAAGGTAAAAAATACAACATCGTACACATTAATACCACAATGTAAGTATATTAGTAAATCGAACAATATAAAAAATAAAAGTTAAATTATTACAATTAAAAACCTTAACAGATGAACCTTAGCAGATTTGCAATTTTACGGTTATATTTGTATCCGTACGTTTTATTGTTTGTTTTTTTGTTGGGCCTACCTAGATGTCGAAATAAAAATCGAACTTCGAATCGACTTGTTTCTATCTCTCGCTTTTTGAATATAAAAGTAAAAGTGACAGAACAAAGTAAAATTCAAATCGTTCGAATTTTGTGCATACTATACTTTATACCATGACTACGAGAAAAAGAACATGCAACTTCGAGTATGTTGTTATGTCAATTTTATGCCTTGTTTTTATAGTACCTACACCGTAGCATAGAATACATACTCCATAAGGTCGATGACTTCTTTTTCTTCGACAACTCATTAAAATAAGTTCGGAAAATAGACTGAAAATGTGGTCAGCTTGATTTTCATTTTTCCATTTACTCAAACAAACAAACTCACACTCACATCGTAGGCTTTGATGTAAACCAGCCGTGATTTGTTGGTTAGCAAGCTTTCTACTATACCGGCCGCCCTCTCTTTCATAAACTCAGGCGTTAACACATCTTCATCACTTGAAAACATTTTTAATCGATTTATTATTAAGTAAGCCTAAACTTTTTGTTCGTACAACTACAATATTTATAAAATAGCGCCCATTTACTAATGACAGCAAAAAACACAAAACAGTTTTAATTCTAATGCTAAACTCCTGTTCGAAAATCAAATCAAATAGGAGTTTGTATAGCATTGAGATGGAGTTCGAATATATTGGTGTGTTCTAAATTCAAACACCAAAACGGTGATTAAAAGTGCTTTTTATATTCACTGTTTTCAGGTTTTCAGTGAATAAAATAAGCTTTTTAGAGGGGGAATGGTATAATAGTATATTATGCAATTAGTGAATAAAGGACGGATTTAAAGCGAGGGCCATAGGTGAATTACGAGCAAGTAAAGGATTCTAACGACTGAATCACGACCGTAGGGAGTGATTCATGATGATTGAATCACGACTGTAGGGAGTGATTCAAGTGTTAGAATCCTGAACGACGCGAGCGATTCATGGCCCTCGATATAAATCCGTTTTATTCAAGAGTTGCATACTATACTTTATACCATGACTACGAGAAAAAGAACATGCAACTTCGAGTATGTTGTTATGTCAATGTTATGCCTTGTTTTTATAGTACCTACACCGTAGCATAGAATACATACTCCATAAGGTCGATGACTTCTTTTTCTTCGACAACTCATTAAAATAAGATAGGAAAACAGACTCTGAAAATGTGGTCAGCTTGATTTTCATTTTTCCATTTACTCAAACAAACAAACAAACAAACTCACACTCAAACTCATCGTAGGCTTTGATGTAAACCAGCCGTGATTTGTTGGTTAGCAAGCTTTCTACTATATCGGCCGCCCTCTCTTTCATAAACTCAGGTGTTAACACATCTTCATCACTTGAAAACATTTTCAATCGATTTATTATTAAGTAACCCTAAACTTTTTGTTCGTACAACTTACAATATTTAAAATAGCGCCCATTTACTAATGACAGCAAAGAACACAAAACAGTCTTTATTCTAATGCTAAACTCCTGTTCGAAAATCAAATCAAATAGGAGTTTGTATATCATTGAGATGGAGTTCGAACAAATTGGTGTTCTAAATTCAAACACCAAAACAGTGATTAAAAGTGCTTTTTATTCACTGTTTTCAGTGAATAAAATAAGCTTTTTAGAGGGGGCATGGTATAAATTATATTAATATAGACACCCTCTAAACGACGCGACAGTCGCCCGCGCCCCATGTAATAACCCGGTAAAATTCCCCAATGAAAAAAAGTATGGCGCATATTTTATTTTATATTTTCCCAAAAAAATATCAGTATGATACATAGCAGCACCTCACGGATCGGACAGGGTTTTTGTTACACGCTGTATAGCATTAATTGATCAAGTCAAATGCTTTGCTGTACAAAGCATTTGCCTCATTAATACATACGAAGATCTGGGAAGCACTAAAAAAACAGGGAATCGAACACAAATAGAGCGTATGAGAAAAGTTTACAAACACAACTCAGCATGCATTCAGTTAGAAAGGAAAAGTGAACACTAATACCAGCCTATTATTGTCCTACTGTTGGGCAAAGGCCTCAACTCATACAGAGAAGGCTGTGTTTACCTTCACCGATGCCAGTATGTCCAAAGTAAATTCGGAAAGGACTTACAAATAAAAAAATTAAAAAAACACATTGGTACTTGCCCGGATTTGAACCCAGCATGAGAAGCGAGGTCTGAACTCTCACTAAACTAGGCGGCCTTGGTAAAAAATAAAGAAATATTTTCATCTCCGCGCGATCTCACCACGATGGCTGCACTGTATGTAATCTCGTTCGAGATCTCGCCTGATTGCCACGCGAGATCTCGGTGTCATTGACTCTGGCAGGACCACCATCAGGGATTTTAATTTTGATTACAGTCCAAGAGCTAGATAGCAGACTTATTCGTAAACTTTTGATCTAGCTCTTGGACTATACCTTAAAAGTTTAATGTGGCCCTGCTGGGGAGACTCCCTCCAGATCGGCCACCTATAAACCCTTATATCTTTTTAGCCAGTGACCGACTAATTCTGATATTTGGCGACTAATTTCGACCATTTTTTTGTGTAATCAAAATTAAAATCCCTGATGGTGGCTCTGCCAGAGTCAATGACACGAGATCTCGAGTTGCCAATCTCGACTCGAGATTGTATTCCCCAGTACCGCTTTACAGAAGCGAGGTGATTTCAAGCAACCGATGTCTCTAATTCTCTATGTCTTGAACACGGAAATGGAAATTATACGAATGAACAAAAAACCAGTTGGTTTGCTGCACCACTTTATTCATTTATGGGTACATGAATACATTAGTCAACGGCATAAACTTCAGTGCCTACGTACTACCTAAACAACATATTATATTGTCTGTAAATTATTTTTCTATACACGACAGGTCAGGTGACTAAGAAACATTCACTTACATTACTAATTGTTATAGTTATAACCTTGCTACAGACACTAAACGACCCAATAAATTACGTAACTAACAGTATTCAAAGCAAGATTATAGTATTTCAAACTTCATATTAACCTTTTTCTTCTTTTGAATTTATAAAATATAGAAAATTGCGAATGCATATTTTATACAATATTTATTTACTTCGGCAAGATTTGTGAAGGTTCTTGAACAGTTACAACTTTTTCATCTTAAAAGTATTATTCTATGGGCATACATTTATATTAATTCTTGTCGCCAAGCGGAAAAGGTATTCTCATATAATTTTGATAGTGAGCTATGCCTAAATGTATGTGACTTAACTGTTACACAACATTTCATAACATCACGCCTTATTTCCTCGAAGTGTTGGGCAGAAGTGTACCTATAGTACACCCACATTTCGCGCAGTTATGTGACTGTGTGTTGTTGTTGTGCTTGTGTTGTGTGGCTGTGTGTGTGTGTGTGTGTGTGTGTTATGAGACTTGTAATATAATATCGCCCACGCTTAACAGCAAATCGTATGATTTACTTTGGTACTGGAACAGGTACAAATTAAATTTCAAATAATAGAGATTATAGTTAAAAAAAAAATTGCCCCGAAATGCGTGATCAACAAACACCCATATAATTGAGTTATGTTCAAAAATCTCCGTTCAGTACGTATCAAACTGCTACAATGAGCTAATCTGTGTAAAACCGCTTTAAAATTTGAATTATACCTTTCTGTTTTAATTTTTAGTGTCATTAGTAGAAAATGTGTTCCTATATCTCCATGTATTGAAATTGAAATTACCTATTTTGTTAGTAAAGAAATGTTCAAAGTTCCCTATTTTTATATAAACAGTGAAAAGTATAAAGGCATTATTTTTATATTGCATACATTGGGATTTGGTTAGTCGTAAGAGTAACTGTATTTTTTTAATTAATTAAACACCTAAAATAGCTCCAGCATAGTACACAATTATTATGATCATAATTATTGTAAAACATCCAGATGACAGCTATAGTATTTACGCAGACTTGTACGTTTGCGACTAGGAATGCTGCATATAAATGCGAAAGCCGGTACCTACCGCTAAATTCACAAGATCCAACATAACTCAAATTCATAATTCAATGACAATAATACACAATCATCATTATTTCTTGCTTCACTAAATTTCAATGCGAGGAGGAATAACACTCAACAGATAAATAAATAAAATAGGTACAAAAATATGACTAGCACTAATTTATATTCACATGAAATTCCATCGCAACACTGGAAAGTGGAATGAATTTTATACATTGATGATGTAGCTAATTTTGTTACCAAACTAAATATCATTTATCACAATTTTAAAAGTAATATCTTTGTAATTTGACTTGAAACATTTAATTCGATTTAAAACAAATATGATCAACTGAATAATAAAATTTATTAAATATTTTAGGAAATACAAACTAATAAACTTCGAGATTTCTGAGATCTATCTTAAATTATATTAAAAACAATAATTGTACAATTACCTAATCGTATTAATACTGTTTTAATAATAATAATAAAAAATAAGCAGCACCGTAAATAAAATATTTTATAAATATGTTGATTATAAAGTACAATAAAAATACAAAACCAAACTAGAAACAGACGCTTATAAAGTTTCATAGAAATAACTTTGGCGGTAAATACAACGTTAAATAAGCAAAATTTCGGTATTTGTTAAGAAAAGTTAAACAGATATATAATTTTATTTTTTATCCAAGACGCCGATTTCGCTTCAGAAATAATATATAATATTTAAAATACCGCAGGCCAGGGAATATATTCAAAGTCTGAGGCATATCCATGATTGTGATGATGTTAATAATATTTCATAAGTTGGGAGGAACCCTACATAATAATTCACTAGATTCCATTAATTTGTCACCGCCATCTACAAATAGGCACTCTACAACGTAGTGGCCTGTACTTCTGAAAGTGAAAATATGTACACATTGGGAAGCATACCTGCGGGGCTGACAAAATGGTCAAGGTCGGTCGAAACTACAAACCGACGACACTACCAGGCTGCACTGAAAAGTGGTTTGTTTACCAACTGAATCCTAGTAAAAACACGCAGCATACCGTACGTAGACAGAGTATAGCAATAGACAAGTCACTAAATAATATTGAGACAAGGACACACTTATTAGATATACATAGTAGTAAGACTAAACGAGATAAATATATTTTCTCTATCTCCTTCGCGTCTGCCATCTTTTTGTCTAGCCTCAGTAGTTAGCCATAGACTGAAGCCCAACTGTGGCCCAACAAACATCGACTGTCACCGATTTCTTTGGAAAGTATTACTTAACAACATTAGATACTACCAATTACAAGTGTCTGTGAAAGACTATTGCTATCTCATACATACGCTGACAGTAAATCTATCTAGAAAGCGTACTAAGATCTTCATTTCATAGGCACTACAGATGAATCAATACGCTTCGACGTCATAGACAATGTTAACATTGTCATGACTAGATTCAACTATGTTTTATTTGATTCACGGTCAGCACAAACGCAGCAAAATGCTCGAAAAATTAATCTTCATTGATAATTAACAAAATCAAAACTAGCCTAAAGTTAGCGTACAAGAGATAATTCACATGGGCGTGTGTTCGCGTGTGTTATTTTCAACTCTCCAGTTATGATTTAGCTCATTATTCGTTTGAATATTTTCTCTCTGGTCACCGTTAGTGACGCGAATTCAAGGAGTAAGCAAACAAATTTAACTGCGGGCGCGGATGTATCGTCGGTTTGTCAGTTCACATATCCGTGTGTGCCCTAGCGCGCAGTAATGTTGTCGTGGCACCGCTGGCACACGCGCACGGGCCGCAGCGCGCGCAGGCGCCGCACGGGCGCCGAGTAGCGCGAGCAGCGCCCGCAGAACACGGCGCCGCACTCGCGGCAGTGGTGGCGCCGCTCTAGCGCCGTGAAGCGGACCTGCGGAACACATGGGATACAAGACACTCGGGAAATGTGACAGACAGCTATAGCCATTGTTTCCGTGGCGTTTGGTCATCGGGATTATTGACATGATTTTTGGGGATATACTTATATAATAAGTATAATATTAATGTCGAAAATTAGGTGAATTGAATGAGAATAAATTATTATAGGAATCGTTTTAATAAGCTGTTTGAGCGTTTTTACGACGAAAATGAGATCGACATCTACCGTGATGTCGTGGTATCCCTAGGGATTTTGTAAAATCCCTGGTTTCCTCATTTCCCTGCCTTATAATTATATAACTTTAAGTTTAGTCTATGTTTTACACCCCAGGGGCATACGAAAATTTGTGTGCGAATCGTTCGCCGATGAAAGGTTATATCGATGAAATTTTCAAAAGTGAATCGTTCTGTCGGCGAATCGTTCGCCGTTGAAACGTTCTTTCGGTGATATAATGAAAAGTGAATCGTTCTGTCGGCAAATCGTTCGTCATTGAAACGTTCCATCGGTGAAAAAATGAAAAGTGAATCGTTCTGTCGGTGATTCGTTCAACGGCGAAACAAATTTCGGAGAAATGTTTCAGAATCCGAAAATGAGCTTAGCTCACGAGCGGTCGCGTGAGTTTTATAAAAGAGTCTTACTCATCATTATCTAACTCGGTGCTATACCGTTTTGTCACCAAGCTTACCGACCAACAAAATAAAGACATTTCAATAATATAAACAAGTCTCAGCGTACCTGGCATTGTGTGCAATAAGGTGCAGTGTCGTCTCGTATCCAATGATCGGCCGGGCCGCCCTTAGCTCCAGCTGAGCTTGACATATCGGGAGCGGACCAGCGGAAAATCTAGAACCAATACAATATGGTTAGGTTAGTAAGAGCGTTATCGCACTGGCGATTGAGTTTCCAGCGAGGCGATTTGAGAAACTGTAGTATGATCACAATGCGTGTTTACTGTATTTTACAATATTGTACACTCGCTCTCGCTACAAACACGCGGTGAACACGTGATAAAGTCACTAAGTACTAGCACGTTAACCGACCCCTTTGATGGAAACACGCCCACAAATTGCCAGTCTGAAAAAAAGCACTAAACCTTGTCAACGTACACGTTATCCAATAAGCTGTGTGGTACAGTCACGAACAATAATAATATGTACACGTAATAACTTTTACAAGTGATTTTCTCTTACTTCATTGATCATGCTATTTTGAAGCCAGGTTCGAAAATAGCATGATCAATATTGTGAAATAGCTATTGATTTAAATTTGCAATCGTTATTCCACGAGTAAATCGCATTTAGATTTTGCTAAGTGTATACATATTCGTACTCGTGACCGTACACACTCTATTTTAAAGGACAACACAGCAATACAGTAGCTGGTGGCGTGGCGTCACTGACCCGGCCGCGCGCGTCGCCCACGGCCAGGCCGCGCCCCGAGCGCGCCGCCGCCACGCCCGTGACGGACGCGGGGCAGGCGTTGTCGCGCCGCTCGTACGCCGTGTGCATCGTCAGCTTGCCGCGCAGCACCAGGCGACGGATCCACTTTATACCTGAATCTGATGTTTTTGGGCAGAAAAAATAAATAGATCTAAATAGGACAGTCACGATCAGTTTGAATGACGTAAAACCATTATGAACCATCGTAGCAATGTAAATTCGATCTCGGTAAGGTAAGGTATCAATAAAAAACAAAAGTTTGATTTTGTTAAAAATGGCCTTCGCTTTCCCACCATTACTGTCATTTCAACTGATAGACCTGGGGAAGAAGTCTATGTCCACTGCTGGCATGGGCGTACCCAGCTTCTGGCCTAGGGGGGGGGGGGCAAGTCGTCCGCGGCTGTTTTTACCCGACTTCTTCAAAAAAGGAGGAGGCTCTATGTTCGTCTGTATGTATTTTTTTTTGTGTATGTTCATCGACATTTTCGCCAATTGTGAACCGATTAAAAAAATACTTTTTTAGTTCGAAAGGGTATACTCCCGAGGTGGTCCCATATAAATTTTATTAACTTTGCTTGCGTAGTTTTTGAGTTAGGTTCAATATTACACATTTTTCCCTCTTAGTCTATGTAGACGATATAATTATTTGACTCCGTCACTGTTATTTACATAGCAGGTAGTGGTATTCGAATTTGTGCGGGGTAGATACCACAATTAGAAGGTTAAAAAAAAAAGCAACCGACTTCCAAAAAAAACACAAAAAAAGTGAAAAATAACTAATTTCGGAAGTCGGTGGCATAAACGAAAATTGAAAAGCACACAAAGACAGTACTTCCGAAGTTAAAGTTATTTTTCACTTTTTTTGTGTTTTTTTTGGAAGTCGGTTGTTTTTTTTTTGTTGTGTCATACACACTACACAAACACACCTACATCAAACATTAGGTATATGTAGTGTAGTGTGCCATCGTCGCGCGCGGTTTTTTGGCAATTGCACCGTGAATTTTGCCAGTGTCTACTGCGCGGTTTATTGTAAAGTTAGAGCATAAGGCCCCGTTTACACTTTGATTAGTAATTAAGCGAATTCATACATGTTCTGCAAGATTTCCCCATCCCCAGTTCCCCAACGATTATAACAACGGCTAATCCTGTAAAGCTTACCTATATCCAACGTAGCGGGTTGTATCTTAGCAGGAGGTCTATGCGTGGCTGCGGGCGAGGCGGGCGCGGACACGACAACAAACGAGTCGGTAAGGCTAGTGTCTGACTTGCTGGCGCGCAGCCCACTCTCTTGGCTGGTATCTACTGACGCGGCGCCTGATACTTCCATTGAACAGGACTCGCTTGAGTCGCCGATGCTGCCACCGCCTGTGGGTGTCAATTTACGTTAGAACCCTCTAGAAAAAATTACGGTTGTCTAATACCGGCAGGATAGTCCGAAAGATATATACCAAAGGAACTCGCGGCAGTTGCGGTCATAAAACGTGTGAGCGCGATGGTGATTATTTCATGTCGTCTCGCTCCTACGTTGGCGTTTAGTATATTATCCAGGGGCTTCTCTAAGGTGTTTTTATCATGATCAAGGGTAACACTTCGTCCTGTAGTTTTGTGAAATATCAAGTCAAGACTTGCAAATGAATTCCTGCCAGGATTGCGGGTTAGTCCGAAAAGGATACCTTGGCAACAGGCAACTGAAGGAACACGGGTGGGTTTTAGTCAGTAAAAGTCTGACACACCCTTCCGCTCCACCCAGAGCGGGAGAAGTCATTGGACGATATCTCACCGTCAAAAAAAAAAAAAGACTTAAAAGGAAAACATGCACTTCTAGGTCTTGTCCTAGTTTTTATTAACAAGAAAAAAAGGAATACAGCGCACACTTAAAACATACTCTACAAAATATATCTGCACTTACTTTTACGATATAATGGATTCCCCTTCGACTTCCTTCGAAGCATGACGTGTCCTTGTTTATGCAGTTTACTTCGATTCGTCAAGTCCTTTTCAACGCCCAAGTCTTTCTCGTTGTCATACTCTTGCTTGGCTTCGTCACAAGAGTCGATTGGTTCTTCCTTCGGTTCGACGTATTGTGTAGTTTCCTCGTTATCACTGCACGTGTCTTTTTCGTCGTGTCTTCGGGCAGATTCTTTGGCGCTTGTGGTTTCACAGGCGTCTGATAACGAACTTTCTGAACCTGATTTTGTAAGGGTACCTGTGGAGAGAGACTTGTATTATTGTCTATTTGAACTTTCAGCTTCCGTAGTGTATATACATGTAGTGTTAATCATTAGTATGGAGAACCCAACATGAGATATAAAGAAGAATAGGGAATATGCATGTATTTTTTTAATATTTTTATTCGATAATTTACATCGTCAAATAATAGTTAAAAAAAATCGACGGCAAAAAAGCAATTTAAAGTACTTAAAAAAAAGTTTAAAAATATCCAACCGATCCGGGCTATTTAAACGCCCTCTATTTGGCGCGCTTGGTGTGGTGACGTCACAGACCGTGAAAACAAACAAGCAACTGTCAAGTCAACGTCAAACACTCCTTTTTGTGTGAGCGTTTCACATTGACTTGACACTTGTTGATTGACTTGACATTGACATTTTGATTGTTATCCCGGATTGTTACGTCACATCCGCTCTTAGCTTTTCAAGTATTTGAATTACCCACGGTATTTTGGGACTTTAAAAAAATTAATTTCTCACTCAAAAAGAAATTTTATTCAAAAATATTGATGGAGGCATAATTCTGATGTAACATAGTTTATAAAAAAAAATAATTGACACATATTTGAATCACATGCATATTCCCTATTGCAGATGACGGTATCGGTGGAAAGTTTTCAGAAGCAGCTTTTATCGACGACGAACTTGCTAAGTACCCATAAATAAACGTACGTATTTTCTTTTCTACCACATAATTCAAAAGTCAAATAATCCCATAATAATATAAAAAATGCGAAAGTGAGTTTGTTTGTTACACTTCCATGCTATAACTATAACGGCTGAACGGATTTGGATGAAATTTGTCACAGGAGTAGACCATGACCTAGAGCAGGACATAGGCAGTAGCCCGTGACTTCGTCTGGGCAACAGCTAGTATAAATAAACACAAACCTTCTTTCTCCTGCGACAGGCTCATCTGTTTGACCAGCTCCTCAACCCTCTTGATGGCCGCTGCTCTATCATGTGGCTCCTGTGGTTTCTCAGAAATTTCTTCAGTCTTAATCTCGCTCTCCGATTTCACTTCATATTCGGACTTAATCTCTTCGCTGTCCTGTACTGTCAGTTTTTGTTCATCCTGCTGTTTGTCAATTTCTACAGAAATTGAGACGGGGTCTACACTGCCGCCTTCTATGCTTTCGCTTTGTTCTTCTGTTATTTCTGCGAAGTAGTCTATTGACCACATCTGAGGAGCAATCGTAAAGTTGTTTGATTTATTCAGTAGGGTGAAATATTAAAACTCTGAGCTAGGGAGATTAGGTTAAAAAAAAACGGCGATTACAGAATTAGGAAAAACTGTTTTAATATTTTCTGAGAATCTTATTCCGAGAAGAAACTTTTTGGGGTGTTTTTAGAGCATATTATTTTGTCAATTTTTATAAAATTGCGAGTTATTTTATTGCAGTAATTAATAGCCTCAATTAGAAGGAATAAGGATTCTGTATTAAAACCGTATCCTAAAGTGAGTTTTAAAATAACTTGTCAGTATTGAACTCACCCTAACAACGCCATCAGTAGATCCAGTAATGATAACATTAAGCGGGTCCCACTCCCTCGTCTGACTGAAAGCCACACATAGAACCTGCTGCGATCGGTCGCGGCCGCCGATCGTGTCCACTGCGCCTAATAGCTCGCCGTTTATCGACCACGCATACAGCCAGCTGCCACTGCAGGTCGCTATGTCACCCTAGAACAAGAACATCTCATTGTAATTATTATTTAACTAGCGACCCACTCCGATTTTTACGACTTGACAAAGTCGTCATCGAGATTTCTTAGTTATATGTAACTTTAATAGTAACGTATTATACACATAAACCTTCCGGAATAAATTCTTTAAACGATGCACGATGGCATAGATATTATAATACTACGTACAGATACCCAATCCCATACAAAGAAATGACACCACCCTAAGTCTGGCTATTGAGCTGGCTATTTTTCTTCCTCCATTTTTTTTAACAGATGGCAGCATCAGCGACTCACTAATTGCCAGAGACTGTAGTTTTACAACGCCATCTAGGAGTCTTGCCTAGATACTACGCAAGACTCCTAGATGTTTTTCTTCCTTAGGTGTTCAATTCTTATATTTCTACGTAAATTACTAGATTGCAAATAGCTCTAAAAAAAATGATTAACTGATGGCTACTTTATCATTCTAAGGGTTCAAATTGAAGTAAACGGCTTAATTTAAGTTTTTTGTTGAAAATACGAGATTTATGAGTGTAAATACATAAATCGACATTAAACAAAGATGTTTTGATTTTTACTATTATTACCTCAGTCAAAATTTGCCGTATAACGCTTTTTAGTGATTGTTAATTTCATAATAATGTTACTTATGCTGCCATCTATGATTTTTTTTCAAGACTAATTATAATTTGTTCGAGTTGAGACCCCATGCTACGATGGTGAAAACCTCATCAAAATCAGTTGCGTGGTTTAAGAGAACAACGCAGACAAACACGAAAAGCGACTTTAATTTAAATATGTATAGATTAATGCCTTACGGATTTATATGGGTATAATAAACTCTCGTAGCTTCGCAAATATCGATGCGTAATTTGTATGACTTTTGGATGTTTGTGAAGAATGTAAGGGGAGAAAAGTAAAAAGTTTTTTATTTGGACCAAAAACACTTACCAAGTTTAAAACTGTGTCAAAAAAGAACCCTCACACCATTTATAAGCTTTCAAAGTAAAAATTTTGCGCCTGAATCTTTTGCGGCTCTACACTCGGACTTGTCGAGAGCTGTCATTCTATCTGATGCTACAGCTCACTTCACGTAAGTTTTCACGAAGAGCTTTGAATACTCACAGTGAGATCATCAATCGCCAGCGCAGACACGGGCGGCGGCGGCCCGTAGTGCGCGGGCGGCCGCAGCTGGCGTATGAAGGCGCCGCGCTGCACGTCCCACACGATGGCCTGCCCCGAGCGACTGCCGCTCACTACGAGGTTGTACGCCGGGCTTGCCGCTAAACAAGTTACTGCTTCTTCGTGACCGTAGAGACAGACTTTTACGGCTAAGCGACGGCGTCGGGCCCAGTATTGCCAGACTGTTACCACCTAAAGAGAAAATAAAACTTGTGTTAGGTTTGTGCAACTGACGTTTCCCTACAGCTTTAAACAATATGATGTTATACAATGGTTAAAGTTTTATGAGATTTGAGTGCTGATTCATTAAGAAAAATCGGTCTACTATAGTTTGACCGATACCGCGCCTTAGGAATGCGCGGCGAGAGGGACGGGCGAGAGCTGCCCCCCGCGTCACCGCGCACTACTAAAGGTTACACTCGCGACAATTAAAGAAGTCCGATTTGACGTTTCGTTCTCGTACATGTATTTAAACGTTATGCATTGAGAATCAGTTTTAAGCAATGTAGATAAGTCGTCGATTATGATCTCTCTGATCAACTCGTTTATGGTCGAATTTATTAATCTAATTTTCAATCTTTTTTTTATGAATCTGTCGTCATTTAATAATAGATGGGTTTACCACTGTTTTTTGTGCTAGCGGTGTTAACCTATAATTAATTGTTGCACCCGCAATTGTATCCTATTTTAATAATATGCTTCTAATGTACTGGTGTAAACAATTGATGTTTAACCTTAATAAAAATAAATAAAATAAATAAATCAATCGATATGTGTCGAGAATCAGTTTATAAAAAAACTTTTTTTTTTCCATCTCTACACAAATTATTTCTATAGCTGTCAAATCGGACTTATTAGATTGTAGATTTTTCGTTAACAACTAATAGATTATTGTGTTGCTTTGTAGCTTGTAGCTAAAGTGAAGGGATGTGAAAATACTGCAAAGCTTCGAGACATCTATATGTTTTGGTGGAAACGAGACTAAGGTAAATCAGCATCCAACGTTTCAGTACACTCAAATTCATTAACAACGAGATTTTCATCTGTTAAAATATTAGTGCAATTTCAACTCACCGTGCTAGTCCCCGCAGTAACAATAGTCTTATCAGAAGGACACACGCACGTCACAATTTCCCCACACGCCTGTGCTACAGTCTCGCACACAAACAAGGCCTTATCGTTGTCATAGTTGCCGATACGCAGCGAATGGTCCGCGAAGCCCCATGCTACGTACTTGTTGTATGACGGCGGCATTAGCACCTTGTTCTGTTCTACTGCTAATATTGCTTTGTCTGTGTACAGGATTTGACCGACTGGGCCCTTTACTTCTGCAAAGAGGAACAGTTCATTGAATAATGTACCTACTGTTGTATAGCCTTAGTGATAAGGGGCGATGGATTTTAAACGGGATAAATGAAGAAATACTATGTCATCGCAAACATGAAGAAGACGATGTGTCTGAAATACCTTTATTCCTGTTCGATAATACATTTTCTAAATAAACATATCTCACTTCTGATCTCTATAAGGATCAGAAGTGAGGTTTTCAGAAGTTACGCCCACTTTTTGTTAAGTTAAGTTAGGTTTAGTTTAGTTACAATTGTCATGTAATAGGGAATCAGTAGAATTTGTACAAAAATAAGACTAAAGAGCGTATTACTCAAAAATTAGACTTTTATCGTACCTTTCACAGGTTGTAATGAAGGCCTCAAGTTTTCTAGATTGTGGAAGAACAGTTTTTCCGGCGGCGTGATACCCTGAGACGGTATTATATTGTTCGGGTCTAATATAGTTGAACTTCGCTGAGACATCTTCTTGCTAGGATGCGCTTTCTTGAACAGTTGCTTTGGTATCTGGCCAAAGTTGTTTATGAAGCCGATTGTTGCGTTTTTCTTTAGAGGGTCGTCGATACTGGGACAAAATAGCATGTTACAAATCCGGAAACTATAACACTAGTTTGTTGGAATACCTTATTGGTAGGGTGGTGGTTCGGGTGCTGTCTTTATTGAAGTTGAAAAATTGCAAAAAATAGGTATTTCATTTTAAAGAATTGGTATAACTCGTAGTCAAATTATGGGCCGACTCATCTCTCTCATCAACCGCTAAGAATGAATGTATATTCATGGCCGTCCTCGTAACGAGTACACTAACTTGTATATGTCGACGTTGCCCTCGTAGAACAGGTGGTGGAACACGTTGGAGGAGTCGACCGCGGGCGCGCCCTGCTGCTTGTAGCCGAACACGAGGTCGATCCAGTGGTGCAGGCGGTGCGACACGTAGTCGCACTCCAGCGCGGCGCGGTGCGCGCGGATGAACTCGCGCGCCGAGCCGCGCGCCCAGCCCGGCAGCGCCACCGCGCCCAGCGCCACGCCCGACTGCTTGCAGCCTGCGGCGTGTGAGCAATCGTTGACATCGTTGAAGGCATCGGGTCGAATAAGGGAACGCACTTAGAAAGTTGTGTACAGATTTTCATAAACTTTTGTGAAGAAAGTAGCCGTGGCCCAAAGAGTCAAAGACCCTTCAAATAATAAAATTAAGGTTAAAAAATATAACACAGTAGTAGCTAGAATAATCGTAAACAGCATAATTTCAAGACAACTTTATTTTATAGATTGACCGAGACCGTTGTTCCGCGCCTTAGGAATGCGCGGCGAGGTGGGGCCAGCGTTGACCAATGAGCGGCGGGCGCGCGCCTTGAGCGGTGACGAATGAGCGGCAGTGCGGCGGTGCACGCGCACATACCTAAGGCGCGGAACAGCGGTCTCGATAGTCTTAATTAAATTGAGGATTTACGACATCTGCTTACCCAAATCGAAGTTGTTGGAGTTCAACAGAAACTCTGGTAAGTAAAAGAATTCCGGTATCAACTCTTTTACATCAGCCATGTTATGTCGCGACGCCGAATTCCACGCTTCTTTTATCGAGTGGAACATTCTGAAATAAAACAATCATTTCCACACTTTTTTTAAAATCCTGTTTAAAAATAAAAATATTAATGATTTAGTCACCTGAGTAACTCTATGCACCTAATCTTCTTATTCTGAACAATTTCTCTATGAAACCCAAAGGATCGAGATTTTTTTTTTACAATGTTGTCTGTCTGCTCTACTTCTAGTATACTATAGTATCATCCACCCTGTATAGAAGTATCAGTTTACCTGTCAGCCAAATCAAAATGTCCACCCTGTAGCTTAAGGAAGTGTTGAGTGAAGGGCTCCATCCTGACTAGATACGAGCACACGATCATAGCAGATGAGTAGTGTGTGCCGTAGTGATATGGAGGAGTTTCACCGTGAGGGTCGTCCCATTCCTACAAATAAAAGAGAGCCATTACAAGTTTGAAAGACTCCTACTATCCTAGGAGCTTTTTAAAGGATTCTTGCAATAAGGTTTAATTTCCACTGGCAACTGTCGCTTTGGCACGACCAAGTATTATTTATTTATATAAAGAACTATATTGTTATTACTTATATATAAAACCCACCTTATATCGTTTCCTAAACTGCTCCAATCTGTCGGGACTCTGTGCGCCCATGGGTTTAGTGAGATCACGGAAGGTAGCCGGGTCGTTGAGGTCCAGTTCCAACGAGTCATAGTCAGCTAAGATCCACGGAAACACTGGGTACTGCATTAGATCGTTATATGAACGACCGGCAAGAGTGTTTAGATGCATGAGGTATTGGAAGTTGGATATTTCGCCTCTCTGAAATAAAACATCATAATTAGGAGACTTTTATAAATGTTTGTCTTGTCAAAAGGTTACGTAGACAAATTTCTCTCAGGCATGTTGGTTTCCTGCCAGGGTTGCGGGAAAGTCCGAAAGGGATACCGGGGCCCTTGGCAACAGGCAACTGAACACGGATGGGTTTTAGTCAGTAAAAGACCCTGATACCCCCGCCCTCCCACTCCGCCCAGAGCGGGAGAAGTAATTCGATGTTTAACACTCTCAAAAAAAAAGGCATGCTGGTTTCCTCACAATGTTTTCCCTCACCTTTTTAGCAAGTCATAATTACACAATACCCACATGAAAAGTCAGAGGTGCGTCAGACCCATGATTAATGAAATTCTATGATTGGGTACATACCAGCCACCGCTGCGTGACGGAGGTGTCTCCTATGAGCGTGGCGAGCAAGCCGCCCGGCTGTTCCACGGCCACGCCTCGCTTTTGCCCCGCTACAGACCCAGCCGCACTGTCCGCCATGCCTGTGGCCAGCGCTGTGAATCGGCTGTATACCTGAATATAGAAATTAAATTCGACTGTTATAATTAAGGATTTGTTGGAAACAAGCAACAAAGTTCTCTTGATGTGTAAAAGTCTTAAACCTCGACACAGATATTATAATACTACGTACAGATACCCAATCCCATACAAAGAAATGACACCACCCTAAGTCTGGCTATTTTTCTTCCTCCATTTTTTTAACAGATGGCAGCATCAGGGACTCACTAATTGCCAGAGACGGTAGTTTTACAATGCCATCTAGGAGTCTTGCCTAGGTGCTACGCAAGACTCCTAGATATTTTTCTTCCTTTTTTACGTTTTTTCTTCCTAGGTGTTCAATTCTTATATTTCTACGTAAAGAACTAGATTAAAAAAAAAAGTTTTGTTTGATTTTCCTTAATGAAACGACTTAAACGCAAGTTTAAAGTGACCCTGTCATCACTTGAGTAAAACACCATCTATTGCAAAGAGCTCTCAACAAAATGATTAACAGATGGCTACTTTATCATTCTAAGGACGAATTTCACCAAACTTATAAACTAAGTATAAGTCTTAATCAGCGAATAAATTTTGAATTTTTGTCAGTTTTTCCATACAAAAACTGTCAGACGTCAATTTTATTCCACGGATAAAAGATATCTGACTTTGATAAAATCAGCCATAAGGGTTCTTAAGGTTTTAAGGGATGTTTTGATTTTTACTAATATTACCTCAGCCAAAATTTGCCGTATAACGCTTTTTAGTGATTGTTAATTTCATCATTGTTACTTATGCTGCCATCTATGATTTTCTTTCAAGACTAATTATAATTTGTTCGAGTTGAGACCCCATGACCTCGAGAAGGAAATAAAACTTTTTGCATTCGCGTTTTCACACTGTCAACTATGTGTTTTTCTGAATGATTTCAGTTTATCGAATTGCAAAGGTTTAGGTTTCTTTTAAATTTAGATTTTGACTTTATTCTGTTTCTCAGAAGATATTAAAAAACTATCTTACCTTGTTTCGCACTTTTCTTGGAAAAGCGAGCAAGTAGTTTCTACCGTCACTTGAAAACACTTCCAAAGCTATCGGTTGTAATAGATACCTCCTTTTGTGTACCTCCCTACAACACAACAACTCAAAATATAGTACATACCACAGAATAACAAAATCATGTCAAATGTGGACTTGATTTGATTCACATACCGAATATCTTCATACAAAAACTTGGAGCACTGCCTTTGGTTGCTCCTCTGTATGCCCTGGGCCGGTAGGATAGGTTCATAGTCATCAGGACAGCTGTCCAAATCTCGTATTTCTCTGTTCTTTAGTAACGTAAATCCGTCTATGACGTAACAGTGTTCCCGACCGAATAGTAATAGACCCTCTGTTGTGTCTAAGCCTTGTATTCTTGCGCAACGGAACATGTGAGAGATCTGAAAGGAATAATAATATTGAACGCTGAAGCTTGCTCAGGACAAACTAAAAGGAGTTTAGGAAAGGCAAAAAAACTCATACATTTCGTGGAACATTATTTATTTAACCATTGATGTATAGTACGACACAACTTAGATGTAACATAGATTTGAAAATTTGCATTCATTAATTTCAATTTCACGAATGTATTTGGTAATATGACTTTACAAGTAATTGCGTTTGCGTAAAGATCATGTTCACCTAAAGCAGTAATAAAGATCGCCGATTTTGAAGGCGCACTCGGTTCGGATGGTGATCAGTTTTACGAATTTAGCCGATGCTACATCTAAGTTGTGTCGGACTGTCCACACATACGAGGGGTGTTCAATAAATAGTTAGAAAGCGCTACATTCTCTTTGGTAAGAAAAAAAAAAAAAACTGGCAGGCATAGCCCAGACATTAGCTATGATGACAATAAAAAAAACAATCAATTCTCTTTTGTTTTAAAAAAATAGAAGTCATTTGTTTGCTTCGTTTCGGAACGTGTTCTGTTTGTTTGTTTCACCAAGATAACGCCCCCGTGTACAAATCCAGAGTTGCGATGGCTGCCATTCAAGAAGCTGGCTTCGAATTGATGGCATATCCTCCATAATCACCGGACCTTGCTCCAGTGATGTTTACCGATTTTTGCGGTTAAAGGAACATCTCAGGGGCCAGAAATTTGAAAATGATGACGCAGTAGTCGCCGCCATACACGATTTTTTAAGAGGATTTTTTAATCAGAAACAAGACTTTTTTTAAAAAGGAATATTAGTTTTAGAAAAAAGTTATACAAAGTGTATCCCTGTAAGGTGACTACGTCGAAAAACAAAATAACATAATAACAGATGATGGCGTCATACTCATTCGCACTATTTATTGAACGCCCCTCGTATATAAACAGACAAGAAGAGAAGAATAGAAAAATACGTACAAAGGTGATGCATTATGTGCCTGACAATTAATTTAAATAGGCAGATTATGTCATGCTGCACGTGGAGATATGGATGATGGTTTGCTGTGGATTGGAAAGTAATGCAAATGGTGAAGTGACATTGGCAGACTATGATGCATGAGACAGTACCTTTTCATGATGTTCAAGAAGCCGTAAAAGAGTTTGATTGTCAGGTGGAGGAGTTGGTTGTTCATCTTCATCCTCATTGTCAGGCCCATCTTCATTACCTGAATAAATGAAATGATTTATTTTAAACAGGGATTTATTTTAGCTTGACTTGGGTATAAATATAAAACTAAAGCAATTAAAGATATTTATTACTTCACACATGATTTTTCTTACATGCACTAGAATTTGACCAGGAATTGAGATGTTTTCCCTTTGACACTACACCCATAGCTCGTAAATGTAAGCCAATAAAAAATAAATGGTCATAATCCGATTAATAGTTTCGGAGAAATGCGTGGACAAACAAACATACAGATACTTATAAAAATGTTGTATATTTGTTTGGAAGCCATAGTAGATTGAATATATTGCAATTCCTATATTATTACATACATACGTATGGAATTGATAACCTCCTTTTTTGAAGTCGGTCAATAACAACTAGTTTTTTATTAAACTTCCCTGTATACTACGATTGTAGTTTTGGTCTCAGCAGCCAAAATATACAGAGAGTCAGGACCTGTGACTTGACTTACCTTCGCCAGACGATTGATTAGAACCGCGACTAACAACGCCGCTACTGACGAGGTCTGAAGGTGAACCGTCGCCGTTGGCTACATCAATTGATGTCTCTCCACTTCTGCGAATCGAGTTAAAACATATTTTCACTTACTTACTATGCAAATGTAAACGCACAAAGGCCTGTGGTCCGTTCTAATGGACAAAATTTATACAAAAAGACTCCATACGTCAATATTTAACATATTTTAATTTAACCAAGAAAATTTAAAACCGGATGTGAAAAACTTAAAAATAAATGATGCAGATGTTAAAATGTTAAAAATAAATTCCGAGTTAGAGTTAAGACAGCACATAATTAATTTAAAGTTATGAATGTAGCGATAAGCAGTGATAGCCTAGTGGTGTGACCGTCAGACTGCCAAGTCATAGGTCTCGAGTTCGAACCCAAGACACGCACATTATCACTTGCTTCAAAAATGGTGAAGGAAAACATCGTGAGGAAACCAGCATGCCTGAGATATATCTCGGCATGTGAAGCCAAGCCAGAGGTCCATGGGCGGATTTAAAACTCTGACACCAGGTTAGTCACTAACCACATGAAAAGAAGAAGAATATAGGGATGGCTTACGTGGTAGGCCCGCCGGTAGTTTCAGGTATATCTGTAGGGTCAGCGCCCTCGACCTCGCCGAGGTTACTCGCCGCCCGCCATTGTTGATACACGCGGTAGTATTCCTTGCTGTCCAAGCTTTGGGCCACTTTGTATTTTAGTTGTTTCTAAAACAGGCGAGTGGAGAATAAATATGTATTCGAGTAAGCAACGGTGGGTATAAAAACACTTTGCAACATTTTTATATTGGTACTAGCTCATACTCGCGGCTTCGTCCGCGTTGATGTCGGTTATTATATACTAAAACCTTCTTCGAGAACCACTCTATCCATTTGTGAAAGCAGCATGAAAATCAGTGCAGTAGTTTTTGAGTTTATCGCGAACAGATAGAGAAACAGAGACTCAATACTTTTTTGCATTTTTTATGTAGGTAGGTGTTGATATGAATAAAACAATCCAAATATCACGTTGAGGAAGGCGGAGTTTGAGTTTATTTTCACGGAAGCAGCAATTGATAGGCCTCCCTCTGTGAAACTATTATATTTTAAGGATTTTCTGAATGTTTCACAAAATACTCAGAGGTGCTGTGTTAAAACAAGATAAATAATAACTCCAACTTACATTATCCGGATCATCAAGTTCAGGCCGATAAGGATAATGCATGTAGAAGCTGTGGTTCCGCTTCAGCAACTTGCGCATGCGCGCGGGCCCCTCGGTACAGTCCAGAGCCCACTTTTCTAGGGCCTGGGCCCGCGTCGGGCCCCAGAGCGCTCGCTCGCGAGTCAGTTCGCGCCACGCACCCGCCCACTCCGCTTGTACGTAACGCATCGTGTGGAGGCGTGTGTTTGATGCGCCTTGCACTACTGCGCACCATGCTTGTCTAACGTAGAAATGGTAAATTTTATTACTTATTCACGAAACTTAAAGGGGATGAGCTAGGGTGGCCCGCGAAATTCAAATTTTCTTACGTTTTTTGCAATTTGCAGGTCAGTATCAGGTTGTATGTTGATCTAAATATTATTAGCGCTCGTAACAAATATGGATTTACAGAATTATAAACATTAAAATCAGCAGTACAACTCTCTAAGCTCAGGTAAGTGGATTGAATGACTATTTCATGAAATCATGACATTTAGCACTTTCATGAAAGAGAGTTGTATTGCTGATTGTAATGATTCTTACATGATCTTTACAACCTATATAATATTAAACTTACCGAACAAGTTGCACATGATCCTGCATATAAGCCAACGCATGATCTCGCGGTGGGTGCGACCGTTGCTTAGCGGAGTCTTCCTTCTTCACTTTAGTTCTAGATGCGAGGCGTGTGAGGCCGCCTGTCACTTTCTGTATCTTTGACTGGATTTGATTGTGAAGTTCCCATGGTACGCGGTAGGTGGCCTATGACGAAATAATATAAATCATTATTTATAATTCCTAGCAATCAACACTCATTTAAATATCTTCTTTAACGTTATGTATTTTAAGTTGATTTGTTTTGGTGACCATTTGAAATAAAAAGGTCTCTCAATGGAATTTGAACATTGTCATGAATGACGTTGAGTTTGTTTTTCCAAAACTTGATAATTATCTCCTGAGCTGCACATCTCAAATATTCTAAGCAAATTCTACAAATCGCGACCGAACTGAAGAGTTTGATAGCTAAAACGTCACAATATAGGAAGAATTCTTATCATTTATTCGCATCCATAATGCTATAATATGATCAAGATAAGAATTTCGATCATAATTATTATAACATTATTATTAATTATTATATCTAAATCCTAGCCTTTAAATCAATCAAAACTGTGAGCTATGTTATCGTCTTAATTATTTTATGTACGAAATCATCATTGAATATTCTACCTTCCGTTCAATATCAATATAGTTGATCCACAGCTTATGCGCATTTTCACTGAGTTGCTCCCTCACAGGAGTAAGGTCGGGTGCGCGTGCGTTTCCGACGGGCGGTATTAATGTTATCTTGAACACTTCCTCTATAGCAGGCTTCTTGCACACATACAGCTCTTCCCAAACTCGCCGCGCGGCACCGGCCATTAGGTTACGTCCTGATAGGAGTTAAGATTTATGAAATAGAAAATTATTTTGTCATCTAGAAGTTTAAGGTGGAAAGCGAATGATTTGATGATCAATTTATAAACGTCTGTTTTATTTATTTTAAACATTATGTTTATCTCTAACTAACAGCGCTCCCGTGGGAATGTCGGGATTTTAAAATTTCATCCAAATCCGTTCAGCCGTTTTAGCGTGAAAGTGTAACAAACAAACTCACTTTCGTATTTATAATATTAATTTAAGATTAGGATTGAAAGAGTACAGTAATGCAGAAATCTGTAATTTAGAAATAAATTAAGAAATTATATCAATGAAATACCTTGATGTGTTGTCAGTTTATCGTCCCGTGATTCCAAATCGCCACTAGGATTGACATGCCAAGTAGTTCGCATATGCGAGTCGAGGGCGATCTTCATGTTTGAACTCAACTGCAGCAGACAATAAGTAAGGCAGCCGATGAATTCCAACTCATGGTTTCCCGCGCCGAAAATCAGTAACCTAAACAAAAACAGATGGATAGTTCAATCTTTAATATTCTGCCATATAAACTTAAAATTTAACGTTATCCTAATCCTAAGTCCTAGCTGGGCAGCGCGTTTACACGCAGACTTACAATTAACAATAATTCGTCACAAATATTAGGGATTACCCGCTCGTATAGGGCAAGAAGAATGATATCCATATGCGACATTTATCTCGTAACTCCGTACGACTCATACCTGTTCGTTGTCAGTTTGTGTAAAGCCTCCAAAACCGACATTTGGTCCGCTATAGAATCGGTAGAACGGGACAGAAGGAACAGAATAGTTCGGTTCAGACAATGGTGTAATCCCTCCAGAGAAATCACTGACGACTTCTTTTTGGCTTGCATGATTAGCTTTACTATAAAATCGAACACCTGTAATTATAGATAACAATACAATAAAATTCGCAAAAGGTAAATAAAACATAGTTAAATTTAAATGAATAGTGTTTATAAGCTTTTTCACATACCTCGTGAGGATCCCTTGAAAGTTGTCCCTGCCATAGCTTATCAACCAGCCTGGCAGCTAAATAACAAACGTTTGATATATTGGACTCCGTTCCAAACAGTTCCGTGTCCAATAAATTCTCCATCAGTGTGGTTAGAACCTCCGTTTGGTACTCTATCTGTTGCTGGCTGGTTGAGTTAGGCGGTGAAGCATCCAAAACCAGATCGATTACCTGAAATAAGTCATGGAAGTCACAAAATTGGTAATCCCACGGTCTTTTTGAAGACGGTCGCATGACCAGTGCCACAAGAAATTAATAACGGACTATGCGTGAAGCACTTAGAACACAGCACATTGACTCAGGCTTACATAATGTATATCATAACATCCGAGTGCAAGGAAGCTCTGACGTCGTTATCATTGTCTATCGATGCGTTGGCGGAAGCAGAAGTGTTACATAATGTGGGTGTACTACATAACGAACAAGCGTGCGAAAGGCGCGAGATATGCGTACGTTAAACTGGTTTAGTACTCAAGTTACTATCATAGAGGAAAATATATACGAAGGTACTGATATGCATTGAGGTCGGTTAATATTACAGCGTTAGTTGTTATATTAGTGAAGTTAAGTTTTTATAATAATAAAATTCCCCATATTTACGCTATAAAAGTAGGATCTCCCTGGACCGGAGCTACATGGAGTACAAAACATTGACGATGGCACTGAGTCAGTGGCGCTTTCGGCGGTCTAGAATCAATATTGAAGCTGATACTTAGAATTAGTACTCTTAGATAGCTACCAATTTATTATGGCGTTATTCATTAGACGTTAATTAGTTATTTCCCTGTTGGCGCCAATGTGCAACATGCGACATTGTTTAAAACTTAATCTAGGTACACACAACATAAATAAACAAAATGGATAAGCTGGGCAAAAAAACTACATGAACATTTAGCCAGAAAACAAAACATAACAGCCAAATGTTGTATTGGTGCAACAGGCAGGTTCGATGAAATAATTCAGCTGAGAGTGTTAAAGCTGATCAGCGCTTAGGAAAGTTTTTCTAAGGCTAAGATAAAGTATTTTGAGATATTAGAACCCCTATTAGTTGTTAAATAATCGAACTCAAAGGATGATCAAACCCGATATCACAGGTATATGAGGATTGAGTAATCTTACGTCTCAACGGTCACAAGAGTGGTGACTATGAGTACTTTCATTTTGAGAACTTGTAGCGTGCTATAAGGCCTGAATTCCTTTAACGTTCATGTCGGTTTCGCTTTTCAGCGATCTTCTATACGCGACAGACGTTGGCATAATTTAGGTCTAAGTAACATAGTCCTAGAATACAATAATCATTTGGCACTTTAATGACATTGACAGGGGGCGTTATTGGTCAACGTTTGCGAAATCATTTCGCAAAATTGTATTGAAAAACAAGATAGCGGCGTTAGTTCCGATTTTGGACGCGCCGAAAGATCCTTTTACAACTTTACTTTACTACAGCAATTCAATATGATAGTGTCACATACCGGTGCAGTCTTGCCGGTGACGTTGAGCGGCAGCGAGTCGAGTACAATGACGCGTAAGAAGTCCATGACGCCCTGCCGTACGTCGTGCTGCGTCAACGCACCCGCTACGCCGGGAACTACTACCTCCTTCTCTGAGCCTGGTGTTGATGCCCCAGAACTGTCGCCGCTCTCGCATATTGCTGATAGAAGATAATTAAAAACTCGTTATAGATTTTCTTATTTGCTTTTTCATCCTCCTTTCGAATGGAATTATTCCGTATAAAGTAGTCCTGTCATCGCGCTTTAGTATGGAACACAAGTATAGATGGAAGCAGACGCGATGCATTACAAACCCCCGGTTTCAGAAAGTATTGTTTTTTTAATATTTTTGTCATTTCCACTTATCCATAACACTTACATGATATTGTATAACATATTCACTGATCAAAGACAAGATCAGAAAACGGGTGACAGATTTAAAAGAATATATCATATGATTTAAAAACTTACGCATATGAATATCGTCTGTAGAGTTTGGCGGGAAGAGTATTGCTGCTAGAGCCGTTAAAACTTCCGCCATCATCATAATAGGGACGAAATCTGGCAGTGTGTTGTATAACGAAAACAGGACCTAGAATTATACAACCAATATTGTCTCAAGTTCTGTTGATGTCAGAGTAAATGTAGCTTCATGTTCTGAAATATAACACTTTGTTGCAGCCTTGGATAAACGACTACGTGAATCTAGTACCATTACTTTACAAAAAAACTTGGCCTTCACAAGGTCGACTTATCCAAAGAAGCAACCTGAATCGTCGGATCGGACGTTTCGGCGATGCTTCAGGGAGTCCTCTGTCTCATGGTCGACACGGTGATGATGAATACAACATACCTGCACAATAGCCACAGGATGGTCGGCCAGCCAGGCGGACTCGTCGGGCCTGTCGCCGTGCACGAGCGCGCGCACGGCCGCCAGCAGCACGCCCACGGCGTCGGCGCACAGCGCCAGGCGCGCGGGCGCCAGGCGCGCCGGCCCCGCCGCGCCCCACGCCGCGCCCCACACGCGCTCCAGCGACACGGCGCGCTCGGCGCACAAGCCGCGCACGGGCTGGCCCAGCGCCAGCCCGAACAGGAGGTAGTACAGCTCTGGGATTTGGAGGTGGGCTGGGACCAACCTGAGAAGGAATAGTCCGATTAATTTGACAAATCTCAGGAGATTTAAGATTTTTCATAAATAATTTGGCATATTGTGGTGCAAAGTGATTACCACCGCCAATAAAAACATGTAACACTACTATCACCATTCTTAGAGACAAAATTTTAAAATCTCAATATTATTTATTCTGTCATAACCACAGCTCATACTTACAAACTAAATCATAGCACAAACTCTTTCATGACCAAAATAGAAGTCCACAAGGACTTTTACTACAAGTGATATACTCGAAAACCTTTTAATAACTGGGAATAAAAATAAATGTTCTTCTTCTTACCATGCGAGCAATGTAAACCCGGGAGTATGTAGTAAAGATGTGTGTAGATGCGAGTTCGAGTGCACAGTGGTAGCCATCACTACGCCTGCTTGTTGAGGTTGCGCTAAATTCTCTGTGTGGCGCAACCAACCTCCATTACCAACGCCTTCTCTAAATCTGTACAAAGTTTCAAGGATGCCTTTAAATTAGATGGCAAATCCATTTACAGATCTTATAGCTACATGTGATTTATGCAGGTTTGCACGCTAAGTGACCAGCACAGCTATTCAAAAGCGTTCGATTCGCTATCCGATTCGACGTTTACAATAGTATATTATGCAATTACTGAATAAAGGACGGATTTAAAGCGACGGCCACAGGTGAATCACGAGCAAGTGAAGGATTCTAACGACTGAATCACGACCGGAGGGAGTGATTCATGATGATTGAATCACGAGCATAACGAGTGATTCAAGTGTTAGAATCCTGAGCGACACGAGTTATTCATGGCCCTCGATATAAATCCGTTTTATTCAAAGTTGCATACTATACTTTATACCATTCCCCCTCTAAAAAGCTTGCTTGCTTTAAATATTGTAAGTTGTACGAACAAAAAGTTTAGTGTTACTTAATAATAAATCGATTGAAAATTTATTCAAGTGATGAAGATGTGTTAAGAGTCCCTATCAATTTCGGCGCGCTACGAGTTTAGGTAACTATCGGAGCGCAGTGTGTCTGTGTGCGGTCGACGTATCGCTGACAGTCGTAGTGTGCGCTGTGCACGGTGCAGCGCGAACTAATATCTTGGTCCGTAACTGCTATTATTAGGAGTTTTTACTTACTAGGTTCCGTAATACTGGATGGATTTTATTTTGTGATTATGACGAGCTATGTTTAGGTACCCTATAAAAATATGGTTACCTAGTATGGCATTCACTGTAGTAAAAGCAAACTATAAAATGTGACCAGCGTATATAAGTTAAGTCTGAAACTAATTACACGTGTTATTGTACTCCTTTATTATTGAGATTAATTAGTCCTTTATTATTTACATTTATGTTTATTTATTAAATCCTTTATTATTTATATATATGTAACTATAATTATTACTATGTAAAAAATTAAAGTAAATTAAAATAGACGTAGATATATTTAGTTACCTATTCCGCTTGACTATTCTCCAAGAGTCATAAAAACCCCGTAAGAAATCGAAACGTGTTTCACCTCTCAACGAGGCATCCTCAGGATGACGATTGACCAATTGCAAACCAGAACGCGACGTGTTACCACACCGAGCGCTGGACGTAAAGTGAAAACTTAAGTTAAAGTCACTTTGGTTTCAGCGCTCGAGTTGTTTAGAAGATAGGAGGGAACAGATGAACATACATACATACATACATACATACCGGTCAAAATCATAACCCTCCTTTTTTCTTCGCCGTAGTCGGGTAAAAAAGAATTACCGTGTGTCCCGACCCTTTTCGCTCATCGATGATGTTCCAGGTAATATTTGATTTTCGGCAGATTTCTGCCTATTTAATTCTCTACAAATACAAGGTGTTAGGGTAAACACTGTTATCCTTGCAAACAGTGGTTTGGTTTCATTTATAGAACGTAAAATCAATGGAAAATTACAACTTTTTTTTAATTTTTTTAGATCTAAATTTTACCACAAGACGAATGAACTTGCGTCTCAACACGGGTGGGGGGTACTAAATTACTCATGGTTTGAATGACAAGAGTGTTTACCCTTACATCCTGTATAATTAACACATTATTAGATTAAAGAAATAATAGTAAACTACAACAATTTTCTTAATTAGTAAGATGATGGCAAAAATTATTATTTACCTAAAAACTGCACGTGCCTTCCGTGTTCTTTTAAATTTTTTCTTTTTATTACCTTTCATTCTTCCGTGATAATAAAGTTCACTTATTCGACTCATTTTCTAAAAATTAAACACTATTTTACTGTAAGTATAATACAAAACATTAATATGTATAAATATCATTAGCAAATCAAAAAGGATTACACCATACATTATATAGGTACTCAGTCTCAAAACTGGTTAGCTCTAGTACAAAAGTACGCCTGGTTCCGCGAATTACGTCGGGAGCGGCGGCAGCGGCGAACGTCACAGGCGACACAGGTCCGACGTCGAGAAGCCCTCGGGCGCGACTGATTGCCTCGAGCGAGCGCATCGGTTTATAAGGCATTATTTAGATCTTTTATTATAATTAAATTAGTAGTCAAAAATAAAATATAAAAACTGAATTTGGTAGATAAATAACTAAAATTTTAAAATATTTAGGACTTATTGTTAATATGTAACAAATTCTTACGCGTAGACGACGATTTTGCACATGGTATTATTGCGTTTTTTCAGCGTGGATCACATTTTTTTTCAAGTACTAATTCAATAAACTTTGTAAAAATGATCAGTCGCCTTACTAATATACTATATGCCCAGTATTTAGGATTTTTCTCAGATTGATATTTGCTACCAGTAAGCTATGAAAGCAATTGAAAAACCAAGTGTTTCACGCTTACGTAAAAACGTGTGATAGACTTTTATTTTTCGTAATTTATATTGAGTAGTTAGTTTTAATTTTATTAGTCGACTTACTAGTTAAATAGGTGATGAATGATTTTGCATTTAAAAACAAAACAGATATCTTAAGGATATTGAGACATTGGCTCCGAAAAAACTTGAATTTTCTGTTTTTAGACCGCGAAATTGATAGGGGCTCTTAACACCTGAGTTTATGAATGAGAGGGCGGCCGATATAATAGAAAGCTGGCTACCCAACAAATCACGGCTGGGTTACATCAAAGCCTACGATGAGTTTTGCAAAAGGAAAAATGAAAATCAAGCTTCTGGCACATTTTCAGTATGTTTTCCTACCTTATTTTAATGAATTGTCGAAGAAAAAGAAGTCATCGACATTATGGAGTATGTATTCTATGCTACGGTGTAGTTACTATAAAAACAAGGCATAACATTGACATAACAACATACTCGAAGTTGCAAGTTCTTTTTCTCGTAGTCATTTAATAAAGTATAGTATGCAACTCTTGAATAAAACGGATTTATATCGAGGGCCATGAATCCTTCGCGTCGTTCAGGATTCTAACACTTGAATCACTCGCTATGCTCGTGATTCATCTAAGGCCCTCGCTTTAAATCCGTCTTTTATTCACTAATTGCATGATATACTATTATTTGAAATAAGAAAAACATAATATGATACTATTTTATAAAATTACCACTGGTTTCCTTTTTTAATTAATCACTCAATGTATATTTTATTTACGTTAACGAAATACCCAATAATAATTATGTATGTACCACTTCAACATTTTCTACCATAAAAGTTACCATTTTGTAGCGTTCCCCTAAACGAATCTTAACAATCGAATTCGATAGCGAATCGAACGGTCACAACACAACGGTGCAACAAATTCCTAACGAACCGCTCACTTTGACTGAGAGACTTCAGACTGCAGTAAGTTAAAGTCGAAGAGGTATAAGAAAACAAACAAACCTTTGCATTATAGCAGATTGTTGTCCCTGACCCGAACACAGAACAACCATTATCCTCAACGCCCACAAAACCGTGGATGGATGAACATTCTCCAACATAAAACTGACCAGCCAATCAACACCTAGAACTCGTGATATCTCTTCACAGACAATCGTGTTCACTAGATTCCTAGCCGTGAATAAAAGACCATATATAACATTGAAACATTTGTTTCTTAAAATAATTTGTTCTCCCTCACTCTCGCAGTCACTTTCTTTAGGATTTATTCCTTTCTCTGTCTGCGAAGGTAATGGTAAGGTGAACGCCATGAATTGTCCTAAACAGAGTAAATCGCTCGGCCTTGGTTGTCCTCCTAGTAAGGCAGCTAGTAACTGTATGAGGACATTCCTTGTGCTCACGATTTTTACTTCGTTTATTATGTAAAGAAGCTTGGACACTAGCTGCAACTCCCTCATTGTGCGTAGGTTGTGCGTTCTGTGAGCTGTCTCGGTTGCCAGTTCTAGTAAGTGTTCTAAGAGAGATTTGATGAGCCCACCTGGAGCGCCGAGCCACACTTCTAGCTCGCATATTAAATCCTAAAAATAAATATTTTTTTTTTAGAAAATATAGTTGCAGATCACCAAAGAAAACATAACATCACGCCTGTATTTCTCCGAAGGGTAAGGCAAAGGCTCGCCCCCTATTACATGAGTTTCAGATCAGTTAATAAAAAACAACAAAATGTTATTATATGTACTTACTTGAAAGGCAGTTAGGTTAGGAATAGAAGAAGTTTCTTTTTGACTATCAACAGTTCCGACTAGACCAAAAATGAGATGCAGTATATGTGAGTTGAGCAATTGTTTTTTCCTTTTCAAAAGCATGGCTAAGGTTTGGTATCCTTTCCGCCTGTCCATTTCTGCTTGTGCGGCCTTATTTGACCGTACGACGCAAACAAGTGCTTTTACACTTGCGTATAAACATTCCACGTCTTGAGCCATTGCAATTAATCCTAATAATACTGAGCAGCCACCAACTGTATCAATCTATAAGGAAACACAGCATTGTAAACCTTTTTCAACATTTTTAAAAGAACAATACAAGGCAGTTGACTTACCATGATGGCGGCAGGTTTCGGGCAAAATACTCTGACGCCTAAATAACCAACGACAGTCCCGCCCAAACATCTCGCCGGGCCCATGAGGTGTCCAGCAGAGTTATGCAATATCCTTATCGGCGTCGCATTTTCATGTGACGACATGCCAAGCATCTTGGCTATAGCTTTGTTATCATTCTTACTGTAAACTTTACGTATCTTGGCAAGGGTTAGTTGGGACATCGCACGAGCGTTTATGCCAAATACGACCTTCTCTTCGGCGACTAAAGGAGCTAGTGGCTCTTGGTACTGTCCGGGCGGTAAAGGTGCTTGTAGCGTGCCTACGTAGTGCGGGCCTAGTTGGTAGACTATGGATACAGTCTGGGCTGGGAGTACCTAGAATAGATGTTTGAAAATTAAATAACATTCCGGTGCATGTAATTCCTGACAAGGTTTTAAATTGTATAAAGTTTTAGTCACTTTCACTTGCTCAATGTGGTAACAATTTTCTCCATTCAACAAGTAGGTGTGAGTGGTATCCTTAAGAGCGTGCATTCTTATTTTTTAAAATTTATTCTTTATTAATTTTATAGTATGGAAATATGGAATATCGCTCGCTGTAGAACATACATCCTCCAGCAAGAGCGCGGGCCCCTGGCGCCACACGAGGCGCGAGTAGCGGCGCCAGTGCGGCGGCGTGCCCAGCACGCAGTACACGCTGGACGCGCCCGACAGCGTGGCCGCGCCGCCGCCCGGGTTCGCGCTCACGTAGTGCAACTTGCCCGAGTGCATGTGAGTACCTGCAGAACAAAATTTATTGAGTGTGCTCGGCCATTATTTTACAAAGTCGGCAAGACGCGGTCAAAGCTTAGCACGTCGCGTCATCAGGCCGGCGGTACCTCTATACGATTCCAAAAGCCAAGCAATGAATTACATGTCATAATAACATTTACATATATCTAAGGGCCGGCGCACATCTGGTAAGACGCAGCGCGGCGCGGTTGTCACTGTTAAACAAATATCAACGTTGCGTGCCTAAAAATAAAGTTGAGAATAGATAACCTGAGACGCGCCCCTCTTTCCGCTTACGGCGCGCTCTCGAGCTGATGGAAGTTTATTTATTATCAACTTTATTTCAAGTGATACAAGGTAGATATTTGTTTGGCCGTGACGAATGCGCTGCGCTGCGCCTTGCCAAATGTGCGCCGGCCCTAGGTCGCATATACCGTCCAAATACAAGGAGAAGGATGAGTTCTTAAGCACAGCGCGGTTGAGCACCAGCACCAGATGGTGCCATTGCCCCTCGTGCTGTAGATCGGGACACCACACACGAGCCCCACATTCTCCTGAACCTTCTGGCTCCCATTCTCCCACGTCTGTGGAAAATGACACTATTTTATTTCACTAATAAAAGTAGCCTCGACCCTTCTACTTACACTCCACAATGCATGATTTTGGACAAAAACAACACTTAAAAATTTAACACACACATAAATACATTCGATTGAGAATAACTTACTGTGCGGCACTAAAGTCTCCTGCGTTGAAACAATGATTGCTTTATCCCGTGCTGATAAAACCATTGTGAGACAAACTAGATGTTCATCGCGACTGTTGTTTATGTTACGCACAAGAGTCAACAAGCGGACACAGTGCGGATCCGAACGTGGGTCCGAGTACTTCTCAACACATATCCACGTGGAGTAGGTAAGACCAGTTTGCGGCGGAAACACCCGATCACCTAGAACAAAACGTTTTCGTCACCATAAAATCGAGTTTAAAAAATAAAATTTTGAAAATAAAACTCACTGGGCCGCCAACTACCTGAACCAATTCCACCTAGAGTGGCAGTGTCTTGCGTTCCAAGAGCGTTTAAATTGGCAGATTGTGGTGCAATACTTGGCAAGTAAAGACACCCAAAGCCTTCGGCAGACATGTCGAATTCGACAAATGGAGGCAGAGTGCAAGAGTTTTGAGATCTGCAGGAAATAGAAACAACATAGTTATTTATAAAGCCTTTAGAGTACATAGAAGGGAGACAAAGATGAGAGTGAGAAGATACCTGTAATCTCTTGGCGTCGTCATTGATACTAAAGTCTTGATCCTAGTAAGTGGTACAGGTCCTCCAGGTTTACAAACCTGTCCCTGTTCTGGTGCCACGCAGTTTAAAGGATTACCCATTCGCAGAAATTCCCTGAAAACAATATAATTCATATTTTATGTGGTGCATATTTGAATTGTAAATAAGTTAATATAGAACCTGTAATGATAGCTGTAAGGTCGAATTCAATAAATAAATAAATAATGGATTGAATCATGATCTGAAATAAAGACTATATAAACGGTTTTCCTTACATGTTTATTTCGGGTTTGTCCTAATTGGTTTCGATCTTGAACAGAGATCTTATTCAAATCATTAAGATGCTGAAAAAAGTAGCTAGTTTGTTTTTATGCAGTCCGACAGTGACCGCGCGATCACTGTCGGACTGCATAGAAAAGAAAGAGAAGCGCGATGACACAACGCTTGTAATTTATTGCAAAATATGAATCATTAACTATTTACTTAAAAACGAGTTGAGTAATCTAAAATAAAAAGCAATCAAGTTCTGCATTCAAATAAGACGTTCTTGACTTGTTATTAATTAAATACCAAAGTAAGTTGATATTTAATACAGATATTTTGGATTGTAACTAAAAGTAAAAGGTACTACGGTTAATTTGTATCGAGATTGTTTTTTAAACGTTTTTTGGTGCCAAAGAAGTTCTTCATGTTCAATAATTCAGATTAAAATAATATTTTTCCGCTACCACAAACTACATAGATTTGTTAATGGCAATTTTTTTTTTAAGACACACCTACTTAGAACGTTTGCCTTTTGTCAGCGTTCAGCGCCTTAATAAATAAAGGGAAGGAAGTCTACAGGTGTTTTCATTTCAACAGGGAAAATAATAATAATATCGTGATTCATTCTATTTAGATATGGTATTTTCGAATGTATGCATAAAGGAGTATTATTGAATAATAAGAACATACCATTCATTGTTATCATTGCTTATAATAATGTACGCACGTGTATCATTCAATTAGCACAGCAGCTATAAGCCAGTCAAGTGACTGGTAATGTATTCAATTAACACCTGACTTCGAAGTGCACGTTTAGAAGTCAGCTGATCGCTAACCACGACGTTAAATATTAACTCCAAAAATATAAAGGGTAAGAGCCTAAAAGTGTTATGTAGTACAAAAGATTTCTTGAAACAAGTTTTTAATCATTCAAGGGTTCTAATCTAGGTGAAGGGATAGATTAAAAAAAAATTGGCGAATGCTGCCAAGTACCTACATAATTTAAAAAATCCGATTGGTATCAGTTAGCAATCTCATTAAAACAAGGCTGGCTCAGCCTGCGGTCATCTATCCATCCAGCATGATTACTTCTGTTTATTGGAGGCTATATTCATCAGCAGGTGTTCTCCAGCACTTGAGTTTGTTAATAAGCTTGTATTTACCTGAGTTCAGATGGTCTAAGCGCGTGCGCAGCGAGTCTCTCGAGCATATACATGGCGGGCGCGTGTAACGGATGTCGTTCAGCTCGCAGGGCCGCACCGCATACACGTAGCACTACGCCAGCCAGGCCTGCGCCACACATCACTTGCTGGTTGCGTTCGCTGGTTAGAGGAACACCAAAGATTGCAATATTTAGTTTTGAAATCATGGGGTAAAAATGCAGTACTAAATCTGAATATTTGTTTTATGAAATTGTATTCATGGTATTATGTGTACGAGAGGTAAATAAATAAATTCGGACACGCGTCGACAACTGACGCATTGACCAGTAAGTTGTTTAATATTCCGTGTAAAAATAATAGAAGAGATAAAATATCAAAGAGTATCCCTAGATTAATTTAAAAAGTAGTAATACCTTCTAACAAGACTTTTAAGCACATGGGCCAAATAGTCTCGTATGGCTCTGGCATGCGCTTCATGTTCAGGAGGCCGGGGCAAAGCGGGCAACAGTTTTGCGAGCACTATGACGACGCCTGAGTGTATCACCCACGCCTCCCCATTGTTACTGCCCGTTGATAGGTTGAGTGGCGCAGTACGTCCTGCTGGCTTTGACTAGAAAAAATATATTTTATCAGCTTAATTGTTTACTGCCCAGAACTAAATTGATATGGTTATATTAGTGCATGCCCCATAAAATATTGAGTACGAGCGAACCAAAACCGAACATTTAACAAACAAAAGAAGAATACATTAATTAGCTAAACTCACCTCATTAATTGCAGAACTCTGTCGCGTCAAACTGGGAGATTTGACATTGAGCGATCCGCAGAAAGTTGGCTTATCAAAAGAGTCCAATGCGACATCATACAAAAGTCGCAGAATGATGCACGCATGCACAAACACTACTGGTACTTTCTCAGGAAAACTGTAGGAAAAGATAAAGATAATGTAAAGCCCCATATTCATCAGGAAGCAAAGTTGCACAGCATTGTTTGAGCAACATGTTTTTGTGCTGCGCGTAACATGTTGCTGGCAACTGGCTGGAATGTTGCAGTATTGCTGACAACATGGAATGGTACAGTGTTTCTGACTAATGTTACGTATTGACGTTACAATGTTGCACAACTGTTTCTCAACTTTCTTTCAAATGAATATGCAGCTTAAGTAAATGCCATGCTATCAAGTAAAAAAAAATCGAAAAACAACAGATACTTACGTCATTTCTAATACGTTGCTTGTGAATACTTCGTGAAATACTTCATAGAGCTCTGCATCACCGGGTTCTGTATCATTTTGTAGCTCCGTTTCGTTTATAAAACAGCCCAAAAGCCGTATCGTCTCACACAGAGTTGTCATACATATCTGTAAAAATATTACCTTAATAAGGCCCACTCGCAGGTTCATGGGTTATCTTATATAACTCGGGAGTTAACAGCTAACTCAAGGTTAATCAAATAATTCATTTTGCGCTCTCAAGAGTTAGAGGTAAACTTAGGGTTAAACTTTTAAATATTGAACCCACCGATGTGGGAGAGTTAATGTTCTGGGGATTTATCGACAGTTCTTTTAATGTTTCGGTACTGACCTCGTGATGAAAAAACTTCGCATTAGCTGGTTCGAACCTCATAGCCGTACTAATGGTGTAGAACACAATATGTATTAGCTGTAGCATATCTTTGTCCATCGGCTCATTGCCTTTCAGTTTCCCTTCGAGAGAAACTAGAACACTTGTTACATATACAAAACCGCTAACCTGTGGGAATGTGTGAATGGGAGTTACTTGAAGTTGCTCTATATATAATTATAATAGAAGTTATAATATTTCATAGTATGATTTTTTTGTACTCAAGGAATGCTAAAAAGTATAGTGAGTACAAATACAATATAATTCAGGGACTGATTACTGGATGTCTGATAGAGATGTATCAAAAATGATACAAGATAAATTGAAATGGAATTGACATATGCACAGTATTGCGTACATAAAGATTAATTTAGCTTAATACACATTTGCCTACAAATTAGCACGCCATTTGTGTATCAACAATACAAAATTACCTTTCTAAATATAGTTCTAGTACGATGCGAGTCTCGTAAGCAAGCTAACAGTGCTTTCAGTATGTGCAGCTTCAGAAGCAATGCATCGTTAGGGGCGGCGTGCATGCCACACAGTAACGCAGACATATCCTCTTCACCTGACCCACTCACTATTAGTTCTCTTACTACACCTAAAAGAAAACAAAAATTGATATAATAATGTCCTTGGAACCCATGTGACTAAGAGGGGGATAAGCGATGAATGGTGTTTTAATGGCTGGAGGGGCAGAAAAGCAAAGAAAAGATGGATGGATTGTGTGAAGGTTGATAGTAATAACGACTCATCATCATCAGCTTACAGCAGTCCACTGCTGGACATAGGCCTCTCCAATCGCATGCATTAATAACGGCTAAAAGGGAAGAATAGAGGATAAAATCATTTCACCCATCCCAAGCATCATGAGTTCAGTGCAAGAAAAATGTAATCATCCAATATGGATATTGGATACTTTCTACTGATGTAGACTTACCTAAAGCTTTACTCCTACAAGATTCATACACAACCATCCCATGCACACATTTAGCGCCGCCACAGTCTCTAAACACATTGCAGTTATTAGAGTTTGCATTCAACAAAGCTGTCAAGCCTTCCATTACTAATGATCCCAATGCCTCTTCTTCTTCATCTAAATTAGGGTCTCTGATCAAAGAGTCGTGACGAGTCGACTGCCTTTTCTTCCTTTCGGGAGCCTTCGGGGACTCATTCGGAGTGTTGTCGTGCGAAGGCGAGTCTGATGAGTCTCTTTTGCTTTTCTCATCATCAAGAATTTGTTTGTCTTTGAGAAACACAGCGTAGCGAGACAGGCAAGTAACGAATACTTCTAGCATACCCACCTCCCGGTATACGTCTTTGAAAATAGCGTTATGCCTGGAATACAATCGTACACAATGAGTACCCATGTATCTTAATATAATACTGTAACGAATACGCAAAATACGAGATACTTACTTTAAAATATTCAAAAGTGTTTTCATACACAGTATGCTACACAATCTTGATCGATTCGCCTTCAATAATAACGACAAAGATATCAGCTCTTTGCACGGCACAAAATTCAGCTGAAAAACAATAAACTCCAGCAACTCGAAGAATTTTTCTTGTATTTCAGCATTCTTAAAGTATATTCTTTCGGAGAATTGACTGAGCGTGTTCTGATTTTCAAGAATGAAATAGTTGGCATTGTCGGCGTGATACACGCTTGATATAGCGTCTAATATCGTGCAGCACAGCGCAGGAGAGTTGGACTTCATAAATACTGATTGTAGGACCTGCAATTTAAATTTATAAACAAAATCATAACCCTCCTTTTTGCTTCGCTGTAGTCAGGTAAAAAATAGACGTAAAGTAATATCCTGAGTAAGTATAGTTTATTCAAATCCTTGTTTCCAAATGACGTTATTCCCACAAAACCAAATAAAATTAATTAAGTTGATTTTAGAATGACTAGTACCTAGGTACTATTAAAAATGTTATTAAAATACTAGTTGTAGCGGAAATTAAACTTTATGCGGGCATTGAAAAGTTAGTTTTCAGACAAAATTTTGAATGCAGTTTAATGGATTTTCCCTATCTTTTCTATGCGTACCTGGAAAGCCTGTACATTTCTGACAGCTTGTCCCGGAGTGGAAGGCTGCGGTAACACGAACCCCTGAAGTTGAAAAAGTTCAGTGTTGGCGCGGGTTGGTCGTAACTCTGAGAAACCGCACGCACATAGCGACGATATCATCAACACGAGGTTCCGAAGAGCAGCTTTTGCTTCTGTACCACTCACGCGTTCTTCTTCTAACCTTTATTTAAAGAGTTCGGGTAAGAAAGAAGGATATATTCGATGATATGAAAATGCCATTTATGAAAAAAAAGTGCAGTACATTTATTTAAAAAAAGTTGAATAAACACTATAAAAGCACGGTCGTGGAACACGGGAGAGTGGTGCGATGAGTAAGCGGGACGCCAATAATGTTACTGCGCGAGAGCGAAACAAACAAGTAGTGATATGCCAGTTCTTCGTGTTCCACAACCATGCCATAATTACCAAAATAATAAGCTACAGTGAAGTGCTTACCCTGATGTCAAATAATCGGGTACACCTTGTCTCTCATGTCTGTGATAAACAAAACAAATCATAGGTAAAAAAAGAAAAACAAAATAAAATAGTGTAGTCACATGCTATAACAACTAACGATATCTAGATACTGAACATGCTCATGCTGAATAATAAGAATAATGTTAATACCCATATTCACTAGAAACTTACTTTAGAAGAAATTCAGATAGAAAAAGGTAGCCTTGGCAAGTACGGAAATCATCCAGTAATAATTGACTAACTTCACTTGAATCCTTTAGGAAACAGAATACTGCTACAAACATTTCAACTACCTGTAAAAAAAAGTGTCATAGGCATCAGATGAGACTGAAATCTTCAAATAGGTACAAATGTACAGTTAAACCAGAAACGTTATGCGCTTCGGAAATCTTCGTGTTCGTAGTTAGCATGAACGTCGCGTCACAGAGTCACCCCTTGTTGGGGCAAATGTTATGTAGGTACTGTTATGTTGAATGAGTAGACAAACGATTGGAATAAAGGTTTTAATGCTACTGAAAATATCATGTTTTAGACTTATAAGGTAATAATGTACAATTAATGTTTAATTAAACAAACTGCAACGTTTCACTGTAAGTAGGACGAATAAGTTGCATGTACAGCGTAGCTCGTACACCCCTATATTGGAAAAGCTATGTTTTATACTGCCGCGCTTTTTCTAGTAGTGAACCTATCAAAGTTTTCTCTCTGCGGGTACTCTGGACGCACCACGTCATCTGTCACTCAAAAGATTTTTTTAAATTGCATACAGTTATCTATAATTTTGTAATCATAGTAGTACAAAGGCAAGTACTTTCATGGTTGTAACAGCTCATTATACGATGATCGCCGAAGCGCGTATTTTTTCTGGGAAATCTGTAGGTTTAATAAGCATAGGTTTCAACAACTTCATAATTACCTCTAAAGGTGTCAATTCTGGTATCCTTTGCATGTTTTCTATGCAAAGCGCAACACATCCTTTATCTGCAATAACAGTAATTAATTAACAGACATTCATGTTGACCTATTTACTAATTAATGGTTTCGTTTGCTAAACAAACCAAGTACGCAAATAGATTAGACTGGATAATAACAACGTTTTGAACAACAGATAGTTATGTAACTTAAATTGACCTTTACGTGTATACTATAAGCACTTACTGTGTATGTATTGAACTACGGATTGTGTCAATCCATGTCTAGATAGTGTCATCAGCACTTCAGCCGCTGATTTCCTCCACATAATGTTATGGGGGGCACACCATGAAGTAATGGCGGAAAATAATAAGCTGAGGTCATCTTTTCTTGCTAATTCTTCACATGGGAATGGATGACTGCACAGTCTTACAAGTACCTAAAATGGGTATTGAGATGTCTTAGTTATTGTTGTATGATGTAATAAAAATTCACTATCCCGAAATGAGCACTGCTTAAAAGGATTTCCAAACAGGGCGCGATGCGTGCGGCGCAATCAGCAGCGTGATTCGTTTCATTCGAAATTGAAGGTATGGTTATTAATACGGAACCATAAAAATCAAAACAAAAGTACACAGCGCTAGGTCGAGTCGCGCCGCTTCGCAATCTTCATGTATAATTTCTGTCCATTTTTATTTGAAAGAATTGTGCGACAGCAGTTTTCCATAAAGGTACCATTCCGTAGCCGACCGCAGCCGGCAACTACAGAGCACGTGTCACAGCGACACGACTGCTTTCTACAAAACAACTTCCGTGAATTTCCGTGAAAATCCTTCTATGATTTCCATGAAATACCTTCCGTAGCTAGCGACACGTCGCCTACAGTTGCCGCTAGGAGTGAGGCGTATTTATCGTCACAGATATTAAAAAATAGCAGATAGCAATTGCTCCTAACGATAAAAAATATCTGTTACTTAAAATCACAGATCCTCAAGACTGTTACTGTTAAAACTTCGGATACGATTTTCGACTTTAACGAAAAGAAATAAAGAAGATATTCAATTGAGTTAATACGTATTTATCGTCTGTACACACGGCTACACATCAAGCTATACATTTCCAGTTTATACTGATCTCGCATTGTATAGAATTTCCTTACATGCGAGGTCAGCTTATGCTGGAAATGTATAGCTTGATGTGTAGCCGTGTGTACAAAAACCACAGGCTGTGATTTTATAACAGATAGATACGATTTTCGACTTTAAATCAAAAGAAATAAAGCTGATATTCGATTGAGATTCGTATTTATCGTCCGTACAAAAATCACAGGCTGTGATTTAATAACAGATATTTGGATCTGTTATTTTTTTGTCACAGTCACAGTGATCACAGATATCGTGTTTCACCTGTTACAACCCATCTCTAGTTGCCGCCTGCGGTCGGCTACGGAATTACGAATCCATACTAACCATACTTAATTATTATAAATGCGAAAGTGTGACTGACGGTCTGTCTGTTACATTTCACGCCTTAACAGCTGCAAGGATTTCGATGAAATTTAGCACATAGGTACCTGCGTTAGGTCCTTAGGACATACATACGGTACTGTGTTCCCGTGGGATAAGAACCGGCCTCCACGCGGTCAAACCCGCGCGCAAAACCTATTCTTGACATATTCACATTCAATGACTCATTTCAAGTAAATAATACTGTTTATGTAGCTGTTTAAAATATTTACCTGAACCACCACTTGAAGCAATATTAAAATCGGTAACATTTGCTGTTAGTAATAGTAGGTACTAATGGTTCTGTTGACCTGTTTGTACTACTTGCAAATATTGTGGCAATATATAAAATAACAATGCATGTATGACTTCCGCATTATGAGACACATGAAGAGAGATGAAGATAAAACATTTAAAAAAGGAAATCCTGTCTATGAAACATGCAGTAGGTATATTTATTAGTTGTAAAATTTAATTACCTGCACAAATATTTTCTGTAACAAAATCCGCCTTTCCCTAGGAGTGAAGTCACTGTTTCCATCTTGAACATCAGCCTCAGACTCGGGTATTTCAGGTAGATCAAAAAACAGGTATAAACATTTGACTAATGTTGACGGTATTGATGCAGTGGTCATGACCTAGAAATTAAATTCAAACTATGATAATAATAAGACTACCTACTTTAGATTGGGCCTTGAACTGACTGACTTGTCTGGTATATGTATAAGTTGCACAAAAAAACAAAAGGTCATAATAGAAAATTCTTTATTTATTTTTCAAAACTCCTAGACAATGGTGGTCTGAGCAAGGCAGTTATAATTTGTTACCAGAGAGCATGAACAATTTTTGCAATCAATTAAAATTACCAAAATTTACCAATAAAACCTTGTAATATTTGACTTGATTTAGAAAATAACTTCAACAAATTATGAACAAAACATTTAGGGCAAGTTCATTCTCTCTTACATAGATAATGCTTGTGTCCAGCAGTGCATTAAAAGGCTGATCATGCTATTCTAATTAAAGTGTTACACAAATACCTGTATTAAAGACTGATCACCAGCGGCCAAGAGGTTTAGTGTAGACAGTAACATCCAGCCGTTGCTTGATTCCTCAGAATTTTCAATTTCTAGGAACTTAGCAATAGCACAACTAGCTGCCTCAGTGCTTTGGTTGCTGGCTCTCTTCCTAATCTCTGACACCATGAGTTTAGAAACTTGTTGGCAGAATGATAGAATATCCCAGAACTTTTCATTCATCTCACTTGATGGACTAGTGCCAAATACCTATTGAAATTAAATATTGTTATGATCTTTGGTGGCGAGAAAGAAAGTAAATACAACTTTATTTATGTGAGATTTGCTTTAATCTGTATAATAAAAATGAAATGATGTTCATTGGTAAGCACATAACTTGAGAATGGCTGGGCCGATTTGGCTATTTGGTTACAATGGAAAGAAAAATTGGAAGTTTTCTGGAAAATTTTCAAATTCAGGAACAACTGAATGTCCTTTTACCTTCTTATTCCTATGGGACTTTTGTCAAATATGTTTAAAAACTTGTTAAATAAACTGTGGTGTAAAGGTCTGCCTTCCCCCATCCACCCCAATTCGTTAGAATGTAGTAAATAGATTCCTACAATTGCTTATAATTTATTTTCAAACATTTGACTGATTCATTCACAAAGTGAAGAAGCGAAATTGTGCCCAACAGTCTATATCTTGATTTTGTTGTTAGTGGATATAAAAACACTTCAAATTTTAGTAATTACTTATACTAAGATCATGACAACATCAATATCTTTCAAGCATCAATAAGTCGAATGATTACAGTGAATAGCATTGCAGCATACACTGTAAAATTACAGAAGATTAATTTGGTTTTAGATAAAATAATACCATCAATATTTCCAATAATTCTGATGCTAGCCAGGTAAATAAAAAACGTGTTTGAATAAATAATGATTATTATGAAAATAGTGAATCATTCAAGATAAACATACTAAGTCCACTCATGTCTATCAGAAGACTAGTCAATAACATATCATCAATAGATTATGACCAATTAGTTGGTCGCAAAATAAATACAATTACTTATGTAATTGTATCATATGTTGCAAAAAGAATAATAAATACTTACAAATATTTTGATAGTTACTGGAGACAATAATAAAATTAAAAAAATGTTTTTACCTTACAAAAAAGAGGTAGCATATTGTACAGTTTATCATCTTTTTCGGCGTCTGTAAGTGGTTGTGGTGGATGTGTGTACTCCGCAAAGAGTTTCTTGAGGTGCATGAGGCCAAGTTGGACATGAGACGACGAGCTGGAAGCTTCGGCACTTTCAGGGGATGCCGAAGTAGTCGCCCCACGCAATTTGCGCATTAGATTCATTTTAGAAATCTAAATCGATAGGGTTACACTTTTAAGCACATCTTTATTTCTTTGATATATGTAGAAATAAACATTTTAATTAAATAATAATAAACATTGATTTTTCATTTAATTTTAATGTAGTGGCACCACCATTAAGCACAGTTATTAGGTAAATAAAACGTATATGAAATACATAACTTATTATGGGTAAACTAAAAATATTATATAAATGACGATATTTTCTTGGTTTTTCTTTTGTAAAATTGATTGATTATTTTCTGATACTTTCATCCGCCCACACTGCAAAGTGTTTGCCATAGATAATAAAAATATTTTCTTTTTTCAGTCCCTATCCTGAAAAGAAGAGGATGGGATGCTCACCAGTCTTACCGATCAATAGTGAGTATTAAGATATTTTTTAGATTTTGGTTGATTTCGTAATGCAAAACATGTTGAAGTATCTAGCTCTAGTTCCTGTAAAAAATTGTATGGAACATTGACAGGAACTAGAGATTTCCACATATTTTGTTGTGAATGTTTCGTCAGTGTAAGCGCACAGATAGACGGGTAATAAACGGGTGTTAGACGTGCGAGCAAGTACGCGTACTTATAGCTCGGCGAGCTTACTCGCCCGTCTATCATCACCGTGAGCCGCGAGCCGCGAGCCCATTTGACAACTTAGCAATGAAATTCTGAGAAAGCTTCACGTGTGTCACCAACGGCAAGCTGAGTAAGGTCGCGAACTTAAAGACCGTGTACTTCAAGTAAGCACGTTTATCACCCACTATAGACGTGCGATGCGAGCAAATACGCCACAGATTCGATAAAATACGCGTACTTATGGCTCGGCGAACTTACTCGCCCGTCTGTCATCACCGCGAGCATACTTTAAGTACGTACAGTCACGAACACCAATATGTATACACTTAGCAACTTTTAAAAGTGATTTTCTCCTACAGTATTGATTGTAATTTTATGTTATAACGAATATAGTATTTTGGAACCCATATTATTATGAAATAGGTATCATCTCAAAGTTTGCAATCGTTCTTCCACGAAAAAATGCTTATTGAATTTTGCTAAGTGTATACATATTTTTGTTCGTGACTGTACACACGTTTATCACTCACTTTACAGTTACACTATCATTTAAGATTATAGATCTATGATACAATGATCAAAGATACAATGAAAGTGTAAAATAAACATGGGTTATTCGTGAGCTTCATACGTAGGTAAATGATATAATAATTATGAGAGTGTAGATAATATAGTGTGGATAAACCTGGCGACACATCTACGACAAAACATGTTGAAATCTCTATCTTCTGTCGATGTTCCATACAATTTTTGACAGGAACTAGAGATAGAGACATGTTTTTTGTAATGTTTTACCAGTGCAAACGCACGGATAAAGTGTCCTTTGAGATGCAGCAACCACTTTTTGGCACTTCTTGCAACCCTAAGGACTGCATACAAAGTATCGATATCGTATCGATATTTAAAAATAATAATAATACATTTTCGATACTTGATATTTTGTAACGATATATCGAAATTATAAATATCACCTAAAAATATTGATTTATATCAAACAAAAAATATAGGTGGATATTTTTCTGCAAGCTTTTGCGTCCGTCCTCCGTCACTTGCACAGCCACTCAAATGTCAAATTGATAATATAATCGATGTTGTCTGTCATTACGTGCTACAAAAATAGTTTCTTGATTTTTTGGTCACCAATTCCTTACACGTTGTCTTGACGCTAAGATCCAGCTTTCTTGAATTAAAATGCCAGAAAACCAAAACCTTGTCCAGTGTTATAACCGTGGTTGTGGCCAACTCTTTGACCTCAACCAAAACGATAAAGGTACGCTTTTCTAGATTTTTCTATATTCAGAGCCATGTCAGGAGGATGTCCGTAGTAACTAATTATTTCTAGTGAATAATGCTCTGAAAATATCGATATTTTACACAAAATGATTGGTAAATCAGTGAAAAACAAACATTCACAAACTGAATGAGAGGAGGGCAACCTTTGCCCAGTATTGGGGCAATAATGCCGTACCTGAGTGGTGTGTCTTAGGCCCGTATTACAGAACCTCACTCAAGAATAAAGCATTACTTAAAACTATATAGTTTCAACCAATCAAAAGACTTAAACCAATTTTAAATGCTTGAGTTTTGCGTGAGGTTCTGTAATACAGGCCTTAGTCTCAGAAAAATACTAATGTCTTAATATTACTCTTATGTTAATGTGTCTTCTGTAAACATACAGATGAATGCCGCCATCATCCCGGCACTCCAGTGTTTCATGATGCGTACAAGGGCTGGTCATGCTGCAATAAGAAGAGTGTTGACTTTACTGAATTCCTAAATATCAAGGGATGTGCTTTGGCAAAGCATTCAAATGAGGTTTGTATTCATACCTGAATCAATTTTCTATTAATGAACTTATATCTATTTATACCATACCGTACTTTACTGTCTTTCTAGAAACCTCCAGAACCTGAGAAACAGGCTTTGGATAAGGATTTGGATAAAAAGGAAGTAATTGAAGTGAGAGCACCAGTAGTTGGTCCACAGCTGCCAAGACCTCCATTCGAGACACCTATGATCTCAGTTAAACCTACTATAGCTGAGGCTTTGAAACAAGCTGTACAAAATACATCACAAGCAACAGTTGCCACTGATGATGGGTATGTAAATTAATAACATTAACATTAATTTATTAGAAAATAACTCGAATACTGTCCGATTATTAAGTCTTTTTAGGTCATTTGATTTGTCAAATGTTTTTATTGAACCAACCCGAGTGACAGCTTCTTCTGCCACTTGTATAGATAATATTTTTTGTAATTGTGATTACTTACATAAAGAAATTGTAAATAAGTTGCCATCTGATCACAGTGGACAAACAATAACTTTTTGCGCCTACATACCTTTACAAAAAATGCAAATAAGGTTTAGGCCAATTACATGTAAAAACTTAAAAAATTAAATAATTCGTTGGCCAGTAAATTAGGTGTTCAGAGTTTTAATAATGTATGTGACCCAAATGAGTTCTACGCCGATTTCTTTTCACTAATAAACAAACACTTTAATGAAACTTTTCCACTACAAGACTAAAACTATTTACACAAAGTTCTTATTTAGTGATTGGGCTACTCCAGGTATTCGTAAAAGCAGGGAAAATCTTTTTGAACTTTATGGCCTAAAGCAACATATGAATAATTCAACCTTTCATCAGTATGTTGCAAAATATTCTAAAACTTTTAAAAATGTGTGCAAAATAGCTAAAGCTCTTTACATTAGCAATAAATTAAAATCAGCTGATGACAAAATAAAAACTACCTGGCAAATAATAAATAATGAAACAGGTAGGAAAAAACAGTGTAGTACTGAATTTAATTTAGAGACTGCACATGGCCCAATCAACTCAACTGTAGAAATAGCTCAGGAATTTGAAAACTTTTTTGGAAATATTCCAGTTAAAACTACTGAAGCTCTAAATTCCTCACCCGCGCTTTCTGCTGCCTTACTTAGAAAGAATGTAAAGGCATGCCCTTTAGAGTTTAGGTTTCAGCATACAAACCCCCAAGCGGTTATAAAAGCTTTTAAAAATCTTAAAATTAAATCAACAGAAGATCTATGGGGAATGTCTGTAAAAGTCTGTAGATCTATCATCGAAACCATTGCGCCCTATTTAGCTTTCATATTTAACACCAGTGTAGACCAAGGAGTCTTTCCGGATCTCATGAAACACAGTAAAGTAGTTCCTTTGTTCAAATCCGGTGATAGTAAGGAACCCAACAATTATAGGCCTGTGTCAATTCTGCCAGTTCTCAGTAAGGTGTTTGAAAAGTTGATGCTCAATCAAATGTTACGTCACTTTAATAAAAATTCCATCTTTCATGAACATCAGTACGGTTTCACCAAAGGGCGTTGTACCACTGACGCCGGTGTCACCTTAATAAAGAACATTTTTAACGCCTGGGAGGAAGCACAAGATGCCATTGGAATCTTTTGCGACCTCTCGAAGGCGTTCGATTGCGTCGACCATGATACACTTCTGTTGAAACTAGAGCACTATGGGGTTAGGAATACAGCTCTTGATTTACTAAGATCATATCTGAAAGAAAGAAAAGTTCAAGTTCAAGTAAACGGCGTAAACTCATTGGGGTCTGAAATAGCAATGGGCGTTCCTCAAGGCTCGATATTAGGTCCATTCCTCTTTTTAGTTTATATTAATGATTTACCCCAATTACTTCTAAATCAACCGAAGATGGTGTTATTTGCAGATGACACATCATTGATTTTTAAAATAAATCGACGTTCACAAAATCTTGACGACGTGAATAGCTCTATTCTTCAGGTACAAGATTGGTTTACGGTAAATAATTTGGTACTAAATGAAAAAAAAACCAAATGCATTCGATTTAAATTACCTAATGTTAGAAGTAGCGAATGTGACATCATATTGAATGGAGAAAAACTGGAGTTTATTAATCAAACAGTTTTCTTGGGAATCACGCTAGACGAGAAATTACAATGGGGACCTCATATAAAATCTCTTGCGGGGCGGTTAAGCTCGGCCGCTTATGCTGTTAGAAAGATAAGACAGTTAACAGATGTAGAAACCGCGCGTTTGGTCTATTTCAGTTACTTCCACAGCATTATGTCGTATGGCATTTTACTGTGGGGTCGGGCTGCTGATATTGAATCCATTTTTATTTTGCAAAAAAGAGCTGTCAGAGCCATTTATAATCTATGTCACCGCGAATCTCTCAGGGAACTATTTAAAAAGATTAATATTATGACGGTACCTTGCCAATTCATTTATGAGAATATTATGTATGTAAGAAAAAACTTAAATCTTTTTAATAAAATAAGTGATAGGCATAATTTTAATACTAGAAATAAAGATAAAATAGATCAACCATTTTTCAGATTAGCTAAAGTACAAACATCTTTTATGGGGTACTGCGTTAAATGCTATAACAAAATACCTTGTGATGTATTGCAATTAAATGAAAGAAAATTTAAAACTCATATAAAAAGTACACTTTGTAAACAAGCTTATTAAAAATTAGAGGATTATATCCAAGATAAGAATGCTTGGAAACATGCTGGTCTTGCTCCATAGGACGATTTAGTGTCTGGACAAAATCTAATTTAGTTTTTTTTATTTATTATTTGTATGTCATAGACTTTTACACTCTGTCATTACTTAAACTCACGCACTGACTTATTAGTACTACTTGTAGCAATGTTAGGACTATTGTAATATCGTATACTTTTACAATCTTTGTAAATATGTGAGCACCATGTATCTGGTAATTAATTTATTCATTATTGCTCCATTTATAATTCTTTTTACCTTTCGTAGTACAGTAATCTTATTGTAGGTGCATCGTCTTCACATATAATTATATAATTAATGTATACAAAATATTGTAAAACATTTTTAAAAGAGAAACGATGGAGTTTCTTGCCCATTCTTCTCCATACGAAAACTACCTTTTGGAAGGGGCAACTAGGATCAATTATATTTCTTTGTTTGACGTTCAAAAGTGCCATATATGTGCCTATTTGAAATAAATTATTTGACTTTGACTTTGAATAAAATATTGATCAACATTTTTTATTACTTATAACTATTTAATATTGCCATGGCAAACAGGCCAATTTCGAAGCCATCTGCCAACCTACATTGGTCCAGTCCCACACAGTGAATTATGTCCCAGTCACTGCCACAAAGAGAAGACCTTTCATAGACCCACAGGATTTGTCTTTACCATAATGACAATACTACTCAACTTTATTGCTGATTCGCTCCATTAACTTCTAAATAACTTACTCTGCTACCAATGTAGCCAGTTCAATGGCAGCTGAGTGAGACTGTTATTGTGTATTGTAACTTATCTATTTTTTATTTACCTGATGTTGGCGAAGAAAAAGTTAGGGTTATAATTTCTCGTCTCGATTGTCCGCGTTGTCCGCTGGTTATAGGCTATGTGACGTCACATTAAGTTGAATATGGCGCCCTGTAGAGAAAAGTCATGAACTAAAAAAAGTTTTTTTGTATAATGATGACATGTTGGTTATCAACTGAAAATAAAAACTTTTTACAAAAAAAAAAACAACCGACTTCCAAAAAAAAAGTGAAAAATAACTTTAATTTCGGAAGACGGTGTCTTTGCTTTTCAATTTTCGTTTTTTGCCACCGACTTCCGAAATTAAAGTTATTTTTCACTTTTTTTTTGGAAGTCGGTTGTTTTTTTTTTTTGTAAAAAGTTTTTATTTTTCACTTTTTAGTTGTGGTAACTACCCTACACAAATTCGTATACCGTTGTCTGCTATGTGACGGAGTCAATTAACATGTCATCAACATCGCAAAGTGGGAAAACTACGTAATTATTGAAGCTAACTCAAAAACTACGCAAGCAAAATTTATATGGGACCACCTCTGAAGCATGACCTACCAAACAAAAAAAGAATCATCAAAATCGATTCATAATTGGCGGAGTAATCGGGTAACATACACACAAAAAAAAAAAAAAAAAAAACACAGACGAATTGAGAACCTCCTCCTTTTTGAAGAAGTCGGTTAAAAATCGGGAGTCACTCGTAATCTGTTCGATTTATGTCCTAACATGAGTGACTCTGGATTTTTAATTTGTCTGCCTGCCTTTTTAGTTGGCTTTTTGTTGTATTTATTTAGGTTTTAATTTTTTTAACTTTTATTTTTTATCTTTTGCAGAAGCATACCAATTGGTACAACATGCAAGAATGGAGGTTGTGGTGTCACCTATGAAGGTCCACATACAAATGACACCATGTGCACCTATCATCCGGGCTGTCCTATCTTCCATGAAGGTCTTAAATTCTGGTCCTGCTGCCAAAAGAGAACTACAGACTTTAACACTTTCCTTAGCCAACCTGGATGCACAACTGGGACCCATAAATGGACTAAAGAGGTAAATACCATATCTTCACACTTAAAAATAGGAAACTATTCATCAAAGGAGATCATGCATTGCCTAGCCATATATAAACAGGAAATAGTGAATAAAGTTCAGCATTCAGAAAAGCTTATCTAGATACATCTATATAAATAAATCAAATTGTAGTGTCTGTTTGTAATGTCAAAATTACAGGTTTTTAGTAACTGCATATGAAAGTTTTAAACATTACTTACAAAAAAAAACAATTTTTAAAATTTTTGTCTGTCTGTTTGTTCCGACTAATCTCCGAAACGGATGGACTGATTTTGGCGGGAATTTCACCGGCAGATAGCTGATGTTAAAAAGAGTAACTTATGCTTCGGTGTACTTTTATTTTAGATAAAGTAGTCCACGCGGGCGAAGCGGTGGGCCGCCGCTAGTAGTCTAAATCTAGCTATTAGTAAATCCGCTAGTAGTAAATCTGACATTTATTTGTACTTAATTTTATATTAAAACTTCTACATCTTTTTCAGGGTGCACCAGCTGGTACAGTGAAATGTCGTTGGGACTGGCATCAAACTCCCGATTACGTTATTGTAAGCGTTTATGCCAAAAAATATGACCCAGTATTAAGTTTTGTGAAGTTGAACCCTATTCGCCTAAATACAAAACTGGTATTCCGAGAGCAAGGGGATGCAGCATTTGAACTGGATCTTGAACTTAGAGGTGTAAGTATATCACACAATTCATCAAAATTTTGTAAAGTACTGTGTTTTAATAGATAATTGGATAAGCTTTACTTTAACATCCATCGAGTTGGGAGTCCATATTTTTTTTTACAGAAAGACCATATTATTAGAAGGCTCCACGTAAAGTTTTAAGTTGCGGAGATAAATGGTTTACGAGAAAAAAATAAAACAAAATCGTAAAAATTAGAGCAATATTTTGACATTTTGTCTCGCCTTGAACGTTTCGTATTATGGAAGGTCAACGCACTAAAATGTTTTACTTCATATTAATTATGAAATAAATACGTATATTTAGTGATTTAGATACTTTTGATGCATATTTCACTATATGATATTTATTTCACTGATTTAGATTAGTGTTATTAAATTAACACTTATAATAATTTACCGAGTATTGGCGATATGTGAAACCAAACGTAAAACGAAACCATTTTATGTTGTCATTGTCAGAAAAGTCAGTATTGTCACTTCACATAGCCACTCAGGCGCAGGCGCCCAGGCTTCAGTTGTTACCTAAGACTTCTTCAAAATTGTATGATTGGGTATAATATAAATAAATAATAATAATATAATCTTTTATCCTTCTAGGGTGGATCTGATATGGTTGGTTAGGTCAGAAGGCTGTTCTTTGACAGTTTTTAGTTGACATCCCATCGAACCTAACCTGTCCGAGTCGGGGTGCCCCAAGTCCCGACACATCTCGACTTATTTAAAAAGGCAATAAGAACTTATGATGCAAGAGCGAGCGAAGCGAGCTCGGGACTTGGGGCACCCCGACTCGGACAGGTTAGGTTAGAAGAGGATGGCGGGGTCTGAAAGACCCCGCCATGGTTCCTCTTCGTGGTTTTTTTTTTTATAAACCACCCACAAGTAGGAGCCCCGCTAAGCGGGGCTCAGTCGACTACGCCATATAGTACAGTGCTTCCCTTGAAACTCTTTTTGGGGTGAATCCGACATGGTAAGTTTAGGTTGTTATTTTTATTTAAGTCTTGAAAATTCTTTAAATCGTATTCAAGGGAGGCGGAGGGGGCTTGGAGAGGGGCTGCTACTTCCCCTTTCATTTTATTAGTCACCTCTTACCTCTTCCGACCTTTAAATCGATGTCAATACAAGAAAATTCGAAAGTTAGGTTAGAATATTAAAAAAAATCATATCTCAAAAAGTGGGGGGCTCCGCAACTTTTCCATCACAGGGGGGGGGGGGGTTGTACACTAAAACTCAAATCGATGGATGTTAAAGTAAAGTCCTACCAGATAATTTATTGATCCATTTGTAAACTATTGCAGGTAATAAGCGTAGAAAGCAGTACTGCATCAATGCTGTCAACAAAAATAGAAATAAAACTAAAAAAAGGTGAACCAGGTTCATGGAGCAAATTGGACTTCCCTCGATCACAGCCAAAGAAAGAGGAAACAAAACCACAAGACGACGCCAGGCCGTCAGATGACGACTACGAAGACCTTTCCACTGTGGAAGCTGTACAATCTATGGGAAAAGTTAATGTAACGGATTGACAAACTAATCTTAATTACATTTTTTAAGAAGCACAATGTTGTACTCATTGACAAGTAATTGTAATTTTATGCCCTAATGGTAGAAGTGCATTTATTAAGTGAAAATAAAATGTGCTTTACTATTATGAATTCAATGTTTCATTTTTGGGGTCTTTGAAATAAAAACACATTAAATGTTAACTCCTTGATCAAATCAAAACATATTTATATACAAATAAAAGTACATACATGCTATAGTTTTTTTCTTTATAATACAATATTTCCTCAAAACATTTTTGAAATCATGACTAGATCATGGCGAATATAATTTAAATACCTACAGCTTACTAAGAATATTTTATTATAATAGAATAGTAACATTTACAAAATTTATACAACGTGACTAGGTTGACTAGATAGATAAGATTCACAAAGGTACATTTTTCATCTATGGAAAACGTTTTATGAACTTCAATAATAAAATAATAAATTCAGATACTCTCCTATCTATACAATATTAGATTTTCAATTGACAAATCTATTTAGAGATTCTATCGAAATCGAATGATTGGTTTGTGTTTTCTACATAACGGTATTGCATTCTAGATTCTACAAACTTGAATTTATAATGCATAGAATTCTTTTTGAAATTCGACTTGGCAACCCTACAATCATAGAGAACTTAGATAAAAATGGAGTTTGAATCCAGGCTGGTCCAGAGGTAAAAATATTTCGTGCACCGGACTGTCCACTAAAGTACAACCACCTCACCTATAAATTCACAAATCAAAAACCGGCTGTAGGTATATTCACAGTCTGTATATGACGGTAGTTTTACGGTGAGGAGCAGTGTTCGCTGGTAGGTGGCGCAGGCGCGTGGAAGGCCGGCGTGGGCGCAGGTTGCATGCGGTACATGTCATGTAGCAGTGTGGCTACTGACACGTCGCCGACCGTGTCGCGAAACAATAGAAGTTCGATGGAGCGCGCGCGCACCGCTCGCAGTGATGGTAGCAGGAGGAGCAGGCGACCGAATCTGAAGACAATCAAAGTGTGACCGAATCTAATGCAAGGAGGCAACTTGTTACCATAAGTTATCTCTTAAGGTACCTACTTCTTTTCATTATTTACCTGCAGGTAGATAATATGGTAACATTTGGTAACTACTAACTACTTAGTCATGTACTAAGTAGGTAGGTAAGTACAAAATTCCAGGATGGAACTTCTGGTTAAAAGGATTAGACAAATTTTATGATAGGTGGGCCAATAAAGGAGAAGTTGGCTAATAAAGAGTAGATAAATTCAATTAGCTGGTCAGATATTAAACGTGGTTTTACCTTGTAGGTTGTCTGGTATATCTAGTCCGGACATAGTCGGCAAGTATGCACTGAGCTTGATCCTGTAGCATCTCTACCGGCTGAGTTTCACTTAGGCCAGGAGTATCTACACAAAAAATAAAAAAGAAGTACTTATCTACTTAAATAATGTATCTCACTTATAACTATTATTACTACAATAAGTGAACGATCTATAATAGTTATTTATGCAACTGTTATATACCTAATTATATACAGTTGCATAAAAGATTTTATCTACACCCATGATATGAATCTTCTATAAAAGTTTCTTTGCAATAATGGCGCGGTACGACGTGAATTCGAATTTTTCGAATTCGAATGTGTTTTGTTTTTAAATTACGGTGCTTTGTTAGTGAAACGCTCGTGAATGACAATGTTCTTTTTTTTAAATGAGTTGCATAATGAAATTTAGTACAACATTATAACACCCGTTTGGATGATATTATGGTTACTACCTATGACACTGGATGTTTTAATGTTGGCTATAAGCTAACTGTTTCAGATACTTTTATAGAGGATTTATAGTATGGGTGTAGATAAAATATAATTATGCTTTCGTTAAAGGTACCTAAATAAAATCTAACCTGGTGAAAAGAGAACAATAGCTTTCATACACCCACACTCGCTACCGTCTGGTGCTATTTGCCGAAATCGACACAAGATCTCCTGAAACAAAATAGAGATTCATTAAAACGTTCTTTAGTTAAAATGTTGCAAGTAAACAAATAAAAAATATATATATTGCAGCCATCTGGTTAAATAGCCAGCTAATTGAACGCCTAGGCCGTTCATTAAACGCCGGCATCAATTTAAATAGCTGAAGGACAACTAGCCAAGTCATTGAGCGCAACGTTTACAAATGGCTGAATGTCGTGTACATACTTAGTCATTTAGTTAAATTGGATATTGATGAATTTGTGATGTTTGGTTAGTAGGTTATATATTACTTACTTACTAAGCTGCTTCGTTGGATTTCAAATAGGTAAGTAGGTAGTACCTAATACTGAACAACAACCTTGGATAAAGCCGAGATTGTACCTTTAAATAACCCCACTGGTAGATATCGACTCCTAAAACTATCCGTCGCCAGTCCTTAGCAAAGCTTTTACTAACCTGTAAAGTATTCAACTCTAAATCTGCCAATGGGTCAGGTGGCAGTCGTGCCCTCGCTGCCGGCGCTGCTAGCAATGGCGCTAGGTCCCAGGGCGCGGACCACTGTGCCAGGTGCAGAAGGAACAGGTCCTTCCAGGCCGCTCGTAGTAGCACCAGCTGATCGGAAGCCGCGAGAGCCTGGAACGGCGCTAAGCATCGCACCCAGCGCACTGCCATGAAGAGGAGACGGGCACTCGTCTCCTGATGACGAAAAATGTAATATTTTAGATAATATGTAAATATTATTACGTAGGTATGGATACCTAGATACTGAAATTTCTATGGAGGAATAATGCTCGGTTCCTTTAATAAAAATCGAATCGTTATGCTTACCAATGGTAAATACAATTTTTAGGGTTCCGTAGTCAACAAGGAACCTTTATAGTTTCGCCATGTCTCTCTGTCTGTCTGTCTCTCCACGGCTTAGCTCAGAGACTCTTAGTACTAGAATAAACTTAGTAGGTAATCACGTCGATAAAGGGTTAAAAAAAATTATGAACCTCCCCTACACGTAGGTAAGTCTGTCTATAAGTAAGATCTGGGTGTAATAATTGACTCCAATTTTTCGTGGCGTGCTCAGGTCTCATTGACCTGAGCGGTTAGTTGAAAGGTACATTTCTCCTTTCATTCGATAAAAAGCCTTCAAAGTCTCCTGCCCTTGAAGACTAAAATTTCCTTGGCAAAGTCTCCTGCCCTTGAAGACTAAAATTTCCTTGGCACAAACACTGCTACCTGGATGCTACTGAGGAGCTATTAAACAAGCTTGAGCGCTTGCGCTTTGTTTTCGGTCTTCGAAAGTATGTCCATGTTTCTCACCTTCGCAAGGAACTCAAGGAACTCCCAATCCGCCTTCGCAAGAACATTCGGATTTTATGTCTCCTCTTCAACATCTTACACAACCCGTCTCCGTCTTATCCGTCATATTATCTGCGTGAGCGTTTTTCTTACGCTCGTCCCAGTGACGCACCGTGTAGATCACACCTTAGATCCCTCGCCTCATAAAACTAGCAATTATTCTTATTCCTTCTCTGTCCATGCTGGAAGATTGTGGAACTCACTTCCGCCTAGCATTCGTGATTTGAAAACTGTATCTCTAAGTAGGTATTTAAATTTCGTGTAAAAGAGCACTATACCTATCTTTCCTCTCAACTATGAGATGAGTTTATTATACTTAGCTTTAAGAAAAAAATCACGGCAGTAGCATATATAACGAAATTAAAAGGAAAAATATCACAGCTAATAATCGACCAACTTACATTTGCAGTTGCAAAAACTTGTCCAACCATACACTCCGTGGGAGAACGTATTTTTCATCTGCAATGTTGTTTGTTCTTGGGATAAATTCATCCCAACTACGGAACCCTTCATTGTGCGTGGTCCGACGACACACACTTGGCTGGTTTTATTTATTGCCAATCTTGGCATATAAATAGATTCGTAAGCAAATTTTACCTGTGATAGCTACTTCCAAAAGGGAAAGGTATACTATGCAAAGCTGCTGAGGTCTCTGCTTCATTATTGGAAAAGATACGAGAGTCTTAATTTTTAACTAATAACGGTCCGTTAACTATAGGAATTGCCCATAAGTGGAGGGTTGGTAATAGAGGAGGTCTATAATGTCGCAAGATAGCCTGACCGGGTACCAGGTAGCTGATAAAGACTAATGTGGGCTAATGGTTAACGAACAGAAGACATAGGTAAGAACTTGTTATAAGTACCTATTGAATACAGACATAAAGCAATATTGCCAATTCCTCATAGCAAATAGCGTGATAATAATATATGTAGCCTATGGAAATATGAAATACCTAAGGCTAACTAGTGAATTAGAATATTGATTATGAAATGCAATAATTATTATCGTAACACCGAGTATTTCGTTTTATATATATAAAAAAAGTATTTGGAAACTTTCCAAATGCCTTTTTTACACCTAAATCGGTTACCTACAACATAAAATTCAGTGTTATAATTGCAATAAATTATTAATAGGTATTCAACTTCACTAGTTGCCGATATTTCGTATTTCCATACAGTATAATATTTCCAAATTAATAAAAACAGGTAATAAAAATATAAATACAGGAAATAAAAATATTAGACAGCTATTTGCGACGTTACCAATGAACGCTCGCTCCAATACAACTCAAGCTACGATGACTAGTGTCGTAGCGCGTAGGCGATGGGCGGGGTAAGTCAACTGAAGGCGATAAGTCACCCCGCGAACGCCCAATAGCGGCTCGCGCCCGCCCCTCTAGTCAAAAAGCCACCTATCAAATGTCAATGTTTACACCCCTTGAAGGAGACTTGAAGTCGCTGCGCGATAAGGAACCAAGAGGATGAAGTTTTAGATGCTTACGAGAACACTGAATTAAATGTTTCATATTGATACCTACTACTCTAAAGCTTCCCTAATTTTAATGCCTCTGGTGGTCTTACGCCAACAATTCTAAAACCTCGTTCACAGTAACGCACGAGCCCGAATTCTTGATACCTACCCTCAAAAGCAAAAACTTTGGCCGAAAGGTCATTTTAGGTATTCTAGTGACCTGCCAGGGTTGCGGGTTAGTCCGAAAGGGATACCGGGACCTTGGCAACAGGCAACTGAAGGAACACGGGTGGGTTTTAGTCAGTAAAAGTCTGACACGCCCTTCCGCTCCGCCCAGAGCGGGAGAAGTTATTGGATGATTACCCAAACTCAAAAAAAAAAAAAAAAGGTATTCTAGTGAAGACAAGCCTTAAGTTTGTGTCAACTTTATGCAGTTCCTATCTGTGTATGTATAGATATATGCTGGTAGGCGTATGCCGGATGAAAGGATCTTACCTGCAAAAGTTCCCATGTAGGCGCTAGGGGTGCTCCAAAAGCACTTGGTGGAGGTCGCAGCAGTGTTGGATCACCCTGTAACTGAAGCTGTTTTGCACTCCACATCAATTCCTAAAGAGAGTGCAAATGATAAATTATTACATTATGAATACATATGAATTGGATATTTATGAATTATTTTTATACCATTTGTACAACATTTGAATCATTTTGAGTAGGTACAGGTTTAAGATACCTTGATGCATGATCTTACCTGGCATTTATCAGACGACATGAGTATGTGCAGTAAGCCAGGAGGCGGTGGCGCTAAGAAAGGCTCAGGCACAAGAGGCAACGGACTGGGAGCGCCCGCTCCGCCGCCGGCACCGCTCGATCCTGCTGATGATGCCGTGCTCAGGGGCGCTGGCTCACTCATGCCGCTGATACTGAACTGTTTGATTTGAAAAAGTTACGTAGGTAAGTCTAGTACGGTAACTTTTGTTCTGAGATAACTTTTCTTTAATTTTATAAACGCTGGAAAGAAACATTACGCTAATAAAAGATAGTATTTTTTTGCTCATCCGTCAGCATGTTTTAACGGGGGTTGAAAATAGGAGGATTGTGTTTTTTAAAGACATTGAAGAAACCATTGTTCCACCATCTATGTTTTGAAATGCTATGCCATTTATGTTAGTAAAGTGCCTATATGTGCTAGCTTAAGGCTGCACCCTACCTCAGATTTTATCTCGTTCGCACCATACTACTCGCGACCTGAGTGAGAGCGAGACGGAGTGGGGCGCTAGCGGGTCGAAAAGTTTAGATAATTGCTTTTTACGGTGAAAATAATCGTAATTAAACAAAATTAAAATCATAAGATCTGCTTTATAGATAGTTCAGTTATTATGCAAAGTTTCATGATCTAATTTGAAGTATTTTTTTAATACCAGCGGTTTATAGTTCTGTTTAGAGGTAACTTTGGATTTTTTTTCTATAGAGAAAATTATATGTTTTTAATCGTGTTTTCGCCAAACATAGGACCTAGCATCAATCCTCAACTTTAACTTATAGTTATTTCAAAATGAATGGTGCAGAATTTTCGGCATAACGGAGGATCATGCTAAGCAATTTGAGGTACGGTGCGCCCTTAATGAGATAATATGAATAAATATAATTAACGGTATTACCTGAAAGTTGAAGGGTTGTGGCAGCGGCGCATACGGCGAGGATGGCGAGAGCTTGAGCGCATGCGGCTTGTGTGCGTGACCGAGCTGCGGCGGTCCGAGTGCGCCCATTGCACCCGCTTGCATCTTCGGCTTGCGGGGACCTCGCTCGTGCTGCACCGCTGGGGGAGATATGGCTATGTGAACAATGAGTCTAGAAGTCTTTTTACAGAATTTTGCGAAATAATCGCACTGCTGTTATGATAATGGTGATGCTAATACTAAAAGATCGGTTGGCTATTCCGTAAAGTACCTAGGTATATTATTAGAAGATGGGCATGTTTACAAATGAATGTGTAGAATATTGTATTGAATATTGGATATGTAATTTGGTAGACATGTAGACATAGAACATCTACTCATATTATAAGATCATTCGAGAGTCTAACTAAGTACGCTAAGTATTTTATATTATTCTTATAGTATAGTATATTACTCTTTTAGTTAAATATCATGTATTAACCAAACCCTCAGTGGTGACCTCAATCGCTCCTCCGCTCTGTACATACACGCTCACATTTCAACTGTTCACAATAACAAATTACAATCAAACTACACCTCACTAAGTGCATACATGTCATGTTTACGAAACCGACCTCACGTCACTGTTGACGCAGCGCTCTGTTTTGTTTTTTATTTGGTCTGAGACACCTTTCAGATAGTATCGTCCATTCAATACAACTATCTGAATCATCCACATGATGGTAAAGATGACAAATTATCCGTTTTTATCTTTTCCACTTAGGTTTCTTATAGATTTCTAATAGGTACCTACTTAATTAGGTAAGTATATCTATCTAGATAGATAGATAGATAAAACGTTTATTTGGTGCACACAAAAGACAGCACAACATACAAAAACACGGTTAAATAATAACTAATTACATTAATAAACAGCTGGGTGCCGATATGCAAAAAAATAAAATAATGAAACAATAAAAGAAAACTAGACACAGTGATGTCTATGACACACTTTAAAAAAAAAACGAAACATACAAAGTGCGGTGTGCGTCTCAACGTTGCACCAAATGGGAGTCCAACTCAGCATGTGTCAGGCAAATAAACCTGACGCTGATATTCTGCTGGATCCCTGCAGTGACATACGGACGTCGAGCAGATATATGAAATTAATATGTGTATCTATCCGTAATAAAGTTTTACAAACTCAATTCCGTTTCAACACTTTACTGGTGATACAAAAATCATGGATAAATATTCCGTCAACTCAAAATATAAGTAAAAAGTGTACGATCAACAAAAGTATTTGACTACATGTAACTTTGTACTTGTTTTACACGGAGGATTATAGAGCCATGAACCACTTATTCGCTGGCGATCCCTCGGTAAGCCGGGATCGTCCGCGCATCGCCTGCCTTCGTATAATGTGCATCCGTGGGCCCTGCTCATACGTAACGTGCCCTTTGACCGATCAGGTGGCGATTATTCTGTTTAAAATACTTTTGGGACTGATTTCTTTGTAAATCATTGGTTCTAATTTGTTTACTGATAAAAGTACATATATGGTTCTTTTGAAGTTAGTTCATGAGCGTCGGTGACTCCACATTAAAGAGATCAGAGGGATCAATTTATTCATTGAGTTTTTCATCCATTCTTTAAACATTTTATAGTTTTGAAAGTGATTAGACCTTTGTTAAAAGATCGTTTTATCAATGGGTAAAAACCTAATACCTACAGCTCACGAGCATAGGCTCGTGCAGTGCTTGCACATAGGTGCAGGGAATTTTATAAAATAGATCGTTGGGGTCAGTTTCCATTCTAACCGGATGCAGCTGAATACCAGTATTTTACATGGAGCGACTGCCTATCTGACCTCCACAACCCAGTTACTGGGTAACACGACACCCCTTGGTAAGACTGGTTGTCAGACTTTCGGGCTTCTGACGACCCGCAACGACTGTCAAAGATCCACGATTGACAGCCGGGACCAACGGCTTAACGTGCTTTCCGAGGCTCCTATCGAGACTCCTCCGTGCCTAGGAAAGGCACGGAGGAGTCTCGATATGTACAGATGGTCACCCATCCACGGACCGACCCCGGCTAGCGCGTAGCTTAACCAGATGCATCGACCCGTGCGGCTGTTATTACTTAGCCTCCTCATAGTATGTAGGTAAGTATATATCCATCTTAATTTAAGTAGATTTACGTGAAAATGACCAAAACATCAATGACACCGACAAACGATATTTTTTTTTCGGAATTAATAAGAACTACAGTTCTTAGTAATTTATTACAATCTAGCCTAATAGACTATAATAAGTAATTTAATTCTAACTTAACATTTTGCGAGAATATTTAAGTTACTTATATTATAACTAAAAAGAGAGTCAATTTGCACTTTTATGCAATTTCGTACCACTTTCTTAGAGTCTGATAATTTATTGATAAATACACTTTGTTCATGTGCTCTAGCACAGCATTGTTACTAGGCTTATCTATTTTTCAGTCACAATTTTATTTAATTTTTTTAATTGCGTATTGCATTGCTAAAGAGAATTAAACCATTTGAATTAATGTAGTCATGTACACCTGTAGTGTATAAATAGTGAATGAAAAATAAAATTTTGCTAAGAGATTATAGTTCCTACTCAACACTACAGAATGGCGACCATTCTTCGAGCAAACTTCAGTCATGAAAACAAAGATTTTCTTTAAAACTTAAAGCGAATTGTTTTAAATTGCACATCCAATGTGCACGGGGCCTGTGCAGGGATGACGTCACGCAATCAGCTTAACGAGGCTGAGTCCATGAGAATGCGGCTATTGTGCCCGCACATGTCGGCGCATACGCTGCGTTCCCGCGCCGCCACCGCTAGCTACAGCCAATGAAATTTATACAGAAGAACAACTCTGAATAATGACGTTGACGAATGAGTTTATTTTGGACATCGTGGGGAACCCTGGATTTATTTATTTATTTAAACTTTTCGCACGTAATAAGGTCCAAAGGCGGACTTAATGCCTTAGGCATTAGGATCTACCATTCAACCAGGTTAAAGAGATACGATGGCAGGTGCTCTATGGCAGGTGGACTTATAGTTAATATACCTAAGTCGGAAATCACCATCCTTGAACAAGGGTGGTGATTAATGCTCAGTGCAAGTGCATTCTCTATATGAGAAGAGGCTTTTGCTCTGCAATGGGACGATAATAACTAGTAAAAAAAAAATGAAGTTCGGCCACTCACTACAGAGTAGCGACGGGTGCATAGTGTATTTGGCCTAGATATGCAGGCATTTGAATTGACCACAGTCTGAAAACCAGTCAATTACAATCCTGCACACCTGCTACAGTGCAACACACGTTTTTCCAATAATTTGACCAATTAGGTCAGAGACCAGTGCAAATACATTATTAAATAATCACAATATTCCTATACTTGCATACAACCTAGCAATGAAAAAAAAAGAAATGTCCCTTTTTGAAACTAATTGTAGATTTGCACGCCAATTGTAGGTAGGCTATAATATTGGAAAAACATAGTGCACATATTTTTGACAGTATACTATCTGTAACCATACCTATGTTTAACAAAATAAATGATTGAATGATTGCTTGTAGTAAACCCGTTTGTTTTTCTTGGTCATTTTGATAACCTTCTTCGGCCAACTATTGGGTGGCACTGTCTATGCGGCTTAGCAGGCGATACAAATGCTGACGGACGCACTATTCGAATAGTTGACAGCCTCTACGTAAGTAAGTGGGGACTTTAAATATTAAATGACGATTCTAGAATGGCTTAGGGAATTAGTCACTCTAACGCATTCTCTTAACACATCTCTAAGCTCGGACGAAGTTTTATAAACATGGAATTTATTAAATAATATGTATAATATTCAGCAGCTTTGCATTTTTCTAAATCTGGATTTGTAGATGATCTTCCCAATTTTCTTGAAATTAGGAATTTCGTTTTTAAAAATTATTACATTGATACTTAATCACATCACTTTCTACTCGTTTTTACAATGAGCCCGTGCATAGATAAATACACAAGAGATAGAAAGATGACATTCAAGTCCTACAGTTAGAATACCCTCTCCGTAAGGAAAAACTACCAAACCGAAAAAATCTAAACTACAATAAACACATCGCGTGTATTGCAGTGTCAGAGCAACTGATGCAATGTTAACCTTTTGTTTATGGGGCGCATGTAATCCCAAATACAACACGTGCTTTTTTTCACGACGTCATCGGCTTCCCTCGCTATCCCCCACCAACCCAAAACCGACTTTATGACCACATACTAAGGCAGGCATTCACTAATCGTAGATATTTAGGGTCAGTTAAGCCAAGGGGCTCAGTTTCCAGTGTGACGCGGATAAGCGAGATTTTAATTAAATGAAGGCGAAATGTGTAACAAATTTTTCATTATCTGATGACTCTAGCGTTATTATAGTTTGTGGTTTAAAAACATTATCTTTTTTTTTTTAACTACTTTCACACTATCTGCAGCCTGTGCGTAAGTGTAGCCTGTGGCGTAGCCGCAACCGTACCAGTCGTAGCGTTTTGCTACGGGCCCGTAGTAATGCAAATCCTTTTACTTATATACAATTGTATGGCAAAATGGTAAATGGTATGGTATGGTACTGTTGCTGTTTATGTAAATGTTAAAGTAGTTAGCGAACAGTGTGGACGCTATAACAAAGGAGACTAATTAATGTTTTTCTGTATTGACAGAAAAGCTGGGTGTGATTCTTATTTTATTATTTCTTTTTTGTTAAACCGAATATAGATAGAAGCAAATTGGTATCTATTCATAACCCAATCTATAAAATCCAAAATCCTTATCGTGCAATCATCATTCATAAAATATCAAAGGTGTAAATATCGTTTAAAAAAGTTAAAGATATAAAGCTCAGAAAGAAGTTAAGCCTCTTTCGCTGAAGCTCGTATAAAAGCCGCACAGTGAATCACATTGGCAGCCTTTGAAAGGGAGATTTAGCTTCAAACATGTATCAGCGACAAACCCCTCGTGAACCGAATTGAAAGCAAACAAAACATGTTTTTCAAAAAGGTAGTTGATACAAAAAGTATTTGTTATTTATTACCCGCAGGCATTGGCGGTTGGACGTCAATTACTTTCACTCCATTTTATTTTTGCAATTTGTAAAATGGCTATAGTTAAAATAGAGTTCAAATTTTTTTAAACATACAATGGTACGCATACGTAAGTACCTAAATGCTAAAGAAACTCTGTTTTACAAGTTCTAGTACCATATTGAACGTTACAAAATTGATAATGTTTTCAATTTCTAAGATAGACTAGGTAGGTACTTATACTTGTTGAAGCTTTCATGAAGTGATCACTAAATTAAATGAAAGCGAACCTTTTTGTAAACCAAATAAATGTCCACATAATACGTCTGAAATCTGTATTTGAAGTGTTGCGATCTATATGACCTACATCTATGCAGCAAGTACTTACTTATGCACTTTATCCGTGCACCCGGAAGGTGTAAAAGCATTTGTTGCGAGCAACCCATACCAATATTGCTGGGTGGTGGGTAGCGGGTAGGTTGCCTATAATGTACTTACAGCACGACGTTACTGCCCGTGTAAATGGAGTTCTGCGGTCGATATCATAGTGATGTACTGCATCTCGATGTGGTTTCATATGAAATTGAGCACCCAGTTTCTGTTACACATAAATGATATTATGAGGTGTTTCCCTTTAATGTTACAGATTTTTTGGCATTGTAGCTCATCAGGATAGTGTGCAGACGGAGATTAGTATTTTAATTTTGAAGAAAAATTTATCCTGATTTAAAATGGTCCTTCCTGTTTATGTTCTATTTTTTTTTATTTCTTATTTGCCATCCATCGATATGCTTATAAGATGAAGATTAGGTTCTTTTGAAGCTTATGTTAATTCCAAAGAACTGACTAATTACATACATATTTGTAAACTTTGTAGTGTTTAGCTAACTTTAGTTAAAACGTGGACAATGGTGTAGGTATTTCCCTGTATTTTGTAGCATGTACCTAACTGTTTTTTGTCCCTAATAAATGAATAAATAGACTTTGAAACCTAATCAAGCGCGCTAGCACTTACCAAAGTTTTTCTTTGTTGCCAAGAAAAACTTAGGCATTTATCGATAGGTGTGGGCACTACTCTGGTCGAGCAGACACGTACCCTGAGGAGGTAGCGCGGTGTGGGGCGTGATTAATGACCCAATAATCCCGGCCGCCCGCCCGCCTCATGAAAGCTTCACGAAGCCGAATTGGTGAGCGGTCAAAAGGTTTATTGACTGAACAGGCATAACCAAGACGCACTTCCATAACTAACAAGTGTGTTAACTAAGTCATTAAGTGCGATGGACCTGGGTTAACTGAGGTTTTAGCTAATGAACCTTCGGATATTTTTGGAGTTTCATAAAATGAAGCCGGGACTCATTCGGTCTTGTGTTCTTATTTAAATGTTGGCAGTTATTCTTTGGATAAATTGTTAGACAAAACCAAAATATGAAATTGATCTTTGATGTCTCTCGAATCCTCGAGAATATTATTGGATATTTTTGAACCACTCATGTTAAATTTTTTTTTTTAAGCATCTGCTCGGTAGTCACGTGATGATGTTATGATAAATAAATATTTTTATTTCATAAGGTAGGTATAAGAATTTCCCGGGACGATGGCGCGTCGGTCGATGGCGCGTCGTGTTCCACGCGCGCCTCAAAGAGATGTCAGCACAATTGGCAGGGTCGCTTGGACCGATGCCTGCCAGGGTTGCGGGTTAGTCTGAAAGGGATACCGGGACCTTGGCAACAGGCAACTGAAGATCTGACACGCCCTTCCGCTCCGCCCAGAGCGGGAGAAGTCATTGGATGATTTCCCACCCTCAAAAGTACAAGAATTTCTCAATTTAAATCTTAGTTTAGAGGTTGTACTGTCACATAGAATTATGGAATTCTCTAACTCCTAAACTAAGTCAAACTTGATAATGATGATGATGAATATACTGGCTAGGATCTATCCCTGGGACTCTGCTTGAGTAGACTAACATCAATCAGATCAACATACAGTAGTAGATGTAGAAGTACAGCTGGTTTATTCTGTAAAAATCTCACCGTAAGAACTAACGTGAACTATAACTTGAAGTGATCTGTCAACCCATCTGATGCTAGGGATTGACAGTTCACTTCAAGCACACTTCACCTAAGTTTTCACGGTGAGGATTGCACTACTTTAACTTTTTGTATTGTTATCTACTTCTACTTTAAGTATCACTGAAATGAAATCTTCATTACCAGAAACTCTTAATGAGATGTTCACATCAAGTGTTCACTTTCCAGGCAACGTGATTCATTCAAGGAGCATGACTGTGCAGAAGTTGCCGACTTGCCGCCATCAGGCAAGCCCTCTGCCAGGATAATACCAACGCGGATCAAGATGTTAAACAACCTGTTTTTTGCATCGTAGGCTTTACAAAATAGATTTATTGAGGAAAATGGGGCAAGGGCAATGGTGTTAGCGGATTACTTTAAATTTTTTTAAAGCCTAAACTTTTTTTGCGCGAGAGCAATCAAATAATTTGGAATAGTCTATATTTAATAATATAGTTTATATATAGTCTATACATACGTAAACTAAACCTCCTAGTTCCCAATGCGTACCTATCAGTAGAAGGTTAGTCAAATGTTTTTACTTAATTCAAAAAGGACGCAAATGCTTCCATTATATTAAGTATATTACCTAATCTACCTACTTAGTGTTTATTTTCCGCAAACATTATTAGCGCTTCATAGCAGCGCATCAAAATCATCGCGTGGAAAATATCCTGCGAGAGAACGACCCCGTGTCCCGACATTCGTACCGACGTTAATTCCAGCCGCATTTGTTCCATTACATTTCCGACACAAAGTAGATACGCGTTTGCCGAATTGACTAGGTGGATGCGACCAGGCGAACGGCGCACGAAGAGGATGGGGCGAGCGCGGCCAGCGGCCAGACAGGGACAGAGTATCAAAAGTGAGAAAGATGTATTCAGAAGTGAAATAGTCTGCTGGCTGAGCACATCATCATTAACGAGCCAGAGAGGGCGGAGGGCAGCGAAGAGGCAGAGGGGGCGCGCCAGGTGGGAGATGTCCCACGCTCCGGCACACCTGCGCGCGAAATTGTTCCTTACCGCAACCGCCTCAGAGAACTTATCTCTTTAAAGCCAGCTAGCAACAAGCACCGACCTCAGGGAATATTTTCGAATGCACCGACATAAATATGAGAAATATCCAGGTTTTTATTCACCTTCCACCCTTCGGGGTCCACCCGGGTCCCGGACAAACATCTCATATAATAGATGTCCAACAATGTCGAGATGACAACGGGTTTTGCTTATATCTACACATACCTACTTTTGCTTTTATTTCAACTATGACACCTGTCAATAAGGATGTTGTAGAGGGAAAATAATAATAAGGACGATAGATTTTCTCTACAAGAAAGTGAAATGCCGTAGGTATCTACTTGTAAATAGACGCCAACAGTACCTATATCGTAATGTGGGTCAAGTTTTGATTTTAGATTAAATTCAAGATCCTCAATTTATAAACTCCTTAATGGTACAGCTACAACCAACAGCACAACTTTATTGGAGTAATAATTATGGCAAGTATAAATACGTACAAAATCTATTATAATGTTAGGAAATGATAGAAGACAAAGAGAGCAACAAAACAGTATCTCTTCATAAAGTTGACGCAAAGTTACCGCTCAGCGGTTTCAGAACGTCGAGCCTGTTTCAGAACTGAACAAGTTGGGAGTGCAGCGCGTCGCTTTATTTCACCACTATAAATAACTTTGTTTTGTACAGCATAAAGTTTACAGATGAACTTTAAAGTTTTCCCATTTTATAAAAGCTCGCGGCTGAAAACGCGAATCGTAAGTAGGTAACGTTAATTTTCAGATATTGTTTTCATACATGCACACGTGACAGGATTTTCAATCATGTAAATTACTATTATAACCTAATAATTTGGGATAAACCAAACTTAATTTAACTACAAAAACAATCATCAATAAACCTCGACTAATCCATTCGTGTGGAATGCAATTAACCCACCCACCGTACAACGCGAAAATTAATTAAGAATCACGTAAACGTGAACAAAAAATAACCCCTAAACCAGATGCAACAGATTATCCCATTAAACATTTTAGTTTTATTCGCTATGACAGTGCAATAATTTGTTCACGCACAACATTAAAATGAAATTAGACGGGTGAGATTCACCCCGGGGGCGAGGGTTGAATCACTTGATCTGTCAAAATATAGGCAATATTTTAGTTGGTCGGGAGGACAGCAGACAAACACGGAAGCGGTGAATAAATCACTTAATCGGATCGAAACCTACCGAACCTTTATTTTGCTCAACCTTCGTCGAATAGCGAATCAATATAGGTAGCCCGGAAGAACAGTTGTAATACTTAATTCATAATAGGTATATTGTTATAGGTATGTGGATGTAAGTATTATAGGTAAGTACACCTCTGCCCAACCCTCCGGGGATTACAGGCGAGGTGTTATGTTATGTAGGTATGTTACCTGAAATGTGAATAATGGCGCATCGTAAGTATATTTTTCAAGAACTGAACATTCAGTTTATCCTACTAATATTATAAATGTGAAAGTTTGTGTGTTTGTGTCTTTGGATGTTTGTTACTCAATCCTACTAATATTATACATGTGAAAGTTTGTGCGTTTGGATGTTTGTTACTCAATCAGGCAAAAACGGCTGAATGGATTTGGATGAAATTTGGCAAACAGATAGCTTATAACCTGGATTAACACATAGGATACTTTTTATCCCGATATTCCCACGGGATCGAGACTTACGCGGGTGAAACCGCGGGGCGCAGCTAGTTAAATAATAAATTCGGGAAAGTATATTTTTTTATTAATTAAGTATTATGTTGATAAAACATTTCATTGCACTTTTTCATCGAAGGCCATGATTTCAATCAGTTTTCTTGATAAATAAGTTATAATAAGTAGGTACCTCATTTTAATATTATTCGTAAATATAACATAATTTAGAAATATTAAATTCATAATAGGATGATGATAATGAAAGATAAAAGTTATTTAATTTGAAAATAATATAAGCAAACTCCAAAAGAACGATATAAAAGTGTATAATAAAAACTAACTTAGAATGTAATTAAAGGTAATAAATATCCGCAAACACAAGTGAAGTAGCTATTATAGTACAATTGGCGTCCCTTTGTTCAGCCTCCCCTCGGGTGTGGTCACGCTGCACGCTGCACTGGCGCGAACACGTGTTACTGATCCTTAACACTGCTCCAAAAGCACCGATCTACTCCATTTGATACGCTCCCGATGCCCCCACACGCAACATACGGTTTTATACATCGATAAATATTCATTTGGAGTGGAATATTAAGTGCGCAATAAAGCTTGACTATTACCTGATCATTGATGATGCAGTGTGTGAGTTTACAATACTTTTTATTAATAAGAAGGGGCCGCAACAAAAATAATATGTGTTACGTGCCTAAATAAACTTCAATAGTAGCAAAGATTTTGTAAAATTAATTGAATCCATCATTTGCTTAATGTTTTATAAACTGGCCCCTTGTTTTAACATTTGCAGAAAATACACGTAGTAAAGGTTCGTTCCAATTCGTTACGAACCATTTAAATTCTGTTTTTAACACAAAAGGACTTCAAAAAGGTAAGCTCGTTGTAGAATCAAAATCTAGCGCGCGAACCGTTAAATTAAAAATAAATATTGCGAAACGTCAGCATGTTACGGATCGGGTCCTGGAATATATCCAGGGAAAAATCGAAAAACGTTAGGATGGCCGATGTCGGTTCACAGGGGTGGTTTGGGGTAAGGTGAATCTTTTTGTGAAGTGGAGAGAATTAATTTAACCCGCTGCGGGGTAACACGACATGGCGGTAATTGAAAAGTTTGCCCCTTGTAGCAGCCGACGCCGAAGGCGACGCGTCTTCGCGACACTCAGGTTTTATAACAGGCTTTTATGGTAATTGATATATAAAATTGATTATAAAATTAAAAATGTTCTTTAACTCACTTGTTTATGATGCTTGTAGTCTGTAGAAGACGTTGTAAATCACAAAGCAACGCGTGAAGATAACAGAAGAAATGGTTTTATTTCACAAAGGCAAGAACAAGAAGCACAACGTTGTAACATTACGATGTAAAAACGGTCAAACTACCTCTTCACTAAAATATTAATAAGAAGCTCGGAAAAAAGCAAGTAGAGACAAAAAGTCCATTGAAGCTAGTTATTTTAACTTTCCAATTGATGACAACTGATTAACTGCGTAAAAGGCTTTCGATGAAAAAGCTTTCAGATATCAACCCTTTAACTTTTTCAACGAATTTTAAAAAGTATTGGCAACTTTGAGAAGCGAACGCCTGGCTTGCTCGCCCCTGATCGATTTTAAATTAATTTTATAAAGTTAAATTGGGGATTATGTTTATTTGATTACTTGAATGAGACTGTAAGAGACGCTGCTCTGATATTGAACTTTGTTTATGATGAACCATAATAAATTATTTTTGTAAAAAGTATTAAAATGCTTCATGCTGCTATCTAGATGTTTGCCCGGTTGATGGCAATAGGCTCGCCCCCTGTTACAGTGGACGATGTTATGTTATTTTTCATGCTTTTATGAAGGTCGAAGGGCGTCAAAAGAAATTAACGAATTCTAACAAATATTGTACAAAAAAGAATAGTGTTTTTTGATAAAACTGACAAAGCGTTTGGGACTAACAAATTACATACAACGTACAAGTAAGTATTTAATGATTTCACACCCATATCACATCGGGTTTGCGTATACAAATGTCTAGTTAGGGACACAAAGGTAGCCGGGTCTGTTGACGCATTGGCTAACATCGATTCGGTCTGTTTGCCGACGATATTGAAGTTAGCTGATTGGCTCCCTGGCTGCAGGACTTGGCAAACTTAATGATTTACTTCCACAGGAACGTGACCTTTTTGTGTTGGCTCTCCTGAAAATTTTGATGGATTTGTCTGTATTCGTTTTAAAGTATTTTATGAACATGAATCATGCCTTAGAGTGCAAAATCATTTTTACGTTCTAACAAACATCAATTACTTTTTACCCGACTACGGCGAAGAAAAAGGAGGGTTATGATTTTGACCGGTATGTATGTATACATACATACATACATACATATGTATGTATGTATGTATGTATGTATGTATGTTCATCTGTTCCCTCCTATCTTCCAAACCACTTATCACAATTTGACTAATGAGGTATCGTTAGAAGCGTCGTGATTGTCCGCTGGTTATAGGCTATGTGAAGTCACATTAAATTAAAAATGGCGCCCTCTAGAGGACATAAAGTGTGGAAATTAAAAAAAAAATGGTTTAATCGTACCATGTTGGGTATCAAATGAAAGGGCTTAATGAGCACATTTCAAAAATATATATATTATAACCCCAAAAGAATTTAAAAAAAATCAAGTAATAAAAACTAAAACCCAACTACGACTTAAAAGGTATAAACAAGACACCACAGACAGACAAATTAAAAATCCGGAGTCACACGTGTTAGGGCATAAATCGAACAGATTACGTGTGACTCCGGATTTTTAATTTGTCTGTCTGTGGTGTCTTGTTTATACCTTTTAAGTCGTAGTTGGGTTTTAGTTTTTATTACTTGATTTTTTAACGTTTTCGGATACCTAACTTTATTCTAGGTTGCTAGATTGGTAGGTACAGAAAATTATTTTTGTTTCAGATCGTCGATTTGAGAGAATCAGTTAAATATTTTCCCGTATTTTTCGCATTTAGTACTTCAACTTTAATGTTTGCGTCATCATGTAATGTTCCCTGGTATTTTGGCCAGAGCTTGGAAAGCCGTATTTGTAAACTAACGCTACACATATTATATAGAATTATCTTCATTTTCTTATACATTAACTTGAAACAAAGTAACAGTTCAACAAATTGTGTGAGCTGTGAACTCAAAGCCACGCAGGCAGGCTGCTCCTGACTGATTAATGGAATTAATTCATTATTCTGCGGTTGCGGCCGGGAAGCGAACAGTCGAACTCAGGACGAATGAATTGGTAATGCTGCTGTCTGCGATTGCTCACGGTTTCAAGTCGATATTTGCATTTTTGAAAATAACATGTATTGTAAATCAGCCGTTTGTTTCACGTGACTAAGAGTGGTGTAGGTATTCTATTTATTTAGTGAAGGCGGATCGAATTAGTGGTGCGCCGGCCGTTCAAATTCTTTATAGGTATTGTATTCATTTTCTGGCTACTAGAATTGATGAGGAACACTGACTTGCTACTATTTGTAGCAACATGCTAAGGCTCTTAGCAAGTGCTCACTCTCTTCAATAAATCCGATTTCCACATTGTTGATGGTATATAATACCTACTATGTAATGAACCCCATGTGAATACCTAATCATGCCTATTAACGAGTTACATAATTAAGTTGATGTCACGGCAGATTTATGCCAAAATACCGTGAAAATTATTTTTTGGAAAGGCTTTAAGAATCCTAATTAAAAAGGGTTTATCCTATTAAGGGCTGATTTCGCCAAAGTCAGATATCTTTTATCCGTGGAATAAAAATGGCGTCTGACAGTTTTTGTATGGAAAAACTGTCAAAAATTCAAAATTTATTCGCAGGATAAGACTTATACTCGGTATAAAAGTTTGGTGAAATTTGCCCTTAGAAAGTGAGTTTGTTTTGTTTATTTGTTTGTTACGCTTTCACGCTTAAACGGCTGAACGGATTTGGATGTAGACCATCACCTGGAGAAGGACATAGGCTACTACATCCTTTCAACCTGGATCGCAGACAAAGTTGTAGGCAACAGCTAGTTTTTCAATAATTATTCAGCTACACGACTTTATCAAACGTTAAACGTATCTTTGGTGATGTAAAAGTTTTACGTGGGTAAGACCATTTCGTAACTAGATGTGAAACACAAAGTTGTTAATATATAGCTATCTATAGCACAGCATCAGGTATGTAGGTACTTAGATACGGCAGCGGGTGGAATGGAACTCGCGTCGGCGGGTAAGTTTCGTGAGGGCGTATAATTACGCGAGCGAGTAAACATATAAAGGTAATCCGGGCCGCGGCGGCACAAAGTGATGCTCGTGAATAAATTAGCGACGGAGCACCTGCGGCACCACCGCAGTGCCGCTGCTACCTACCACAGGGTTACTACGTTCTACATTGTGTGTACTAATGAGTAGTGCGTTCTAACCTACCATCACTAACCTAATACAGTCACCTTTTGATTCCGTAATGAAGTTGTGAATTAATAGCGACCTCAAAAGTGATTGGTGTACTTTCGGTTGTTGCAGAACATGCCAGTTTACTAGACCATGTGTAACTTTATGCTTTTATGTTACTCAACAAAAATCTCTGGCTAAAGCATTTATAAGTGTATGAATAACAAATTAACAATAATCGGTTTTTTATGCATCTATTATTATTTATATTATCTTTAGATACTTGGCTATAACCAATAGTAAACATAATAATTATGTTAGCCTAAGTGGGTGATTAAACGTGCGTACTTAAAGTACGCGGTCTTTAAGTTCGCGACCTTACTCGGCTCGCCGTCGGTGACATACGTGAAGCTCATTGTCAAATTGGCTCGCGGCTCGTAGCGGTTACAGACGGGCGATTAAGCTCGCCGAGCCATAAGTACGCGTACTTGCTCGCACGTCTATCACCCCTTTAATAATATTTAAGTAAATATATCAGAGTCGTCAATCGTTTTTCCATCACGGAAAATCAGCTACCTATCAATATAGTTTTTTGGAAATTCAGCTCTTCCAGTGCGTTTGATATCCCAGCTAATCAAACAGCTTTGACAACCCTGGAGGAGATAAGACGCATCTATCTGTATATAGAGTAGATACTAAAAGGCTTCGTCACATGGTGAGTGGAGCCCGACTTGCGGGCGACATGGGACTCTATGAATATTCAACTATTCACAAGATTTTACTCAGAGAGAATTTAGATTTAGATCGAGTCATGTATTATACCGAGGTGAAATACACTCGCATGCCATTGGAAATTGAAATTGTATCTTAGTTACAGTTCCGTGGAGTACCTTATAGCTGATTGTGAATAACTCCTTTGAAACAGTGAGTTTGAAAAATGGAAAGACTGATTTCAGATTTAAAAATGAGCACCAAGCAAACTGTCTTGAAGTTTAAAAAAACTTACATTACATTGCATTTATGCATTGTTAAGTCTGACTGAGACTGAAAAGATTTAGGTAAGTATAGAGTGAACTCAATTTGATGTATTGTGAACTAAGCTATGCTAGATTAGGCTCAACGTAACATCATTTGTAAAGTATAAACAATATTGCACCTGTATTTTGGCACATACAGGGTGTACAATAACAATATTGCATTCACAATCGCTATAAATAAAGCGGATAAAGGCTGACATCGCAACACCCAACACAATATTGGGTACATCTAGATGACGTAATGACAGATAGGATCGGAAACTACTGTGGAAATTGAACTGGCCGCCGGCAAACGCTATATTTCACTCAATATTTGAGCGAATGGACAGTGGACAAAACAACCTGCTGCGAGCGTGATGGACGTTATGTGTCGTTGATAGCACATGTATACTGCGATAGCAAATAAGACCGGCTATTGTCACGATAACCATTGTTACGAGTACATAATGTGTGTTTTTACAATTTGGCTAAGGTATGAGTTCGAAGTTTATAAAGGTAGGTAGATACTTCTTCTTTACGAGGGGTTAGTGACTAACCAGCAGGCGTAGCATGAGCACCGTTTTGTCGACGGAAAAGTAGACAAAAATGACGTTTCCTGTAGACAGTACGTCGGCAGCAAAGTAGAAAGAGTCAACTGCACTTTTTACGATAGTCACTCTTTTACATAATTCGACTCAGAATTCTTTGTTTTGTCATAGGATTTATCGGTTGTCAGTGTGATTTTGACAGTAAGGATAGAAAACTTTCTTCCGAAATAGTCTACCTACAAAAAGACCTAGACAAAGATCGTTAGAATTTAAAGACAAAATGACAGATTGTAGAAGGATTTCTACGGTGGATGTCAAAAATGAAGAAACGAACTGTCACTTTGTATAGAAAAAGCTATGTCTATTCTTCGAAGAGATAGAAAGCGCCGTGCTACGCCTGCTGGTATAAGAGTTTTATATTCCATCTAGAAACATCTCTCTGGCATGCCAGTTTCCTCACGATGTTTTCCTTCACCGTTTTTAAAGCAAGTAATATTTTAAAATACCACAGCACATGAATTCGAAAAGTCAGATTTACGTGCCATGGGTTCGAACTCGAGACCGACGGACTTGGCAGTCCGACGCTCACCGCCACTAGGCTATCACAAGGTAGGCACTGACAGACATGCTTATAAAAAAGCATGCTTAAACTATCATGCTCTGCAGCTGTTCACATTTGCTAGCAATAAGCATGCTAGTTTTAAGCATATTCCTAAATAAGCGTGCTCAAAGCAAACAATTGGACAATTGGATGCCACAACAGATGCCATTTAAGCACTGGTCGGTCAAAATGGAAGCTTTGTAAGAAAATACAAATCAAAACAGGCTCCCTAAACTTAGAAAGATATAAAAGTGTCAGTTTTTCTTCTCTCCAGCGCGAAATTTGTTTTTTAGAAGACGCGTCACATGCACCTGTCGCGGCAGCATGCTCATTACTAGCAATGTTTTGACACACATGCTACTAAGTAGCAATTGCTCAATAACGGCATGCTTTCGTGCTAGTAATGAGCATGTCTGCGGCACCTTTACACAATTTGATGACGCTAATTATGATATGTCTTGCCTTTGACAAATTGAAAATCGTTTTTCACGGCCTTATAGGAAGATTAGATTATTGTTACTTTTTACAACGTAAAAATAGATACCTATGTACGGAATGTAATGTGTTCACTATTAACCTCTTATACGCCACCTACTCAGAGACTACAACGAAAACTTTGAAAACCAAACACTTATTTTTCTAATCATAATACCGCACTTCACACAAAAGCACAGCAACGCTGCTTGGTGGTGGAAAAAGGTTTGGTTGTTGTACCTACTTCCCCAAAGGAGCTATTTTCTATTTATTTGATATTTATTTTGATATAATGTAGCTGCATATACTTAGCTATAGCTCTAATTTTAGGTGGGTCGGAAATAATTATCGTATCGATCGTCATATTATAAAAAAACAGTTATACTATAAGCGCTTCAGGGTTCTTTTAGCGCGCGCCCAAAATTGGAACTAACACTGCCATTTTGTTTTTCAAATCACACAACAATTGCACGAATGTATGCCAGCAGCGAGCGCCCCGCTGCAAACGGCATTCGAGCGCGAAAAAATCTTTGTAGCAGTGTACATAAAACTTCACTCACCATCTTTGTTCATATTGGCCTGGAAGCACTTGGCTAGGCGGCAGGCGCGACACTGGTTCCTGTGGGTCTTGTCCACAGGGCAGCGGCCCTTCATCTCGCCGCCTGCCTTGCAGGTGTACACGCGGTTGCGATGGATCGACCGCTTGAAGAATCCGGAACAACCTACAATCATCATGTAATGTTATGTTTCTTTATTTATAAAAAGTTTAAAAGCAGTCTTGTACTTTAAAACTACGCCCCACATAACCGTTTTCAAGATTTGTTTGTGGGAAAAGATTTACCTATATAAAATATTTTTTTATCATAGTTTGATTATTATAATGTAGTGCGTACCTATACTTAAATGATTTTCTATGCGGATCCTTTTTATATATTAGTTACTAGCTTCTGCCGACGGTTTCGTTCGCGTGGAAGTCGTAAGACACCAGAGTATTCTAAAATAACAGACATATTTTTATAAAACTTTCCTATAAACTACTTTTGTGTTTGGTCTCATCAGCCAAAATATAAAGAGAGGACCGGTGTCGCGGGAGCAAGCTATGTCCGTGTGAGTAGCAGCTCGTCCTGAGGTCGACACTCGCACTCTTCAGTAGCAATTTCTAACGAAGTTTTGTGTTTTTAGTGAAATAAAGAACGCCTGCGTTCCTGCATTAACTAACGAATGGCACAACACTGATTGATGCATTCTTACAGATTATTCCTGACGAACGGCTAGGTATGACTAAAATAATATAACAGTACCTACCTACCTACTTACATTGTGAACACAAGGGATTTCTCGGATCTCATTCAAATCTCAATAGATAAGTATTTATTTTTATTATAAGCTTATAGGTATGGCAGAAGAGGCGTTAGCTTAATCTTTTTCTGTGTAGGTACGTTCTACGAACTAACAATGAGAAACACAATGTGAGAGAAAAATCATAAAATCGAACTTACAACCACAGGTTTGCAAAGCAGTCGAAGAACCGAACTATTTATTTACTTTGTTGTAAAAAATAGTCGTTCTTAAAATATTTATTTCATAATTGACTGCTTAACTCCATAAAAATAAAAGTATAAAGTAATTTAGAAGGTTAAATCTGTAACTATCTGCAATATTCTAACCTTTTTGCTCGTCTTTTCACAATTTGCGTAAAATATAGAACAATACAGACATAATCCAATATGCTTATGCCTCATAGCTAATAACGTTCTGTAGCCAGCGACTGACCAGACTTATAGATAGGGGATATCGATGCATTTGAACAGAATCTATCCGGTAGACAAACATTCAAAAAATTATATTTTCGGCATTAGAATGATTCCATGAAATTCCAGACTTCGAAGCAAATGCTTTTTTTTTAATATTCAGTTTAAAATCGGGACTTCGCTACGATTTTATTTTATACAATGTGGAGACGACAATACAACAATAAATGAAAACACTGGCAATACTAATGCATAAGAGTATTTTGGAACTATCAAATAAATCCTAACATCGAATTTAAAAAAGTCATTTTTTCAAACAAACTAAATAGTAGTGATGGCAATGATGGGCCGACTATGGGGTTTGCCGATCTTTGACTAGCTATCGTAACTAAAATATTGGATATATTTGATTAATTTTTTGTAGGTCCGACCGAGAACGTCATTAGATATACGGAGTTTTATTTTTTGTCGTAGTGTCGTCTCCACCTTGTATAAAGATGTATAAACTTGTATAAATATAAAGACTAGCTCTAGCTAACCCGACAGACGTCAATAATTCATACAAATTCCCATAGAAAATGCACCAATTTATCCGGCAACTTTTCAAATTTTTCATTCCGTAAGAACCTGATTCGGATTATAACAAAAATTTTAATACAAAAAATAGCAAAATCGCTCCAGCTTGTCTCAAGTTATGCAGTTCCCAACGAAAATCATTAAATTTTTATTTATATTTAATAGGAAAATTGTTTATAAATTCTTTAGGTATTGTTTATGAATCTTCTAAATACCTAACGGGTTATTTGGTTATAGATGAAGCGGGTGAGCTGCAGGCATAATCGTAGGATGCAAGGCGAGTAATATAAGACCACAAAAAAATAAAACTGGAGAAAGTATGTTAAACCTGACGTCATTTTTATTCAAGGTTATTACAATATTTTTATTGTAACCTCTTTACTACTTGTATTACGTATCATGTATCATTCTGAAAAATCAGAACTGGCCGTTTTAGGTCAAAAGAAATATTTGAATGCCATTAACATTTATTTTTAATTTCGTTTTTCTTTTAAACAAATGGCTTTACTTTTTTTAGTTTATGTCTTTGTGGCCAGTACTTATGTAGGTGTGCAACCTCTTTTTTATTATTGTACATAACTACTACTAACATATTTATTATTTCGTAATAATAAAAACAACGTAAACATAGTGAAAGAGAGTAGAAAAAATACCTACTAATTACCGGCTCATCATCATCTGCCTAGCTTTTTCCTATATGTTGGGGTCCGCTTCCAGTACAACTGGATGCACCTGTAACCACTATTTTACATGGACCGACTGCCTATCTGACCTCCACAACCCATTTACTAGTTAAAACGACCCAATACCCCTTGGTAGGACCGGTGTTAGACGTTCAGGCTACCTGCTATCTGTACTTAATTAAATCTGTCAAAGGTCTACGAATGATAGCCGGGACTAACGGCTAAACGTGCTTTCCTAACCACGGAGGGGTCTCGGTATGTAATGGATGTTCACCCATCCATGGACCTACCTCAGCAAGCGTAGCCACGAAGCCCTCCTTTTTACTAATTACCGACTGTAGTCGTTTTATAACATTCCTCAATTACCACGAAAATACTTTTTTTTTTACAAATCCGCCAAAACCCACTTCTCTAGCATTATTTTGTTGTAGAATCGAAACCGTATGGTTTCGCTCGGTTTCGGTATATTCAACCAGGTTCCAAATCGGGTTGACTATTTATATTTTTACTGCATACTGGAATCTTGGCTAGCAAGGTATCAGTATTTTAGCCTATTGAAGTCTAAAACGTTTTAATTTAAACGTAAAAGCATATTAACAAAAAAGGTTTCATTAATTTCATTTAAAAAAGCAATGACCGCTTTATGAAAAAAAAAGTCTTACGCCATATAACATACCTACTGAAGAAAACTAAACTAAAAAATATAAATTGCTTGACATTTTATTTTGAATGCCAGCATCATTTTTTGTAAGAAGCATGCAGGAAAAGTTTTATTCCACATCGGTGATTAATAATAAAATTATGATTTAAGTTTAATATAGGTTTCGCAGATCGTAGAAAGTGTTTCAGTGTTTCTGCTTGGTGTAGTCAGATTGAAAAATGGTGACAAACAATTTATCATCATTTACCTAGTTAACTCAGATTTTTGTGTATATGACATGTAAGGAACGGCAGTAAAAAGAAGATAGATAGGTTACCACTCAAGTCCGATAGACGCGGCGCTAGTGTCTTAGAAATCATTGCATCGAATTGTATTAAAAAAAAATGTAGTTTCATAATTTTACGACGGACTTCAGTGGTGGCGTGGATTCTAGGTATTCTTACCGTCGCAACTGTAGATGCCATAATGTTTGCCGGAACTCCTGTCCCCGCACACATTGCAGGGGATGTCGAGAAGACGATCACCTGTAACCAAATTAGTTTATCAATACTCTTTGTAATCATAGGTTCAAATCGTTTGGGTAAAAAGGTTGACTTGAAAGTATAGTAAACACATAGCAACGTATAGTGTCGGATTCAAGAGTATGAATGGGCAGTTAATTCGAAACGAATTCGATTGATTCAGAACTCGAAGCTGTCGGGAGTAAGGCCCAGTGAAGAGTGAAGTTAGTCGCAAATCTATCAGTCAGTGACTCTATTTATGGAAGTTTACTTCTATAGTGCGTTTCATCAAATAGTTCCTATGCCGTAATGTTGGCTCCCCTTAAGGACGAACGAGACTACGCTACGGCCCTACCTAAAAGGTCCGTTTTTAAAGTTTAACAGAAGATCCAACCTTACGGCATATGAACTATTTGATGAAACGCACTCTACACAACTCAACAACAGGCATGTTTTGCAAGAGAAATTAAACGAAAAAGTTGAGACTTTCAATGTAGAGTAGATGTTTTGTACACCTATGTCTACGACGTAGGTAATGTCTATGTCGTAGACAGTGCGTGTACGGACTTGGGAAATGTCTGACAATAATAGTGGACAATATTTTAGGGGTGATACTAATACTAATCAACATGAACAAGTTTTGCTATTGGAAAAATGTTGAAATATCGACGAAAAAGCTGAACTATTTCATATAAAATTAGCATAACTACCCAATAAAAATACTATAGCAGACTTTTTTTTGTTATTGCAACACACTATCTCATATCATATCATAGAGCATTGGTGGCCCAGTGGTAACGGCCACGACTTACGAGTTGTAGGTCGTAGGTTCGAACCCTGATTGGCGCTTTACTTTGTGTAAATTATTTCATTGCCACTGCTCTCAAAACGGTGAAGGAAAACATCGTGAGGAAACCGGCGTCCTAGAACCAAAATTCGAAGACGTGTGACATCTACCAACCCGCACTGGGCCCGCGTGGTGGATTACGGCCCACTCCCTCTCACAGAGAGGAGGCCTGTGTCCCAGCTGTGGGAACATTATAGGCTGATTATGTATGTTATGTAACACACTATCTGTCAAGTGTGCAGAAAATTCCCATTCACGTTTTCTTCTATGTAAGCTATACTGGAAGAAGTGTTTATTCATGAACTGATACTTCTCGGCACCTCAGAGCTCCCCTTACCCAAAATAGATTAGTCAGATTACACCAATCTCGCTAATAACGTTGATGTTTTTGTTCCGTTTACTGAAGCCTTCCCTTTCGCCCCCTTTTCCTTAACGCGCTGGTAAGCCTACTGTCACACCGAATACACGTAAAACTATTTTTGATGTTTTGTCTGAAATGTCGATAGATTTTAAAGGTGACTTTTCCAAATACTTGTATGTGATTCGCCTTTTATTTCTGAAGATATAATTCCTAGGTATATAATTATCTACTATGTATTTCTACATAAAGGTATTTTAACCCTTTAGTCTCATTTAAACTTTTCAATCCTATCCATATATTAAAAGTAAGTATTGAAAGATTTCGCCGAAATCCTTTATTTATAATTATTTTCCGACTCAAATGCCTACTCGCTTCATGTAAATTGTAATTCTATTTATTTGTTCCTTTCAAATAATTCAATTCGGTGTTACAAGAGGCCTCCGTCTTAACACCGCGAATCCTTTTCAAGAAAGGATCTTTTATTTTTTCGTTGAAACGGACTTAGGCGACTTTACTTCGTCTTTCGAGCCTCTAAGGAAAGCCGCGAAGTGTCGTAATTATCCCCTTTTTTTGCGCACTTTGAAAAGCTTTTTATGGAAAGAAAACGATGGGATTCAGCTTCATAATAGACAGATATTTATACAGCTATACTTAAATGTTTACTTTGATGTAGTGGTTGAATACCTACACAGTCTCTCAGCATATGTAGTTACTTTCTCTGTCCATAATTCGGCAATAATTTCCCCAAACCACTACAAATTTGTTTATGACAGTGGATCATAACTTTCTTAAATCCTGTAAAGTTCTATGTAATTTGTCAGTACCTACATTTTCAGAGGGTTAGTATCCTAGGAGAAGCTTCCTACTTCAGGAATTGGGATGACTATCAATCTAACACAGCTGCTTGTTCTCCAAATTAATCTACTTAATAAAAATCTTAAATTCATTGATAGACAACCCACGGCATAAATGGCTAGACGCGTGACATTTTGCACAAGAGTTATTTTTCGAAAGGAACCACAAAGGAAGGATTTTTGATAGTTCTTCCCTAAAAGGGGTTAAATATGGGGATGAAAGTTTTTAAGGATGTTAGTAATTTTTGCTTTCTTCATTCCTTGTTTATTAATAAACTAGCTGATGCCCGCGTGGATGTTGGTCATTATATACTAAAACCTTCCTCGAGAACCACTCTATCCATTGGTGGAAACAACTTGAAAATCGGTGCAGTAGTTTTTGAGTTTATTGCGAATAGACAGACAGACGCGGCGGAGGACTTTGTTTTATAATATGTATTGCGTAATTTGTTTTCTGTGTTTTTTAAAATAATCTTGGAAAGACATAGAGAACACTTCAAAAGTTTTTTTTTATAAAAACACAGAACAACTTTCTTTTGCATTTGATATTAAAAAATGAAGATAACACGGAACAATTTTCGCAACCTGCACTTATCCGGTTCTTCAGGAAAACTTAAACCTAGAACTATTATTCTAACAATCTATCCAAAGCCTCTACAGAAAAACCGTTGATATAGCCCACTGCTAATGAAAAGCTGCACATTCACCTATCTATTCGTGTGTGCCTACTGATGCGTGCGGTTCCGTGCACTGAACTCTAAATAACGCGCGACAAATTACGATAGTCGTGTGAAGCGCCACACTTGCTAATGCCGATCAAATGAATATACTTACTTAATCGTTGCCCTCGTGATGTTTACGCGGATATAAGTAGATTATATTAATATGATTGATGTTTTCTTTCTTTTTAACAATTTTTGCTGTTTGAAACCAAAATGAGTGGACGATTTAATATGTTGATTTTTAACTTAACGTTTCAGATAGTTAGTTGGATAAAACATTTATTTAAGGACTTGTTATGGTTACATTTTGTAAAAAAACAAGGTTTTTTTGAATAACTATAAGTACCTACACTGGAATAAATGAAGAACCTATTTAAAAAAGCAAGTGATCTTGTCCCGTCGGAAAATTAGATGAGTAAAAATAAAATCTAAGAAAATAGGTTACCGAAAGATTGAATGAAATATGTCTTTGTAAAAAGGTAGGTACTTTAAATAATAATACTTCCCATGGTTTTAGAATAAAAACTCAGTGTGTTCAAGTTGATGGCACGTATACGAGACAAACGTTTGATGTGAAGAAAGAGGGGTCAGCGAGACCCTGCTATCTGTCAGGCAGGAGCTAGAAGAATAAGTTGAATAATATAAAAACATAGCTCCAATTACAGGAACAATTATCCTATGCTTAACATAACAAAGTGTTTTATTACTAACGATCCCCCCAACGTTACATACGTTTGTTGCGTGTACGTGCCATCCACTTGAACACACTGAGGTCTCCCTTCACTTTATTAAGAAGTTAATAACTGGGACAGGTAGTATTTATAAAATGTTTATTTTCTATCTTTTTTATTCGTACAGACGTATAAACTGAACTCGCATTGTACGGAAATCCTATACAATACGAGATCAGCATAAACTGGAAATGTATAGCTTGATGTCTAGGCGTGTGTCCATAAGGTAGGTAGATAATCCCCTGTTTATAAAAGCCAGACTGAGGTTTTATTGTAAAACCATGTGGAGTAAAGCCTCTACAATACCTACAGGAGTAGTTCATGAAGTCATGAACCTGTAGGATTATGTTTAGCTTTGTAGATCTAATCTTAAAATTCATAGCGAGAAACGATCACATCACGAACAACATGGTCTTTTATTTTGTAGGTATGTATTTCTACATTTCTGTCACAATCATCTACATCATTTATTTATAAACAATAACTAAAGAGTAAAAGACTGATCTTACAGAAATCTCTCTCTCTGCTTACGTTGTAAGATGGACAATACAAATCGTAACGTGAAATCTTGATTATTTACTTTTTGACAAAGACTTGATAAACACAAGTAAAATACTTAATTAAACTCAAACAACGGTAATAAGTTAGGCGTTAAGTGATTAGATTAAGTTACATGCACCCTTTGTACAAGATTCGGATGGGGGAGCGCGGTCCAAGTTTCGGGTTCGTCCCTAAGTTACATTTGTAAGGACGCGGGTTTCGCCCGATTCACTGATCTCCTAAGATCTTATTTGTGTGCTAACTACGAACAATCGACTAAACATACGATGTGTTTGTGTATACATATTGTATTGTATAGTTTTAAGCTGATTAGTGCCAGGCGTTTGATATAGTCTTGTTTGACAAATAGTGATATGGTTTTGGTTTTGCACAAAATATTTAAGTAATATTAGTTTTTTTTTAAAGTGTTTTTTATCGTGTAACTATTTGAAATAAACGGTTTTACTTTGACTTGAGTACGATATTTTTTACAAGCGTAACCACAGGCTTCTAAAAAAAACAGGTAAGCTTACTTACTTACTTAATATTCCTTTTACTGGTTTTAATCATAGTAGCTTATTGTATGCTATTGATTTAAATTAAGAAAAGTCATTGAGGTACAAGATGTTTTCAATGAGGTACGCACTTGTTTATCATGCAAAATTATATTAGGGCAGAGCAAAAGTTCAAGAAAGTAGGTTAAGAAGAGAATGAGTAAGACCAAAAAATATGTAAATCACCTTTATTCAGATTTATAAACTTTTAAGTATCTATTTTGGTATCATGTTATGATTAACTACTAGTATTTTCCATGGGGTGACTCGGTCATCGTTCGTCGACCATTAATAAAGTTTTAAATTATTTTGAAAACCTTTGTACACCACCAAGCACCGAATTTTCTTTTTTATTGTTCGTCGGGTCGTTGAGCTCTGAGCTATACGATTACTGACAAATGCGTACACTGACTGGACAAGTCCACTCAAATCACATACTTAGTTCTTTCCTCAAAAGACCATCTCAGATGTTAAACTGCATGGTCTTCATATGGCCTGACCAAGATTATTTCTGGACTTTAAAAGTGACTGTGAGCTCATCTAGTTTCAATAATTTAATATTGATGTGTAAAAGTGTTTCTTTGAACCAATTTACAAAAATAAATACCTATCATTTATCATTGACTTCACAGATATTATTGGAAACTTTTTACTCCCGTCACAAAATAGTTCTTGAACTGAAAAAAAAAAATACTTACATGGAATTTATAGATTCCAAATAAAAGGCAACTTGTAGGATCATGGTAACATACACTTATTCATTAAAAAATGTGGATAAGGTACTGAAATAAATAACAACAACAAACAATGACAGATGATTGAGAAAAAAAATAACAAATCAGCTGACCTGTTCCCATCCTCCGGACTGCCACGGCTGGCGTCCGTTGTCGCTCCCAGAAGGCAGACAGCTCGACGGTTCTCTCCCAAGCTCAATTTAAAATAACATCACTGCTTTTAGTTAAATACATTTTTTCTAATTTTTACGTAAAACTTTTTATTTATAATAAATGTTTTCAATACCACACAGTCAGAATTAAAACAGTCCTCTCCTACAGGAATTCATGAGTATTAGTAGAGGACATAAATGTACGAAACTTTTAATGACTTATCGGGTGACTTCATCACCCAGTCGCGGCTTTCGGCAGACTGCTCCGATAATTGTGATCTTTGAAGCCGCTCCGGAGATCGCGAGTCACGTCATCCCCTGATTACATTGAGTCCCACCCCCTGAGCAGGATAACAGCATGCAGGCAGGGCGCGTGCGAGCGAGATGGGTGTGATCCCATCTTGTGTCCCGGTCCACAGGCTACATTGTCAGGGCAGCGGTCGCTACGTATCTGAGTGAATTACGAACATATGGATGCATTACGTGATAAAGTAAAACATTGTTTACTCAACGAGTTCACTTGTAAAAATAAATGTTTTGCTCATTTAAAACGATATGCTTAACTCTCAATTATTTTCTAAAACTGGGATTTGTAATCCTGTACCATAATTAAACAAAAACATTAAAAATAACATTTAATTTTGAGATTTGCTCTCTAACTTCAATAAGTTATTCAAATATTATTATGCATCACATCATACATTTCTAGAAAACATCAATCTATAAAAAAATAACGACAAACATAACAAAAGACACCAAAGTCCAAGAAACAAAAAGAACACAAACAATTTTCTTTCACGAACTATCAGTACAGTAAACATTAAAATGTCAAGTTAGATCACGGGGTGAGCGAGGCAGCTTAATTGCCTGGGCGGCAGCGTCGACCAATCAGAGCGCGGCTGGCGCGTGGAGGGCGGGCCGTGCAGCTTTTGATGTGAACCGAGCTACGAAGCGAAGTCGCCACGTGAACCATTGAATAGGACAAGGATGCTTGTCTAATGAACGATGCTAACATCTAAGATACACGTCTGCGAGGCGTACGGCGTACACTTTTTGTTTGTAGCTACACACCTTACATAAAAGTTTAGGGGAGCTTGGCTTGATATTTACTCATGCACACAGTTTACTTGAGTATGTCATGAAATCTCTACTTTTTGTTAGAAGAGAGGCATTTTTAATATTGTGACTAGTCGTAAAAAACTTTTTAGTGACTTTTATAAATACAAAGCAGAACAAAGATTGATGTTCAGAAAAGGGTGTGAAATTAAAAATACTTATTTGTTATATCGATATAAAGAATAGGAAAGTACAAAACAAAAAAACATTCCAATCCCCTTCTTTTTATTATTAGCTGCACAATACGATACAAATACAGAGACCCCCTATATCTTGTAGGACTATATCCCAGCGATTATGTGGAGCATGTTGTTTTAGCGCGGCCGTCGGCGTAATCCCGGCGACTGGCGACCGGCGACGCGCGACCCGCGGCCGCACGCGATCGTACTAAACACTCGCACTTCGCACTCAAGTACCAGTAATCCAGGGATATGCAACCGGCAATTATGGCAGTATATTTTGTTATTTACCGGTTCATTTTATTTAAAAGGTTGATGAATTGAATTTTAGCACATAATAATAGAATATTAATAGATAAGTACCCAAATAAAATGGCAATAACGATAATAGCAATGAACAGACAAAATAAATAAAACAGCCTTTACAAGTAATTAAACCAGAATTTATTTTTGACCAACGATAAGTATAAATTCCGATAATGCAAGCAAGGTAGTTGGTAGGTCTAGGTTGCAATATGAAAATCAAAGTTTTTAATATCAATCTAATCAAAAACTTCTCACAGGAAGTCTCCCACGTAACTCCCACAGTGATTTTACATTTAATAAGCAATTAAAACATTTTTGATTTCATAAACACTTGAGGTTCAGAAGTACTTAATTCCTTTGTGGATTTTATTATAACTATTGTTAATTTTAGAATAGAAAACGTATGCATCCGTGACAAAAGAATATGAAAGGGGTGACGGACTCCGTGCGATATGAAAAGTACTTGAAAAGTTTAAAACTGAATAATGTGCGCGTGACCATTCCGTTGTTAAACGTTGCCCCTTTTAAGTTCGATCAACAGTGCAAACTGGGTAAATGTTTGTCATTCTGTTATTTAAATTCTTTATTAAAAGTTCAAAGTTTTAAACAAGACTTTGATTGTCGAATACCTAGGTTTGTTCGAAACGAAATGTAGTTTCAAGTTTTGTGTCAGAAATAATAACAATATTTCAGTGAACTGCTTTAATTAAACGCCCTAATTTCATTGGTACGGTGACGAAACCAAGGAATTCGAAAATAACTACTACATAGCGCTATTATGTTACAATAAGTTATTCTACAGAAGTCTGTGAGTACCTACATTCCTATTATCAATCTCTTTAAGTAGGTGATCAGTCACACATTACCCACTGCGATGACAACGTGTTCTACGCGAGTTGATTACCGAATCCTCGCACTCCACTCGCCATTATGTCGCGTTCTGTCGCATTCTGTCGGCGCTAAACGTAGATGATCTGTCAGTTGTAAAACGACAACTCATTCGACATCAAGACACTCTCACACTTCACTGAGCGTCATTAAGGGGGCGGTAGATCCACGAAGGTAATGTTTGGATAAGAAATCAAAGACCATGGAGATACTTAAGTAGTAAGTGTAAAAATACATTGAAATACTTAAGTAGTAAGTGTAAAAATATTTCAAGACAATTATAATGTATTTGTAGGTACATACATACCCATTTTATACCTTATTTATTTATGACTACTATTTTTCTTATTTTCATGTCCTGCAATAAACCACTGCAGACCCACCGTACCCCTGGTCATAATTAACAAGCACTTATTGCCAATTTTACTTGAGCATTTTACTTGAGCATTTCCTAGTATGCATCCTTTTCTTTTCTGTTTTTTTTTAATATTAAATTCTGAATGATTCAATCCCAATTATTAAATAAACACACAACAATATGTAAGTATTTAAAAAATCACAAAAGTGTTCAAACTGTAACACAAGAATATCTGTTTGATATCTCCACCAAGATGCCCGCTCCATAAATGATGTTGTGTGTGTATTACGCGTCTGTGTGGTGCTTTTAGCGGTGCGATGGTACGCACCTGTGTTGGGTGCCACCGGTGCCCCCGTGCCACTAATGCCAGTAGGTGGTGGTGACAAATGAGCACTACCAGTAAAAATCGCGCCCGTTCGAGCGTTCGCCGCATTTGGCTGAATTAATTCGTCTCGCGATGTCTCTTAGAGCTTCGTGCTCTAATGACGAACTTAGAAGCGACAGACTAGTCAGCTTGACTTAATTTTATTAATAACTATGGTATTTTGAATTTATAATGGAAACATAATATTTGTTCGCCAATTGTAACTTAAGTTGTGAAAATTCATAACATTTTAATTTTGTAAAATAGACCAAATATTTTTTTTAGAGCATTTCATACATATAAAAAATGTATAACAATAAACAAGTATGTATATTTAAAAAATACTGCATAAAAAGTTTACACCGAATTAGTCCGCTTTGCGCCGTGTCTATCGGTTGCTACGGCGTAGCGCGCTCGTAGCAGGCACTTAGCTGGTGGCCTGAGGCGCTCTGATTTATGTGCCCGATGCCGGCTACACCCAGTCGCGACAATTCATTTCAATTAACGTTACTGCGCCCCCAGCGGTCCACCCTCATATAACATTCATAATTATAAAGCGTTACACCTCTATTTGATAATAATATTGTGAACCGCAGCAATTATGAATCTTATTGTATCGTGATAGAATGGTGTAATGATTCATTTTAATGCTGTTAACTAAACACTAATGTACTTCTAATATACCAAACCTTGTGATTTGTTGCAAGTATCATCACATCGTGATTTATATCCAAATTAAGCTACTTATTTAACTTTTTCATTCCCTCCCTTCGCAATAAAAAAAAAGAAAGAAAACAAAGAAACAAAATCATCAATCGTGCGCTAAACGGTTTACACTGTGAATCCCGATCATTGGTGAGAATTCATTTGTTCCCTAAAAGCGTGACAATTGCGAAATCCGTGGCAGAGCGGCGACGCGCGATGGTGCGCAAACAGTAAACGGCGGCGGCTCGCGAAAAAGTCCTTTTAAAAATGTTGCGGCACGTACGGGTGGGAAGGCACCCATTACTGTGAAGTGGCGATTGTTGGTTTAAAGATTTAGCTGCAAACGAGGAAACAGAACTGTGCTGGATGTACGACGAGTTATAACGCTGGAACGAAACATTAATGAGATTTGTATAATGAAATAGTATTATAAAATACGAGTGTAAACATCTATATAACTGTTTAGTAGAGATAGATTTAAATAAATCATCCCTAACGACGTCGTTGATCTAAGTAGTCGCAAGAGCATTCGTTTGTTGAGTGTTGTGCTTCACATTGATCGATTGGCGCAATATTTTCTCTCGCTTCAGGTAATATTCGAAAGTGGGAATAGATACCTTATTGATTGACGGGTTGGAAAGAGATGTCTTATTGGCCAAAATATAAGGTTAATATTTGAACGGTCCCTTTTCCAGGTAAAGTGATCCATGTGCCGCCTTTGTACCTAATTGCTCACTCACAATCTCGCAAAATGCCGCATTTGGTGGCGGCTGTGGGGAGGTGAACGTGCCATACCCACAAATGTCTGCAAATACAAATTATAGTTAAGTATATGATATCGCTAATTATCCTAGTAGCTAGTATATATTTTGATATATTCTTCACATAAACTCAAACTCAAAGCAATTGCTAGTTGCCCATTCCAAAGCGTTGTAAGTTCCTATGAAGAAGAACGAATAAGAAACTCTATGGATACTCTTTCAAATTATATTGTTACAAAACAATTGATTACATCATTACATCATATAATATTTATAAAATAAATAATTAATTGTAACGCAGAATGGTAGTTGTACTCATTATAGAACTTTTTATTGTGTAAAAAGTATTAGTAGTAAATGTAAAGATAAAGTGTTATTTTTCCAACAGAATATTTCAGACGTAGCTGTCCAGTATCTGGATGCCCAGTTGATGGCAGGATTGAAATCGTCTTAATTAAGTAATTAATTAAGTATTATTATTATAATTTTTTTGTCACTCAGTAAAATAAAATACAAAATCTTTGATGATGGCGCAAAGCATCGGAACAAACACTTCAAATTAATTTAGAAACTAGTGTTCAACTATTCGTACAGGTTCACTTATTTAACAGTGGTATAAAGATAGACACTGGTATCTTCAGCGGTTTCAGATCCGGGAATGTTAGCGAGGTTGTCTATGATCTTCTCGTAGAGTTTGATGCCGTTTATGAAGGTGGAGACGGCAACGCGTTCGTTCACCGAATGGAGGAGCAGCTCGGTGTTCGGCATTGGGGATAAGCCGAAAGCTGGATAGCCGGCGTTGCGGACGTGTCGGGCATCCGTAGATCCGGGCGGCACCGTCGCCATTATATCTATGTCACTGTTGAACAAAAAATTAAGTCGTCAATAAGAGGAGTGGAGGCACATACGCGTGCCTAAAAGCGATAAAACTAAAGGCTGGTCGCTATTTCGGCTGCTAATTATGGCTTCCAAGGAATAATAGACATTTTTCGAAGTTAACTAAATGACATACAACAAGGTTGTACACACAACAAGGTTGTAGCGTGTGTACGGAGGCGAGGGTGTATGTATCGTGTACTCGTTGGAAAACTACTAATAATAACGCACAGTTCTTCGGCTGCACTGGCGATGGCATTCCAGTAAGGGTTGGCGTAGTTCGCGATAGTAGCAGGAGACTGCTGGTTCTTCGAAATGTACGTCAGAGTTATGTTCTCCCCGGACTCGGCGATCCATTGATGAATCTATCAACAAAACATTAATTAAATCAATCAAATCAAACTTATTTATAGTACATTGCGACACATGAATCTGCGTTGTCGGTCGATTGACCGAAAACGCGTGGGTGACATGGTTTTTTTTTTTTCTGGGTTTTTAATGTTGTACTCACTCTGGCCGTCGATCGTCGGCGATCGATGTTGAGGCCGAAACTACCAAAAACGTTTGAGATTTTAGCCAGATCAGACTGATCTGAAGGTTGGCGAGATGGTATAAAAAACCTACACAGAAACTCCTATAACACTATACTGGTAGACAACGCACAGCTTAAACCGCTGCATGAAATTTGGCACTAATGTTCCATAAACAACGTGCCGCTACAATGGCGACATTAATTTAACACACGTATACGATTTCGCGTATTCGTTTTATGAAAATATTTGAATTTCATTAAACGTTATTATTTATTGATTTATTTACAATTTTCTAATTTACCATCCTGGAGCAACCTGTACTTAAAGAACTGTAGCGAAGAGGTCATTTGCCGGGGTCACGGATCATATGGTAGGCGAATAAAGGAAAGCCGCGCAATTTCTTAGAAATTATGCCGACAAAGCATAGTACCGATAGAACGTAAGCCAGCTGGTAGGTAGCTTCATGAATGAATCTTTTACACATAGTGATCTCAATTTTGGTTATATTTTTGTTAATGTTTGAAAATTTACATTTTTCAATTTACGAATTATTTTATTTTATTATAATTTTTATGTTTACTGACCACTAGCCTGACCTGTGTGTTAAATTAATGTCGCCATTGTAGCGGCACGCTGTATGTATAACGAAAATCATACAAAGGGGTGAAAGTTTGTATGGAAGTTCCATGTTTTCACCGATGGGAAATCCCATCGGGCACAATATGGCTTGTTCCTACTTATATGAAGTAAATATGGTGTTTGACGATAGTTACCCTTTCGTGGAACTCTTGCTCGTTAACACTGGTGCCTAAGCGCATGTCGAATGTGAGACTCACGAGGCTCGGGATGACATTGTTGGCCGTTCCACCCTGTTAATATATGGACAATTAAAATCACGACTTCAAAAAAGAACTACTCAATTGAACAGTATTCATCTTAAGGTTTGCAACAATCCATTCAGACTCATGTTTACGTAACGTTACCGTAAAAAATAGGGAAACCTACGCTAAGTTTGTTGAGGTTAACGGAGGTGTATCCGCCGGCATCGCTCGGAGGTGATATAATTGCTATTTCATACTGTTCGTCTCTGAACGCGAAAAATTTGTCGATTACGTTGCGGCACTAGAAAAAAAAGGTAGTTTATTATTGTCAACGTGATGGGCGGTACAAAATTTAATAACAATTAAGTTCGCGTAATATTGTATAGTTGTTTTACTGTTTTGTATTATAGGTATATTCGAGTAATATACCTTGCCAGTAGCGGAGTCGTTCGTCTTAGGGAAACTGGACCCATGGGCAGATACGCCGTGACAATCAACTTGTATTTCTGAAATAGAAAAGGTTTATTTGCGTATAGGTCATGCCAAAAGGAATTAGATACTCAAAAATTATAAAATTGATTCTTTATTACAAGTATCGATCTTTTCGAAGCGAAGGATTCACCCTGAGCACCTATACACTTTTCCATACGTCTGAACCAATTGGAAAATACCTCTGACCACTCTTCTTTAGACACCTCAGCAATCTCGACATTATAGGCAGTCGGTGCAATCTTTGCTTTCAAACCTTTTTACCCGACTACGGCGAAGAAAAAGGAGGGTTATGATTTTGACCGGTATGTATGTATGTATGTATGTATGTATGTATGTATGTTCATCTGTTCCCTCCTATCTTCCAAACCACTTATCACAATTTGACAAATGAGGTATCGCTAGAAGCGTTGTGATTGTCCGCTGGTTATAGGCTATGTGAAATCACATTAAATTAAAAATGGCGCCCTCCAGAGGACATAAAGTGAGGAACTTAAAAAAAAAAATGGTTTAATCGTACCATGTTGGGTATCAAATGAAAGGGCTTAATGAGCACATTTCAAAAATATATATATTATAACCCCAAAAGAATTTAAAAAAATCAAGTAATAAAAACTAAAACCCAACTACGACTTAAAAGGTATAAACAAGACACCACAGACAGACAAATTAAAAAGCCGGAGTCACACGTAATCTGTTCGATTTATGCCCTAACACGTGTGACTCCGGATTTTTAATTTGTCTGTCTGTGGTGTCTTGTTTATACCTTTTAAGTCGTAGTTGGGTTTTAGTTTTTATTACTTGATTTTTCCCCTTTAGTTTTTCTTTCTTACTTGGAAACAGGTAAAAATTACAAGGCGCTAGGTCAGGGGAATATTGTTAATGAGGGAGGATAGACACGTTTTTTTACCCGACTACGGCGAAGAAAAAAGGAGGGTTATGATTTTGACCGGTATGTATGTATGTATGTAAGTATGTATGTATGTATGTATGTATGTATGTTCATCTGTTCCCTCCTATCTTCCAAACCACTTATCACAATTTGACAAATGAGGTATCGTTAGAAGCGTCGTGATTGTCCGCTGGTTATAGGCTATATATAAATTAAAAATGGCGCCCTCTAGAGGACATAAAGTAAGGTACTTAAAAAAAATATGGTTTAATCGTACCATGTTGGGTATCAAATGAAAGGGCTTAATGAGCCCATTTCAAAAATATATATATTATAACCCCAAAAGAATTTAAAAAAAAATCAAGTAATAAAAACTAAAACCCAAGACACCACAGACAGACAAATTAAAAATCCGGAGTCACACGTGTTAGGGCATAAATCGAACAGATTACGTGTGACTCCGGATTTTTAATTTGTCTTATAATATTATAATATTCGGTTCCTTGGTGGTACATTCTGCCATTTGGCATACAAAAATTTGTAGGTACTTAAAACTAAACAACATTGGTGACTCTCGTCAGCAACGAATTTAATGAATTTGCAATAATTTTATTTTTTAAGTAAGCAATGTAAATGAATCTGAAAATGAATGAATGGTAAGGTAAAAAAGACAAAACTTAACAAAACAGTTGTTGCAATAAAGCCGAGTACTCAATACAATGTTACACGTGTCATGAGTTTTGTCACGGTAGTGATATTATTAGACTATTAGACTGGAAAACAAACTACTACTACGATACTATTAGACTGGAAAACAAACGTTTAACTACAAACGTAGGTAAAATACAAGTCATTAATGTAATAATGATCACTCAAACTGATTCAGCTGCATCCGGTTAAACTGGACGCCGACCTCAATATACATAGTTTGGAAAAGGCTAGGCTGATGATGTTTGTTGATGATCAATCATCCCCGGTTTCCGAGGTATTCTTAACCAAAGTTTATCTAATCGACATTACCATCCGTACCTATACATTGCATTTATGTAGGAACAGCTTTGTTTGATAACTTTGTTGAATGAATAGGTATTCAGAGTTGAACTGGGCTTCATTATGGAGTCTATAGTCGTTCAAAAAACATGAAAGAGTTGACAATAATAAGTATCTGAAAATGACTTACGCCACACAACCTTGTCTTGATAAAAGACTGCTATGCCAGGCAGTGGGAATGAAGAACCTTCATCTAGTTCTATCCCCACGTTCATGGCTGCAAACTCTTGTGTCTTTAAGAATGGAATCATACCGTTTTCCGCTCCAACCTCCTCATCTGAAGAAAAATCATTCGTTTTTGGGGTTGTCAGACAGTCCTAAAATTGCAGGCATTTGCGTTATTAATTGGATAGGTATTTGTTCAGGTGTTCAGGTGGTCGTGAGCAGATAATAGTGGCATGATATTGCGTACACTATATACCTACATATAACGGTCAGTGGCGCAGCTACCTTAGGGCTGACCCTGGGCCCCCAAGCTCAGGGGGCCCTCGGAACCAGACCAGCAAACCTCGTATTGAACTAGCAAAAAATTCTCTCACCTTTGCAATGTCAATAAAATGCGACTTACAAGATATTAAGTGAACTAATGAAAAACGTCAAATTTTTGATAATTTGTACCTTTACAATTTACGTAGCATCTATTTCAAGAAAATGTGGTAGGTATAATGCTCAAATATGGTCACTCACCAGGCATAAGAGTCATGTACACGTCTCTGAGAAGCGTAACATTGTTTTCCTTCAATCTGCGCAGCGCTTCATAATATTGTATTGATACAGACTTCATGTCTTGAGTCCCTCGGCCGTAAATGACGCCGTTGTCATCTATGTGGCCAGAGAAGGGGCAATATGCCCAGCCCTCCTGTGAGAGAACCACAATCATCACGTTATCACGGAAGATAATAACAGTGGCTTTGAACTGATCATTGTATTTTATTTGGAGAAGCCTTCGAGATAGACCATTTCTGTTATCGAAGGGAAATCATATTATAATGTAAAGAAAATAATTTTGCAAAAAAATATTGTAAAAATGATTTGTCATTATTTAATGCGGCACTCTTAAAGATATCACAAGATATTCAGTTTACGACTTCTATCAACTGTCAAAATCCATAATTTAAATACATATGAGTTATCATACTAACGCGTAGATAATTGAGCTACCGACAAAATTGTCAGTTTTACAATTATTATAATAGTAAAACTCAGTCATAAAACTGATAACTTCGTACCGTGAGCCATCTGTTTTTACGCGGATACATAACAAGATAAAACACGAGGAATTGCTGTTTAACAAAGACGAATTAATCTTTGTCATACGGAAGCAGGGCTTCTAGGCACGGGTGACTTTTTGGTCTAATATTAGGTAAGCCATCACATTTGGCCAACAGATTGCAAGTGATTACAGTAGGTGGAGGTGAGCTTCTTAGCTCACAGAAAGATGCTTCCTCGTCGCTGTCGACAAGGCTGAATTCTGTTCAAAATTTATACTTAGTGGTGATTCTGTCATACTAAACAACTTTCGCTATGAAACACATTCAAATACGAGATTCGTAAAAAAATAATTCATACGTGAATCGAAATAGTCTGTCTACATACTCGACGTCGAAATACCTAGATGTTTTTTTTTTTTTTTCACTAATCTATTATGCGTTTAATGGTGAAATTTGTTTAGTATGACAGCTAACGGCTAGAATCACCCTCTTGACGGATGCAGGTGTCTAAATCGCCACCATTTATAATCAGGAATCATCGATACGAAGAAGAGCAGGAAGATGCTTCTCTTTATTCTTCCTAACAAGTATGAGAAGAAAGTTAATAATCACCGCTAAATATTAAGCCATCGGAATACTCCTTCCGAAAATATACACAATGTTTTGGCGGTATTCATAAGTGCCAAACAATAACATAAACTGTTATTTTGTTTATAAAAATTACCTCTATATCAGCAGGAACCACGTCCATGTGTGAGTTCAGCATTATACTGTGCTGACTGCTGTCGGTTCCTGCCCACTTCAATACCACTATGGGGTAACCTGGTACAATCTCGTACACGTTGACTGGTACATCAGCTACTTTAGCTAATGCTTTCCAGAATTCCACAGCCTCCGCTGTAAGGTGAAATGATTTAATAAGTTGGTGTTAAAGACGGGAAATTAGGGTTCCACCAGGTAGGTAGTTACACGGGGCATAATGAAAACGGTAGATATAGGGATCTTTAAAATAATATGGAAATTCAATTTTCATGGCCGTTAGTTAAAAAAATAGATCACAGCCATTGGGCGAAGATACAAAAAAACAATTAGAATATACTAAGTAATATTATCATTTTAAAAACAAAAGAGAGTCGCGTTCGTTTCTTCTATCCTTAAGCAAGAATATAACTAAACCTGTTCTTACTCAAATCATTGTGAGTAGTGGTGTTAATCTTGAGGTATGCCTGGAACAATTCCACTGGGGTGCTGTTGGCATAGTCGGTATCACAGACAGCATAGCTGACTTGCAGCTGTAGCACTGCCAGGACTATAGAGACTATGCCGAACATTTTTATGCTCTGTAAAAAAGTAACACATACGTAGACTCTTAATTAACTTAAGTTTTATGTCCTAGTAACTTAAAACTTCTCTTCCCGTTTCCAAATTTTTCATATACAAATCATACAAGCTTGTCTGAAAAAAACCTCTAACCACGTACTGGAAATAAATTTTAGAAATACTAAAATACACAATATTATGCCAGCAAAACGGCTTTTACACAATGTATTTCTATACTCTTTTTACTAAAGTGAAATATATTACGGTTTCAGCTAAAATGGGACATTATAATTATCAATTAATTAAAAACTGTATAGGTACCGAACATTTTTAGCTAAGTGAATACTTACCTAGTTGACAGAGGACTGTTGTCGAACTCATAATCACACTGGTATTTATTGCGAATTTGACGGATCGCAGAGACCAACTCGAATACGAATTTATTCATTAGAAGATAAACAGAAGATATGAAACTGACGATTTATTTTAAAATTGCAATAGGATTTGCCAAAGAAAGTGCGTCTTGATTATTATAAATCTTCCATTCGTTTAATTATTCCGTTCCGTTCCGCTCTAAAGAAATCATTGGTAACACATGAGAAGTAATTACACCTCACCTACGGCGTATGCCACATTTCTATTGAATATTTTCTATAGCATTTTTCCTTGCATTCAACCATTTTACTCTGATCATCTTAGTATTTTATTGGAAATGACATCAACATAGTTGGGAAAGGGAAAAGGCTAGGCAGATGATGATAAGAGTTCTACCATCAAGTTGCATGACCAATGACTACTCTTGATGAATGTTTTTTTTTTAGTTTTTAGTCAATCCAAGCTAGTTTTTCACTATTTTGGCATCATTCAATGATTGACTAGCCCAAATTTCTTGATTCGTATTCAGGAATTGCAGATTGATGTCTCACGAAAAATAAAATCTAAATTCGGTACTAGTTTTTGTTATCCGATTAGTTTCATCTTCAAAGATTGAGTACCTATATTAATTAAGAGTTTCTTTATCGTGCTTACACACTACTGCTCCGGACTGTTAGAGCGACTGACTGGCTCCAAGACGCCCATAGTTTAGTTAGGTAATTTAATTCTGTTTATGGTTAGTACTTAGTAGTTTCATGATCTAATTTGAAATATTTTTTGATACCAGCGGTTTATTGTTCGGTTTCAGAAAAATATTACAAAGTTTTATGGAATCGTGTTTTCGTCAAATATTAATCCTCAATCTTTACCATTTATTTATTACAAAAATCATAACCTCCCGTTTGCTTCGCCATAGTCGGATAATTAATGCCGCAGTATTTTCTATGAACGGAGGATCATGCTGAGCAATTTGAAGAGGTAAATATACTCTTGGTAAATAAATTGGCAGATTACTTGTCATAATCCCAAATTCATAATAAGTATTTTAAATGACCTATTGCACCTACTGTATTTCACATTAAATGTACATAAATAGGTACCTAACTAACAGACTTTATATCAATTCCATTCTTGAAGTAGGCATATTGCTTTTGAGTGATTGCAGTCAAACAGGGACCTAAGTATAGTTGTTGCTATCGCTTTGCACAAACACAAAAACTTGTATTCGTTAGGTACTTTTCTGAAACAATTAACTGATACCTATGGCTTGTTTTATATGTCAATTTAAATTAATTCGAAATTATTTCCTTTTTAGGCATTATAATTTCCAATTCCTGGTCTACTTCTAAATAACTACAAAGCCAGTTTAATATTGATGTATGCCCAAATTCAGCACATGCAGAATTACTATTGAACTGTTTAATAATGTTCAATAATTTTATGAGGTTATTGGATTTACATAATCCTCTACTGAAAGTTTAATTTCAATCAGAGGCGCTAATTTCACACTTTTCCATAAAAAAAATAACCGTAATATTTATAGGCATTATATATTTTGTTTATTAGATACAATTGCAATAGAGTGGTGATTTTGTAAACTATGGGCATTTCACATTCTAGGTACAATTTATATCTTAATTGCATATGATTATAATTGCATATGACCGTTTTATTATTCCTTAACCTCTAATAAATGTTTACGGCGAGCAGTATAAAATTATTATCGGCATAAAAAAAACAAGCATGTCATTTAATTTCGAAGAACGTTTGTTGTACCGATCGTAGGTAGTCCAACGTTGGTCTAGCAAAATATCTTTATTAGTAGGTTAATGATGCTAATAAGTATTATATCAACTAACGTAAGCTTGTCAGCACTATGATAGTGTATTATTAATACATTTTATGCACACAAGATATTATGTATATAATAGCAACTAAAAACTTACGCAGAACATCTGTAACTGCCCCCCATGAGTGCACAATAAAAACTAAGAGTAAACATCAACAAACAATAACTTTATTTGTAGGTTCTTTGTTCCGTCTACTCCAGTGGATCCTTACGTTAGGTATCATCTTTAGACACTTGACAATTATTTTCATCCGCCCACGCTACCTTGATAATGTGGACATTACCTATCAAGGCAGCGGATGAGAAATGTCAAATTCATCATCATTATCTTGGACATCTGATAGGTTATCAACTGTAACGTTTTCATTGCTCCTTTATCAGTTTTTTTGTTTTTCATGTAGATGGATAGAGATATGTAGATGATAGAGGAAAAAAATATGCACTTTGTCGTAGAAATGAAGTTTTTTGAGTGTGTAGGTATGACTATTTTGGGTTATGCTACCTGATAATACCTATAATTCTTTTTTGTGGAGTACTGAATCCATTCCTGAAATTCGTCAAACTATAGCTAAAGGACATTCCATTTTTTTTTAATAATTTATCTGTCACCTGTTTGAATACATACCTATACATGAATTGCGAAGAGGCAAATTTTTAAAACGATAAATTAATTTAGAAAACATTTTATCAGCAGGAAAACAAAATAAATATTGTGATAAATATTGTTTATTCTGAGTGACACGTGTAATACGTTATTTAATATTCAATTACATCCAATTTTTTATTTTACGTCTGTTTTCCCCAACAATTTAGAAAAGGTATCTTCAAGACCGACCCTAACACTAACCGAATCCAGACTCCGGGTTACCACTGAGAATTTCTGATAATAAAACTCGGACACTTTTCCCGATCTGGGAATCGAACCACAGGCTCAGCAAGGTTTGCGGGTTAGTCCGAAAGGGATACCGGGACCTTGGCAACAAGCAACTGAAGGAACACGGCTGGGTTTTAGTCAGTAAAAGTCTGACACGCCCTTCCGCTCCGCCCAGAGCGGGAGAAGTCATTGGATGATATCCCCCCCTCAAAAAAAAAAAAAATGCTCAGCAAGGTAGCAGCCGTGCTTGTAGCTTACTGTGCATGTTGTCTATTATTTATTGATCAATTTTAAAACAGAGAACTCGTTTTTTACTATTTCTAGAAATGAATTGTTTGTTGAAACACAAAACAACTGTTTAGAGGTAGGTACTTACCACTGAAATAAATGACATCACTATTTTTGTCTCATAGGCAAATAGTATTTGTCTACTTCCTTATTAGCACGTAAAATTTACATTTTAAGTACCTACCTATTCATTCGAGGTTACTCACGTTCCACAGACGATGTAGGTATTTACCTGTTTTTTACCCGACTACGGCGAAGAAAAAGGAGGGTTATGATTTTGACCGGTATGTATGTATGTATGTATGTTCATCTGTTCCCTTGTATCTTCTAAACCACTCATCACAATTTGACAAATAAGGTATCGTTAGAAGCGTCTTAATTGTCCGCTGGTTATAGGCTATGTGACGTCACATTAAATTCAAAATGGCGCCCTCTAGAGGAAATAAAGTCAGGAACTAAAAAAAAATATTGTTTAATCGTACTATGTTGGGTATCAAATGAAAGGGCTTAATAAGCACATTTCAAAAATATATATATTACAACCCCAAAATAATTTAAAAAAAATTAAGTAATAAAAACTAAAACCCAACTACGACTGAAAAGGTATAAACAAGACACCACAGACAGACAAATTAAAAATCCGGAGTCCTGTTCGATTTATGCCCTAACACGTGTGACTCCGTAAGTACTTTTTAGGATTCCGTTCATCCTAATGAAAAAACGGAACCCTTAATAGGATCACTCGTGTGTCTGTCTGTCCATCTGTCACAGTCAATTTGCTCCGAATCTATTGGAACGCTTAAGTTGAAATTTGGTACACCTATGAACTTCTGTGGCCCGAACAGGGACGTGCCACCTACCTAAAAATAATCGTCAAAATCAATGCATAATTGGCGGAGTAATCGCGTAAGAAACATATAAAAGAAAAGAAAATCTCTCTATCTCTACATTTGCAGTTGGAATGGGTAGAAGAACATGTTTTTCAACTGCAATGTTATGAACAAATCTTGGTATATAACATTCATCGTACGGAACCCTCTCCACACGAGTTCAACTGGCACTTGTCCCGTTCTTAAACTTAATAGAGGAAAAACTCATGGCCCAAAAAATAAGACTTGAATAACTATGTAGGTATCTAGTTTTAATTTAATTACTTACTTAAGAATAGTGAGTAAGGAATCATAACCATAACTGAATAATTGAACATCAATTATTTCTATCACACTCCTCATAATGCTGAGGACTCACAGATAGTAGATTGCCTAAATTCTTTATAATTTCCGTGTAAATATCTATTCCCTTCATGAATGTTTCCACATTCTGGTATTCGTCCTTGGCGTGTAATCTCGGGATCGTCTTCGCTTTGGTGGAGAAGCCAAGGGCTGGTATACCGAGATTACGTAGGACGAGCATGTCGGAAGTCGCGGGGCACACCACGGGCGTAATCTTGATACCCCTGAAATAACATTAAATTACGTCAATATTTTATCTCGTGTAGAGATAGCGATAACATTGTTTAAACTTAAAGGCTTATCCTCAGTAGGGGCACAGCGCACTAGTCGCGTATGCGTTATGTCAATCAATCTGCCTAGCCTTTTCCCATCTATGTTGGGGCCGACCCCAACATAGTTGGGAGAAGGCTAGGCAGATTAACCGGATGCAGCTGAGTACCAGTATTTACATAAAGCGACTACCTATCTGACCTCCACAACCCAGTAACAGGTGTAATACGATACCCCTTGGTAAGACTGGTTGTTAGACTTTTGGGCTTCTGACGACCCGTGACGACTGTCGCAGATCCACGAATGACAGCCGGGACCAACGGCTTAACGTGCATTCCGAGGCACGGAGGAATCTAGATATGTAAAGATGGTCACCAATCCACGGACCAACCCCGACAAGCGTAGCTTAACCTCATGGATCGACCCGTGCGGCTCTTATTACTTAGCCACGAGCTCCTCCACGCGTATGCGTTATGTGACTTGTGCTTTAATTTGAACCAGGCTTTAGAATTTTAGACATAAATGATCGCTTCCTAAATCACCCATTCTATGTAAGTATTATATATAGATATAGATTCACTTACGGCTGCCAAAAAAGTTGGGCTACATCAGGAAAACTAAAGATGGAAACATTCATTTAATAATACCCTATTTCGTGTGTGCCTCACATTATTCCAAAACTATCTTCTTCTTTTCGTGTGGTTAGTGACTAACCTGTGTCAGAGTTTGTATGCCGCCCATGGGCGTCTGATTTGGCTTCACATGCCGTCAAGATATATCTCTCAGGCATGCCGGTTTCCTCACGATGTTTTTCTTCACCGTTTTTAAAGCAAGTGATAGGTAATTATACAATACGCAGTCACATGAATCTGAAAAGTCAGAGGTGCGTGTCTTGGGTTTGAACTCGAGACCTACGACTTGGCAGGCCGACGGTCACACCACTAGGCTAAAAACAATGGTCAAGAAACCAGTCATTAGGTATTCAAGCGAGACACACGTTACTTACATATTGTTCAAAGTATTCTTCAAAGTAACCCAGTAAGTGTTGGAGTCATCTACAGCAGTGACTCCCGACTCTTTTTCTTGTCGGAAGTACGATATTTCCGTTTTGTTACCAGCTACGTGCATCCAAGATTCCACCTGTATAGCAGAGATGATTTATTACTACAAAGCCGTGGTGAATAGATGCTGCTTGGGCGAAATCCAACGATCTTTATGCGACTTAAGCGCCTGTTAGATCCGACTTTCTCATCAAACACACAATATGAACGACACTATTACATTTTGTGTATTTTAGAATGGTACGACTAGCGCCATCTAGAAGATATGTAAAGTAATACTACTCCGTTTTGTTGCCTCAAAGGTAACACTCGCGGTTTCAATAACCCCGCAAAAGATTTTCTCGGAACTGAGGACCTCGGCGCCTCTTGTGGCTTACAGCGCCAACTGAAAATGTGACTACGAGCGTCACATTGAGGCAACTTTTCAGTACAAGAGTACTTCGAGTTCGTAAAATGCGATGGTCCAACCGGTCCAGCCACATTATGTCGTTAGCTTAAGCAAAACAAGGCACTTACTAAAGATTGCATCTCATCGACATTTGCTTCTATGGATAATCTCATATCAACGGCCAGCGACATTTTTGAAGGTATTATATTAACATATGGAGGCAAACCAGCCTGTAACACAAAAATAATAAAACAATCAATGACGCATCGCATAGTATTTAACATTTACTACAGTTTTATAAGGTTCACCTGTACTTAGGTACAGGTGAACCTTATAAAATTTCCTGCAATAAACCTTACAAACCTTATTAAACCTTACAAAATTTTGCAGGAAAATATTATCATCGTGATCATTGTGTAATAGGATAAAGAATTGAAGGCTGTGATTACCTATATTTTTATAGGTTAAAGAATACGGGCAGTAGCCCTGCACTTGACATTCGTTTTGTTCTATAGCCTTGTTCATTCTATGGCCTTGTCAATGAAAAGATAATCTTTTATCGCGACCCAGTTACGTTCGGAACGCTGAAGAAATAAATGACTGATTATATTCATATCTTTTAAGTAGTACATCACCTGTTAGGTAATTTAAGTTGTGTAGGGGAAGAGTGTACCTACCAGGGCCGAAGCTACCCTACAAGCCGATTCCTATCGGCTTCCCTTCTGGAATTCGAAACAAAACCACTCTATCGTCATTGAAAAATGACACAGTCAGTAGTGATTAAAATGCCTGTTCAGTAATCACAATAGGTATTTAATGCACCATATAATTAAAACTATACAAAACGCCTACATTCAATGTTTTGTCTTTGTTGTCTCCCAAAAGCAAAAAAAAATTATCTAAAATAACTCGGCGGCGCGGCTCGCTTATCGCTCCTTCAAAAATCAAGGCGTCATGACGTCACTTCGGTCACGTGACACCCCGGTTTCATACGCTTCAAGCAAGCCGGTCAAATACGAGTTATGGTACCTAAAGCGATCTAAAATTGCGTGCGCGTGAACGAGGTGCAGCGATATCGGTTCGGTAGTTTTCGTTGAATTTCGTAATGCGTTCGGCTCGGAGTTCGGACAGGACGCTATTGTGTAGTTGCTGTTTGACGTAATCGCATTATAATTTGTTTACACTTGCAGTTAATTTTTGCATTTTGTTCGTATTATTTATTGAATACGTTAATTTAACAGTACGAGAATCGTAGTAGTAGTATTAGTTTGTTGGTATAAAACAGTGATTAAAGTGTTTTGACTTTAGTGAAAGTGTACGTTGTAAGATGGTGTTATTTGCAGATGACACATCATTGATTTTTAAAATAAATCGACGTTCACAAAATCTTGACGACGTGAATAGCTCTATTCTTCAGGTACAAGATTGGTTTACGGTAAATAATTTGGTACTAAATGAAAAAAAAACCAAATGCATTCGATTTAAATTACCTAATGTTAGAAGTAGCGAATGTGACATCATATTGAATGGAGAAAAACTGGAGTTTATTAATCAAACAGTTTTCTTGGGAATCACACTAGACGAGAAATTACAATGGGGACCTCATATAAAATCTCTTGCGGGGCGGTTAAGTTCGGCCGCTTATGCTGTTAGAAAGATAAGACAGTTAACAGATGTAGAAACCGCGCGTTTGGTCTATTTCAGTTACTTCCACAGCATTATGTCGTATGGCATTTTACTGTGGGGTCGGGCTGCTGATATTGAATCCATTTTTATTTTGCAAAAAAGAGCTGTCAGAGCCATTTATAATCTATGTCACCGCGAATCTCTCAGGGAACTATTTTAAAAGATTAATATCATGACGGTACCTTGCCAATTCATTTATGAGAATATCATGTATGTAAGAAAAAACTTAAATCTTTTTAATAAAATAAGTGATAGGCATAATAGATCAACCATTTTTCAGATTAGCTAAAGTACAAACATCTTTTATGGGGTACTGCGTTAAATGCTATAACAAAATACCTTGTGATATATTGCAATAAAATGAAAGAAAATTTAAAACTCATATAAAAAGTATACTTTGTAAACAAGCTTATTACAAATTAGAGGATTATATCCAAGATAAGAATGCTTGGAAACATGCTGGTCTTGCTCCATAGGACGATTTAGTGTCTGGACAAAATCAAACTGATAGCTAATTTAGTTTTTTTTATTTATTATTTGTATGTCATAGACTTTGACACTCTGTCATTACTTAAACTCACGCACTGACTTATTAGTACTACTTGTAACAATGTTAGGACTATTGTAATATCGTATACTTTTACAATCTTTGTAAATATGTGAGCACCATGTATCTGGTAATTAATTTATTAATTATTGCTCCATTTATAATTCTTTTTACCTTTCGTAGTACAGTAATCTTATTGTAGGTGCATCGTCTTCACATATAATTATATAATTAATGTATACAAAATATTGTAAAAAAAATTTAAAAGAGTAACGATGGAGTTTCTTGCCCATTCTTCTCCATACGAAAACTACCTTTTGGAAGGGGCAACTAGAATCAATTCTATTTCTTTGTTTGACGTTCAAAAGTGCCATATATGTGCCTTTTTGAAATAAATTATTTGACTTTGACTTTGTATTTGGGGTAAGTAGATAGTTAATAAGTTGAAATTTCTTAATAGATTTGAAAAGTTATTAGTACGATCAGTAGATCGTACTAATAACTTTTCAAATCGCAATTTCAATCGCCATCCTAATCCTACTGGATTAGGATGGCGGCAATAATTCGTCAAGGACTTTCTAATTAACTACAATGTCTTTTGGCCCGCGTACGGCCCGTCTGGTAGCTTATTGGTAGCCTATACATTGTTGTTTACGATTATTTTCTTTGTGAGGAAACATGCTTTCCAAGGTTAAGTTTTGAAAATAAGAAACACATAATTACGTAAGGCCGTGCTCGCTCAGATATAAGTATAAATTACAAACGACGTGATAGTTTTTTCAAACATTCTAATGTTTCCCTCTACGATAAATATGAATGGCTGACTGGCAGTTATAAATAAAATAAAATGTATTGTTTCCCTTGTTTACTTTTCTCAGATTCTAGTAGTTTATGTAATAAAGGGGTTTTTACATTCATAATCTGACGATTTTTCGCTAATTCGTTTGAAGCTCTACACCCGCGCGGCCAATTCCCTCTAGTGGCCGTGAGCGAAAACTCTGAATTGTAAAATGCGACTCCCTAAAAATTTCTCATTAAACGCGCCCTCTGTTTAATTATTTTGTGAATTTTTTGAATGGTGATATCTTGTTCTTGTACTGCCAAAATGCATTGCATTTCTGATATTTTCGTTAGATGGCGTTGCGCTATTAGGAGCGTAGGAGCTTAGTTAAGATCTGCGGTAGTGCGGTTGAAATCACTTGTTGAACTGTGTGAGTGTGCGTGGTTTGTGAAAGCGAGCTTTTTGAATGTGAGTTTATAAATGAATTGAGAAAAGTAGATCGAAATAGGAATTTAACTAAACGGTTTATTGAAACCGTTCTTTTATTAGGTAAACAAACAAGAAGTAGCTTTTCGCGGCCACAAGGAAGGACCGAAGTGACATCATAACATGTATTATTAATATATATTTTTTTTTTTTTTTTGCTCCGGCTTTCCACCCCTGAAAAATCACCCTTCGCCACTGGTACCTACCATGCATCTACACTCAATGCCTTTTTTGGTAACACGATGTTTAGTAAGACGAAACCTTCCATCAATCATACTTACTTCAATCATGTTAATGTTCACACTGGTGTATCCGGTATAATCAGAACCATTCTTAGTTCTCATGATTTCTTTTTGTGTGTCCCTGTACGCCATAACAGTGTTTATTAATAGCTGAGCCTGTAAAAAAGTATACACAGTGTTTGGACGAATAGTAGTCATAATTTTTCAAATTTAAATAAATTATTTCATTCGAATACATTTTGTATTTAGTAAAAAAACTTCTTCGGAAGCTAGGTAGACAGTGGCGGCTTACCAGCCGGCTGAGTAGGTTTGGCATTAAAGCCAGATTTTTTTTTTGCGACTCTTTTATTATTTCTTGGAGAGAGAAGTCTACAAGACAAGAAATAAATGAAATGAATGAAGACATCTTTCCGATGACTTTTCCCTGTTCTCTTGCATTGAACAACGTAATTACGAAATATTCCCAAAAAATATTTCTTGTGCATTACTTACAACCAAATTGTTGGATTGTAAAAAAAAAACTGACAATCGTAGAGGTAAACGCAGCAAAAATTGAAAAACAGCCTATACTTGGGAAGTATGTAAATCCGCAACTGTAGATAGATAGCTACAACCCCGTTACCGATCGTAACTGGTTCAAAATACGTATCGTAGTTTCAATATTCAGCGTAGTCTCCCGTAGCGTAGCGTACGTAACCCTTCGATATAGTATAGAACAAACTACGATGTACATATTATTATGAATGGTAACAGGCATTCCTCATACCTTTTCCATAGCACTCCCGTCTGGCATTGTAAAACCATGACCACCTTCACCGTAGACTGTAAACTGCATTTCTGAAAATGTGTGAAATAATCATGTAATCCAGAAAGATTTGTAGTTACACACAACTACGGACGTGGTATATGTAATATATACGTACTGAATGCCAAATCTTTGAATATCAATTGATCGACCAATGTTAATCGAATGGTTAATAAATCAAATCAAGTCTTTAAATTCTACACTCAATACATCGAGTGTTGAAAGTATCGAATGTTTGTTTAATCGAGCGTATTTACTGTACCATATGTTGTGTTTATGACGACGCTACAATGACAAAGCTACGACAACGCTACGATGCCGCTACGACAAAGTAACGACGCTGCTACGAAGATGCTACGACAGAGCTACGAAGTTGCTACGACGGAGCTACGACTACTAGCTACTTTAGTATACAAAGATTATGGCCTAGAATAACGCAGATGTGACTAAAATTAAAACCACATTTTGATTTTTTATTATCTTTTACACCATGGGTGTAAAATTTCAATAACTAGCTGATGCCCGCGACTTCGTCTGCGGTCCAAGATAAATGTAGCCTATGTCCTTCTCCAGGTTACGTATCTATCAAATTTCATTACAAAAAGTTGAGCCGTTTAAGCGTGACACAAACAAACAACTCACTTTCGCATTTATAATATTAGGTAATTAGGATTATGTTATGTAGTCAGTATGTTGATAATTCGATACAATGAATATGCGATGCCTTGAAACAAATATTAGGTATTTTGAACACTCGATGTATCGAGTGTACGATTTAATAAGTGTTCGATTTATTAACCATATAATAAACGAAACGTTCGACTATCTAGATATTTGATTAATAGTGGTCGATCAATTGATATTCGATTATTTTGTACTCGACTTGCGGCATAGTACACACGGCTACACATCAAGCTATACATTTCCAGTTTATGCTGATCTCGCATTGTATAGGATTTCCGTACAATGCGAGGTCAGCTTATACTGGAAATGTATAGCTTGATGTGTAGCCGTGTGTACACCCCCACGGGGCGAGCCTAGAGCCATCTCTAATGTCATATTTCAAACCGAACGGTTTAAGAATAATGAGTCCAAGTAAATAGGTTCTTACGCCAAGGTCTCCTGTCCACAAATGTCGCGAAAAGAGACTCGTCCATCGATGATAATCCTTCATCTAAAGCGAATCCAACGTTCATTAATTTGAACGCTTTCGTTTTGACAAAAGCTTTTATTCCGTTTTTTCCTCCAGTTTCTTCATCTGTAAGTATGTGTTTTGTTATTTAAAATATACCGTTTTTTAAACTCACAGTTTAAGTCTATGTAGCGAGAGATGAGCTCTATAATTAAAGTACTTATATCTTAAAATACTCTTAAAGGACTGCTCATATAACATTAACTAGAAATTCTCCTCCAGATGTACTCTCAAACCTGAGGCCTTTTTTTTTTTTAAGTTTGCGAAATCATCCAATGACTTCTCCCGCTCGGGGTGGAGCGGAAGGGCGTGTCAGACTTTTATTGACTAAAACCCACCCGTGATCCTTTAGTTGCCTGGTCCGGTCCCGGTATCCCTTTCGGACTAACCCGCAACCCTGGCAGGCATCAGTCCAACCGGACCCCGCCAATTGTGCTGACATCTCTTTGAGGCGCGCGTGGAACACGACGCGCCATCGACCCGGGCCTGGTCCTAATCGGACAGCGAGCTACCCATTGCTCGCCGTCCGCAAGCCCGCGCCTATGATGGCCGGGAATCCGCCTGGGATTCCCGACGCCCAGGGCGTCTCCAGCGGCGGTGGTTAGGGGCGTGAGGGCGCAAACTTTGCCTCTCCCTCACGCGTTCCGCCTCCTCCTTCGCGAGCATTACTGCTTCGCAGAAGAAGTGACTGCTTTCCATGCCCTCTCGCTCCATACCATGGTCTGGACCAGGGCCGGACGCGAGAGGTCACCGCCGCCAATCGCCTCCACGAGGACACGGCGGGGCTCCGCCCAAGCAGGGCATACCTCCACCGTATGCTCCACCGTGTCCTCCGGGCGATCCACACAGTGGTGACACCCGGGCGTTTCCTCCCGCCTTATCCGAAATAGGAACCTCCGGAAGCAACCGTGTCCGGTGAGGACCTGCGTCAGGCGGAAGGTGAGGACGCCGTGGCGCCTCTCTACCCAGTCCTCAAACAGGGGTTCTTATCGCCGCAATTCAAACCTGGGGCCTGTCTTCATCTTGAATACTTTTTAATGGCTGGCAAAACGCAGAACAATCATATCATAGTGTAATATTTCACCTTGGTGGGTATAACATCTGTACAACAATGTAGGTACTGTAACGTCTTAGGGACGTTAACTATATGTGTGGGGGTGTGTGAGGAGGGAATTTCAAAGAGGAGTAGGTTTTCCAAGGGTTTATTAATTATACGACGCGTTTATACATATAAAGGGTTCGGGCTGATCTCTCCGACTCGACATAAAAACCTATCTGTCAATATTCAAACGACGACTGCTGGAGCGTTCGCAAGTCAAGGCTGCGGTTCTACCAGCCAGCCCAACGTGAGGTTGCATATCGCATAAAACCTCTACATCAGCTACGCCCCTTAATTGAATAGATGGATTGGCGCAGACAAACAAACAAGACTTCTATTCAAAACGCCCCAACAGTCAGTCCCTTCCTACCTAAGCCTATAAGCGAAATTACCTAACGCCAGGGAATATACATGGTGAGGTCTTTCTTTTGCAGAAGAAGGCTTAAGTCAGGACGGACGAAATTCACCCCGGCTTGTGACAATTAAAGTAGGTTTAGCATGTGCCATATTGCACCCATATCAGCACGACGCCTCGTCCTGCTCAAACCTCGTCATACCAAAACTGGCGAAAAAGATATGACAAAGCCTCCTAGGAGAAAACACGATCGACCACAACATCCAAAACTTTCTAGCCGAATAGACGCCACTGAGTCCACGGGTACCAAACTTCTGGATATATGCGCCCACCAAATGAAAACAACATCATGCTCGCACTCCAGAGGGACAAAAATATAAAAATAATCCTACACCCATACAAACTGTGGGCCCTCAATCAAAAATGTACCATAGGCGTCTATCAGACGCCCCTCACAAGGCCAGGCCCGTAAGTGAGGTTGGCATCACCTCTGACTGAGTGGGCACCACCAAACTGTGGAACTGCACTCATAGATTGGACCAATTGTGTTAATCTAACACACTTTGCAAGGCTATGCCCCGTACGCAAAGTCGGCCTCAACTGAAGTTGAGTGCCTCCTTCCCCCTTTTGTAAGAGGGACCATAGTTGATTTCCTCCTAAATCCTCTGGAGCACATTCATGCTACGCTAGCTCAAAGAGAATTCTTAAAGATAAAGATGTTAGGCGCAGGGTCCCCTTGACTCCGTGGCGAAGTGGGAAGTCGTGGCGACGTCTTAGGGACGTTACCTAGATGTGTGAGGGTGTGTGGTGGAGGTAATTTCAAAGAGGAGGAGGTTTTCCAAGGATTTATTAATTAGAAGACACGTTTATACATATGGAGGGTACAGGCTGCTCTGCCCCTCACAACATAAAAAAACACACCTGTCAATATTCAAATACCGACTGCTGGAGCGTTCGCAAGTCAAGGCTGCGGTTCTACCAGCCAGCCCAACGTGAGGTTGCATATCGCATAAAACCTCTACAGTACATACCAAAGGCCCCTGCTAGGGTTGCGGGTTAGTCCGAAAGGGATACCGGGACCTTGGCAACAGGCAACTGAACCAGAGCTGGAGAAGTCATTGGGTGATTTCCCACCCACAAAAAAAAAAAAAAAAGTTACCAAAGGCCAAAAGTTCGTTTCCGTAAATATATATACCGGCATTACCGGCTATCTATTTTAATCGTTACCTGCATTTTTCTAATTTGTGTAAGTCGATCGAGGACATTTGACGTCATTTTAAATGTAAAAGGGTCATTGATAAAATACAATGCATGCCCGCGTCTTCGTCTGCGTAAAATTTCGTGTTTTTATTCAAAATATATCCTATATGAAACTCGCCAATACTGTAGCTTCCCATTAGTGAAAGAATTTTCAGAATCGGATCAGTACTTTTGCTGATTACTCCCTACATACAAACTCACAAGTTTTGCCTCTTTACATAAAGAATATATATATAAATATATAAAGAAGAGAAGAAGATGGTTAACAAATATTAATTATTTTACAAACCTGGCATTACTGTAACATATAAAGTGCGTGCTAAAGTAACATTGTCTTTTTTGAGTCTCCTTATAGCCTCCATGTATTGTATGGCAACGTCTTTGGTATCCTGTGTGCCGCGACCGAATATGTCTCCGTTTGAGTCCATGTGCGCTGCAAATGGTGGATAGGCCCATTCACTCTGTAACGAAAATGTATGGTAAACGTACAGAAGAAGAAAGAAAATACGTTTATTTGCGGTAACCATGACGCAAAGAAAGAACACATACACAAAAAAGATTTAATTGGGGAAAATATGCGTCACAGCCACGCAAAACGGCAATCGCTAAGCATAATGCGAAAACCAGCGCTGGGGCTCTGTTTCGCCTATGCGAGACAGAGCCCTAGCGCTGGTTTTCAGCGACAGCCGTTGACGTAATGACGTCGACTAATATTATAAATTCGAAGGTAACTCTGTCTGTCTGTCTGTCTGTGAGTATGTTACCTTTTCACGCCTAAACCACAGAACGGATTTCGACAATATTAGGACATAGGCTACTTTCTATCGACATACCACGCGGGCGAAGCCGCGGGCGGAAGCTAGTTAGATATAAATAAGATATAAAAAATAAAATAAATATACAATGCATTCGACCGCAAGTAGGTAGTAACACGTTGACCTTGAGCTGGCCCAGCGAAGTACGGAGTTTCAATAGAATAAGAAATGGCTTCTTATTCTATTGAAACTCCGTACTTCGCTGGGCCTTACACTACTATACAAGTCACTATAAGATCTCAACTGGAATATGCCACGTGTGTATGGAACCCACATTATGATAAATACTGTGACCAGCTTCAATCAGTACAAAGTAAATATCTTCGTTTTCTAAACTACACTTTTTTTAAGAAACGGTCTTCATATCTTACTCTCCTAGAAAAGTTCTCTTTGACAACTCTTAAATCAAGGAGACTGTATCTTGATCAATCATTTTTATATAAAGTCTGTCGAAATGAATTTGATTGCATTAACCTCATAAACCAAATCTACATTCGCATACCTAGTCGTTCCCAACGTATTCGCGATACTTATACTCATAGTTTATTTGCCCCCAAGCCGTGCAGGACTAACGCAGGCGAACGAGCTCCTTTAAGGCGTATTATGAAAAGTTACAACGATAATTTTCCTGATGTTGACTTGTTTGCTTTGTCACTTGTACAATTCAGGAAACATATCTGTTCACACTTCCTCATAATGTCAAGATTGCACAGATTTGCTTGTTTATTCTTAACCGGCTTCGTAAGTTTTCTTTCGAATGAGGTTCACTCCAAAATGGACGTATTTAAATTTTGTTTAATTTAATTTGGTTTCGAAGTCGGTTGTTAAAAGTTTGTCTCACCGTTTACTAAGTGTTGTGTAAATCACATTATAAAAGTTAAATCTTGTGTATTCTTAAGTTTGCTTGTACCTAATTAAGTTTTTTACTACATTATTTTGTGGATAACGGTGCTGGTTGCGTTATTAACTACATTTTCCTTAATCTATGTAGTAGTATTAAGCATTATTACGCAATTGTTTGATTTCCCAAAGAATTAAAAAAAAAAAAAAACCTTATGCTGGTTTTTTACCGTGCGGCCTACTGTACTATCTACTATAGCACCTATAGCAAAGCGTTGTAGGAAGCCCTTGCTGTTGTTAACGAAAATGGTGCGTCAACAACAACTACATTTACCTAGCGACGAACAATGAAGAATTATCGTGATGGACAGAACGAAGTCTTTAAAAAAAAATACAAGTAGGTAGGGTAGGTACATGCCGCCAAAAGGATAATAATTGAGTTAAGTGGTTTTTACAAGAATGAAATTGAACCAAATTCTGATTCCAAAGCAAATTATTAAGTAAAGTGCTAAGTAGTTCACTGATACACCGATAAGAAACGCGGTCATCTTCCACTTTTGGCATTATAATTATAATTATAATGAACGATTTGCTACGGCACCACCACCAGTCTGCGACATCCTGCTATTTGTAATAAAACCCTTGTATCTCCGGAGACCGCTGCTACTATTTAGTAATAAATCTAATCAAATTTTTATACATAGATACACGGTGAGCAGCGGTAGCCCAGTGGTAACGGCCGCGACTCACGATTTGTAGGTCTTAGGATCGATGCCAGACAGGCGCTGTGGTCACTGTAGGTTTACTTTATGTAAATTATTTCATCACCACTGCTCTAAAAGTAAAAGGGTGAAGGAACACATCGTAAGGAAACCAGAATGTCATAGAACCAAATAAATCGATGCGTGACATATCTACCAACCCGCTCTGGGCCCGCGTGGTGGATTACGGCCCACCTTTCACTGGCAGGAGGCTGGGAAAATTATAGGCTGATTAAACTGATTATGCTATTCTGTGGTGACTAGAGTTAACATCTACAAACTACTGTTTAGATCCTTACGCTATACGCTAAACACCATCAAGCCATTAACACAAGAAAATGTGGCGGTACCTATGTTGCACCTGCATCAATCGTATAGCGCCAAGTCCAATTTAGATAGTATTTAAGGGAGAGCAGGCAGAGAGGGGTTAGGTCTTTCTGCCTACCCCCATGAGAAGAAGGCGGGAGTTAATGTATGTTTGTGTAGGTAGTATTTTACCTCCTCAACTTTAACGACGTCCATGTGTGAGTTGAGCATAATGCTAGGCAGTGAGGGGTCGGAGCCTTCCAGGATGGCCACGAATATCGGCTTCCCAGCTGGCGCGTACACTGCATACGGCATTCCCAATTCCGTCGCCTGACGGACCCAAAACTCCACTGCACATTCTGAAAGGTATGAGTTAAAAGGTTGATTAATAAAGTAATTTAGATGCTTCTACTCCAATTGAAAATAGGATTACAAAAGTAGCAAAAGTAAGATAACTCGATGTCTGACGATAAAACAATTCAGCGAACCAACACACCAAATCAAATCATATTTGATCAACGATCAAATATCAGGCCATGGCATGCTAAAATAGACCCCAGAGGTCTAATAGGGAATATGCATGTGATTCAAATGTGGGTCAAATATTTTTTTCTATAAACTATGTTACTTCAGAATTATGCCTCCATCAATATTTTTGAATAAAATTTCTTTTTGAGCGAGAAATTAATTTTTAAAAAGTCCCAAAAAACTGTTGGTAATTCAAATACTTGAAAAGGCTAAGAGCGGATGTGACGTAACAATCCGGGATAACAATCAAAATGTCAATGTCAAGTCAATCAACAAGTGTCAAGTCAATGTCAAACGCTCATAGAAAAAGGAGTGTTTGACGTTGACTTGACAGTTGCTTGTCTGTTTTCACGGTCTGTGACGTCACCACACCAAGCGCGCCAAATGGAGGGCGTTTAAATAGCCCGGATCGGTTGGATATTTTTAAACATTTTTTTAACTACTTTAATTTGCTTTTTTGCCGTCGATTTTTTTTTTCACTATTATTTGATGATGTAAACTATCGAATAAAAATATTAAAAAAATACATGCTTTGTTTAAGTTTAAAGAACTTGTAATTTATGAAATAAAAATAATTATAATAAACAGAACGCTGACGGCTCTACAGTCTGCATTATAAAGCCTTTCGAAGCTGACTATGCCTAAAGGATAGTTACACGTTCTCTCACGGCGGACCTCTCTGGTACAAAGATGCTCATGTACTTGTACATCTAGGAGAATTCCACGCAAACTTTGATAGAGCTCTGTAACGCCGTGTAGCTTCAAAAACAAGGTTAAAAAATTTACGCATCTTTATTCTAGTAACTGACAATAAAACCAGTAATTTAGACGTTTGAATGTGAGGTAAAATTAACAGGTGAGTAAATACATTAATTAATATGTATCTCTCAAAGCTATACGAATGAGCCAGCGACTCATTCAGCGTCAGAGCAAAACAAAACCTTTCGAAATGAAAAGATAATTGCTACTTAGAAATAGGTAGGTACCTAAGTAATATCAGTTGGTATAAGATGCATCCTGATAACAGTACCTACCTACATGCCTGTTATCACTTGTGGGAAGTTTAGTAGGTACCTACCTACTATGAACGATAGCAAAAGGTCGGGAAGCATAGTATTAATAGTTAAGTCAAAGATCACAAACGCGCCTGCTATTCCATACTGTAGTTGTGCCTATTGCTAACAAGTCTGTCACTAGTTGTTTTATCTATACTTACATCATTAGGCCGCTTGTACGCGAAGAAATGTCGCCGTGTCTGCTGCAGATAAAACCAATTCATCATGTACTTACACGACAAGAATTTTGTTGGATTTAGGCACGAAAACCCCCCGCCGCCTACCCCACCCCTCTTCCGCACCGCAGCAACTTTTTGACAAACAAGATTTTTGTCTTGGTCAGCGCCGAAGCAGTGTACACACGGCTACACATCAAGCTATACATTTCCAGTATATGCTGATATCGCATTATATAAGATTTCCGTACAATGCGAGGTCAGCTTATACTGGAAATGTATAGCTTGATGTGTAGCCGTGCGTACACAGTTCCTGTGTAGAAACGACACGAATTCTTGCATAGGCCCGGCGACTTTTCTTAGTGTGTACACACGGCTACACATCGAGCTATACATTTCCAGTTTATGCTGATCTCGCATTGTGTAGGATTTTCGTACAATGCGAGGTCAGCTTATACTGGATATGTGCCTATTTGAAATAAATTATTTGACTTTGACTTTGACTGGAAATGTATAGCTTGATGTGTAGCCGTGTGTACAAGCGGCCACAGTCACAACACAATCGTATTACCCATCTATTATTACTGCTATCCAAATTCTTCCTCTGAAGGTTATAGGGCTAAAGTTTCAGGTGACGAAGTCGCGGGAAATTGCTTGTACATTACTATTTACCTACTTATATGTGATAATCGGCCAGAAACTAGTGATGTAAATAAAATAAAATAAATTAGGTATAAAATATTTTCACACAATATCAGACATAGGTACTTATCTACACAACAAAGTCTACGCAACATTTTATTGTTTTGTTATATGGAATAAATACTGTAGAATAATTTAAATTCTTCCTCTGAAGGTTACAGGGCTAAAGTTTCAGGTGACGAAGTCGCGGGAAATTGCTTGTACATTACTATTTACCTACTTATATGTAATAATCGGACAGAAACTAGTGACGGAAAAAAAAAAAATTAGGTATAAAATATTTTCACACAATAACAGACATAACACAACAAAGTCTACGCAACATTTTATTGTTTTGTTGTGCGGAATAAATAATGTAGAATAATTTATTAGGAACTTGGTTGAACTTAAGACCTCATCATTTTGTCAGAAATAAATTACCTACCTTGAAATAATCTAAGTAGTGGTTTTATTAAATTCGTTATGAATGTAGGTATTAAAGCACTTCATGCAAAGCGTAGGTACCTTTTTTTGTTTGTTTATTAAGTAATCGAAAAAAGTTTACATTTGTTTAGAGTTCAAACAATTACACCTACTTACTTACTTATATTTTCTTCGTTACTCGTATCTATACGAATGTATTCCCGAAATCTGTTAACTGCGCCTAGTTCAAGATATTTACTGTATTGGTTCCGCAATGGCCCAGCATTGCACTTGAGTAATAAAGTCAGAACACACAGAAGAATTACTGACTTTAACATTCTTGTCCTTAGCCTGAAACAAAATAATATTTAATTTTATCAAGATGCATATTTATCATGATGATTCATACATTTTGAATAATAAATTCTGGAAAAGGAGATACCTATTCAGTGGATTGGTTCAAATACAGTACATGTCACAAACTTGCGCTTGCTATCCTGGCTGCAAAAAACAACTGGTCGAGAAATAGGTAATTTTATTTCAAGCTGTCCATCACCTGTAGATTTCTCGCAGAGAGGTCGAGGTTACAGTCTCGCAGCAGTTCCCACTGCTGCTACATTAGATATAGGTATGCAATGCAACTATCAGGAAAAATAACAATATCACTTTGACATTAATAAGTAATCATAGTACCCTAATTTATGCAATTTCACCCGCATAAGTCTCGATCCCATAGGAATATCGGGATAGAAAAGTATTCCATGTCCTTCTCCGGATCATGGTCTACCCCTGTGCCAAACATCCAAATCTGTTCAGCCGTTTTAGCGTGAAAGCGTAACAAACAAACTCACTTTCGCATTCATAATATTAGTCAGGATTATTTAAAATATCAGACTTTATTTTAAAACTTTATTTTTTTCTAAATAGATAAAAATAAAAAGCAGATTATATGATAAGGCTCAAGAACAATGGCTGCATTATTAGTCAATGTTAATTGTACCTACAAAAAAGAAACAATGAGTAATAATTAATAAATTAGCTACAAAGTTCCTCACTTCCTCAGGTTTTGCAAAAGTACCCTTAATGTTTTTTATAATAAGTAGGTACATTTTTTTTTTAATCTATAAATAAAAAATGTTAGTCAAATAATTATAAGAAGTAATAATCTTCAGTGAAATAGAAGTTTCACATTTCTGAAATCGTTTTGTACCTACAAGTAAAAAGTAAAATAAAAAATGTGCCTACTAACAATTGATAATGTTTACTCACCTGCCTGCTCGCGCCAATATCCCTAAGTTAATGAACGTTATTTTACTTGCACTGCACAGTTTTCTCTATACCGATACTTATTTGTAGCATAAATCGGCCAATCGCAACAAGGTTTCATGATAATAATGTTGTTCAATTCGACCAAAAATAATGAAAAATCTAGAAATTCACATTCACTACACACCCGGATACCCAGAGTTCAAAATCTTAGCATAGTTACTTACATTTAAATTTTTTTTTTTTTTGTTAATAGGTCAACGGTTAACACAATTAGTATAGAAATCACGAGTATTATCACGAATTAGGGTATATTATCATAATACCCTAATTCGTTTGCCTCTACGTAGAACAAAAACAACTGTATTAAAATAAACTCTCGAAAGTCGCACTCAGTGAGACATCCACTTGAATACTGATTGTAAGTACTTATATTGGTTAGGTACGGTGTACGGGCCTACTTAGATCACAGTTATAACACCCTATAATTCATGTTGAGTATCGAGTCTTACAAGACAATGAATGGATTATTTTCAGTTTTACCAATAAAGTAAGTTATCATGCGCCGCTCAGCTGTTGATTGGCCTTTAGAAGGCCGATAACAATTAAAATTCTATTGTGTCTCGTTAGTGACATTTGGAGGTATACGTTCGTCAGTTGCCAAGGTTCCCAGTACTACATATAAGTTGTAGGTACCCTGCTAGGTGATGCTGCCAGTCTCTATTAATCCGTGGTACCTTCCTACCCATAGCGTTTTGAGTAACTGTATGAAACTGTTGCACGGTGTGTTTCGGTGGTGTTTGTTTAATAATGATATAATCATAATAATCATAAATCTTTATTTATCTCATCATAGTTATATGACAGGCATTGGTTAATTAAGATGCACAAACTTAGATAGAGAAAGGCGTCTGAGGTAGGATCCTGCGTTACAGATCAACCTGCTCTCTTAGATCGGAGATCTCTTAGATATGATATTATTATGCATTTTTCATCATCACCATACAGGTGAAATTTTGGTCCCATAAAAGAACTAACACTAGGGTACTGTAATGAAGAAGAAGAACGAGTGTTGACATTTCTCTTTAATTTGAAAATGTTCCTTTTTAACAGGCTCATACGGGTGGCGTATTGCCTAAATTCTTGATTAGTTCAGTGTAAATGTCAATTCCCTTGAGGAAAGTTTCAACATTCTGGAGGCTAATTCTCGCGTTTTCACTCGTCTCTCTATGTCGCATATAAAATGGTGACATTCTCCTACAAGGCATTCGTACAGCACGAATCGAAGGATAATATTATTGCCATTAGAGTGCGTTTCATCAAATAGTTCCTTTGCCATAATGTTGTCTCCACAGTTAAATTTTAAAACACACGTATTAGGTAGCGGCGTAGCTTATTCGTATTGGTCCTACCCTAGTTGAGCCAACATTACGGCATAGGAATTATTAGATGAAACGCACTTTAAAAGTCTCGCGTAGCGATCCATTCCACACAGGTAACGGTGATACTTTTTAAACGCAATCATAGGTGTTCTTAATATTGAAAATGATTGATAAGCGTTTAAAAGGTTTTGAACAATATTTTATATGTATTTCATAATCATTTATCAAAAAATAATACATTATGAATTTCGTAACACCATTTTATGATTTTTTTTTAATAAGTTTTCTCAAAAATATCAACAACGGAATGCACTTGACTGATTTTGACAACTGTGATGTCAGCAATTTCCGTTACGTCCAAAACGTAGACAGAGAATACTAGAGACTAATTATTGATAACCGATGTCGTGTAAAGAAATGAGACAGAACGATGGGATTTTTTTTTCAGGGCGCGTGTCACGTTTTAGCTCAATATTTTGATAAACAAAGTTTGACAGTTATCGTCTTCCTGAAAAATTCAGTTTTTATGTGCTCTAAGTTAATAAATTTATGTTATTTTATGTTGTGAACAATTTAGACTAACACTTTTTTAAAGCACGGTGCGCTGTTTTGTTTATAGGGCGTAAAAGTGATAGTGGAAGGAAAATGCCCGACTTGTCTTTTCATTCGTAAGTACACCCGTTTTTATCAGTTATTAGGCTTGCAATAACATTTTATTGTGTTTATATAATGTGTATAATATACCCTACACGTAAAATCATCGATAAAAAGCACAAAATTAACAATGATTAAATTCTAACAAGAATTTTGGTGTTGCCAACTTTTCTATAAATTATTACCCACTATTATGGGAAATATGTATTCTGCAGTGTGTATTATTATATATTTGAAAGATTAATGGTTTGTTGCAGTTTTCCTGAAGACGATAATTTACGTCGGTATTGGACTGTAGCTACAGGACGAACAGATTGGACACCAACACCAAAACCGATAAAAATTAGAAACATTAATTTCGTATGAATGTTTCTAATTTTTAGCGAAACATTCATACGAAGCTTGTTTAATTTCAGGACAATAAAGACTAAAATCAATAAAAGCTAATTAAAAATAAACATGTTGTATTATTTACTCATAAAGCAAGAAAATAGGTACTATCACATAAGATATGGTAGGTGATTAAAATTACATCATCATCATCCATCGTCAACCTCCTGCCCAAATCGCAATTTATTTGAGTTCAGCATCAGCCCAATTGCGTAATACACGATCAATGACAATCTGAATCATTTTGAAACAGATTGCTAATCCATTGATACAGAAGTTCGAAAAAAAATTGCTTAACAAGTTGAATAACGCAATTCGATAGCAGGAGCATGTCTTCTTCCCTAAATCACATGCCTATACCGATGATAATCGATTTATTAGGCACTTTCTGACTTTATCTTGTTTTCCACTTTCACAAATTGTGAAGTAAATTTTTCACAAATTGTGGGGTAAAGGAGATCCGCTTTTTGTGGGGACGTTGGTTTTTTATAAGGAGAAAAATCTAACCCGCACCAAACTTCACCTAAATAAAAGCGACAAAAATATGGAACTATTGAAAATAATATTTTTAAATAGTTTATAATTTTTCTCTTAAATGGAGGGTCATTTAAGAGAAAAATTATAAACTATTTAATGTTAGTACATATATTTTCTTTGTTGATGGCAGCCCAAATAAAACCTCCCACACACTTTGACAATGTCTTAATAAATTGACAGATGATTCTATTCTTCTGTCAATTTCGACAAAGTGTTGAGTGTTGACTGACAGGCCGTCTGAACTAAAAATGTACTCTGTGGTTTTGCTCCGTTCTGTTAACCAGTGTTATCGTATTTTATTTTATTGGGGCTTTGCTTTCTCTGAATTTCCTGATTTTAAAGACTTAGCTCGTTCATAACGGATTATTCTACTTTGCACATGATTAGGACACTGATTGCTTATGAACTTTTAAACCTGATAACTACTTTTCTTAACGGTTATTTGATATTGCACGCGAATAGGACTTTGATTTTCAGATTTAAAACCCCGAATGTAAGTGCTATTCTGTATTCCTATTTATCTTTTATTTTATTTGCACAGCATTTGCCTCTTTTAAGTCCTCTGACAGTCTGCAATCATTAACTTCCATTTCTATTCTCAGATTATTGTTACAGTAATGGCTCACTGCATGAATTGCAACATAGCAATACGTCCTAATCAGCCATATGAATATTCCCTCAGATAGTCTCAATAATTGAAGAATGGACTGCTGAGAAGTTAATGACATGTGTATTCTAACTTACATTATTAGGTTTTCTTGATGCGTAACATCTTTCCTTTCCTAACATATTACCTACTTTGTTGTTAGATAACAGATGGAGATCGCATTTGCCAAAAATGCATCAACCTTTTACATACTGATAGAATTGAATAACAGAAACAAGCACAACATTGGTGAGCGTCAGCTGGGTCATCAATCAGTTTTGTTCGGTGTGTTGTGGCGTTTCTATCACAAGAAGAAAAGGTAGGCGCTCTCGTCCCTCATCCTGAACGGGCTTCTATATAGATAGCTCAGTTTCCCGACAATATTTTAATAAAAGAAGACATTGAAAATTATGAAAATCATTAAATCAATATTGAAAACTAAAAAAATGTTTTATTTCATAACAAAACTGTAACACTTGCGTCCAAATTAAATATCATTGTCGAAAGGCTTTGCATCCACTTCCGATCTCAATATTCTAAGTCATAAAAAAAGAATTCTTCTTATTTAAAAAATGTTCTTGATCAGTAGATACTATTATCATTTATTACTCCTGCTAAGCAACTCCTGTGGACTTCCCCCCTTCCTTCTTCCCTGTGGTAGCTTCCCGTACCAAAAAAATGTAAGGCACCTGCAATAACACAATTATTCATTAAATGTATATACCATATTAGTACAATTTATAGTCTGGGACCTGGGACCAGGTTTACCAAAAGGTACCGTAGTACGTGTAACTGGGTTGTGGAGTACAGATGGGCAGTCACTCCATGTAAAATACTGGTTTTCGGCGGCATCTGGTTCGACCCCAACTTAGGAAAAGACTAGGCAGATGATGAACTATTTATGTACTGTATTAACTTTTTTGTACACAACAAGCATAGGAAACATAAATAAAAGAAAAGTCTAGTTTTCGTACTCAACCTTTCTTTTATTCTTGTTGTACCAGCTGAGTCAGGAAAGAAGAGATAATGTTAGTAGGCTTACCGTACAACCATATTTTATACTAACCTTTGTTGTAACGTCTAGATTTGTTCTGCATTCTATCAAACTCAAACTCAAAGCATTTATTTCAATTAAACCATTTACAGGCACTTTTGAATTGTCAAAGAATCGTCAAAAAGTTGAAGCTAGTTGCCCATTCCAAATCGTAGATCTCTATGGAGAAGAACGGGCAAGAAACTCCAAGGACACTCTTTTAAAAATGGATATAGATATTACAAAATCCTGGGTACAGTATTCTTGGTGCTTCTATATGTGAGAACAATGTCAAATGAAAAATAATCAAAAACAATTCAAAATATAAGATTAAAAATAAGCCCTGGCAGATGAGAGATGACCAGTCTCAACTGACAGCGCCCGTTCACGAACATGACACGTGGATCAGCACCATCCAGCTCAACCATTTTGTAGGGAACCGAATGATCCAATACACGCGCCACCATCAGCGAGACATTTAAGTGAGTATGACATACTCTCATCAGCCATGCTCTTTCAAGTCAATATAAAACATGATACCATATTAAACGGCTCCATGGTACTCACATTTACAAAATTGAAAAAATGCTTCTAATTTATACAAAACTATAATTTGCAATGTACATGAAAGATTAAAATAATAGAATTTAAAGAAAAAAATAAACTTAAGTTTGTAAAGTCAGAAAAAAAAAAGGGGGAAGCAACTCTTCCAAATATTAAATTTTTTAACTAGTGAGCCCTAGTGCCTGTGGAGCAGGACCAGCACTAAGCCAAGCATTTTTATCTACGATATAATCATCCAACTTATAATATGCCTGTCTACATAGTGTGCGTTTAATGCATGTTTTCAATTTCTTTTCTCAATTTAGTTGAAGAATAATGAGTGGTATTTTATTATAACATTTTACACAGTACCCCATAAAAGAAGTATGTACTTTAGACAATCTGAAACGTGGTTGATCTAATTTGTTCCTATTTCTAGTGTTAAAGTTATGCCTGTCACTTATCTTACTAAAAAGATGTAGATTTTTCCGAACATACATAATGTTTTCATATATGTACTGACAAGGAACCGTCATGATGTTAATTTTTTTAAACAGTTCCCTTAGAGATTCGCGTTTGTGGAGGTTGTATATGGCTCGGACAGCCCTCTTTTGCAAAATAAAGATAGAATCAATATCTGCAGCCCGTCCCCACAGCAAAATACCGTAAGACATGATGCTATGAAAGTAACTAAAATAGACCAGTCTCGCGGTATCCACGTCTGTTAGTTGGCGGATTTTCCAAACAGCGTAAGCGGCTGAACTTAGTCGCCCTGCAAGTGATGTTATGTGAGGACCCCACTGTAGTTTTGAATCAAGCGTGATCCCCAGGAAAACTGTCTTTTCGACGAATTCTAGTATCTCCTCGTTCAGTACAACATGACATTCACTACTTCTTACATTCGGTAACGTGAATCTTATCCATTTAGTTTTCTTCTCATTTAATACCAAATTATTTATAGTAAACCAATTATGGACCTTGAACATAGCGTTATTTACGTCGTCAAGCTCCCGTGCATGTCTATTTACTTTAAAAATCAGTGATGTGTCATCAGCAAATAACACCATTTGTGGTCGATTTTTCAGTCACCGGTTGTATCATTGTTATAATCATTTCTGCTAGATTTTTATTTAATCTGAAATGCTTTTTAAATGCTGCCTCGCTAAGGTCAAATGGGTCCACAGTATCCAGAATATCAGAACGTTGTCGACGTGGTGGCTCCATTGTGGCATTTGCAGCGTCTTCTACGATGTTTTGGATGAATTGAACTAAAAATTCGTCACTCATTTTTGCTTCTAGAAATAATTTGCTTAATAAAATATTTTCATATGTTCTTTCACTTCAATTGACACAATAATGAATGATATTTGACGTTTGTACGATCGCCGACGACATATCGACTGCTCCCGACCACTCTTTGCATGTCGCATGTAAACTAAAACATGTCGCGTGGCCTTCCTGCGAGAAATGCTCGAACCGACATGGCGAGAATAGCTTGACTTGATTTTTACGAGTGAAAAGTACGAGTCGCATGACAATAACGCATGCGACATGCGCGAGAATTGCCTTCCTGATATTCATCCTTGGCGTGTAGTCTTGGGGTCGTATTAATTTTAGTGCAGAAGCCAATGGCTGGTATTCCGATGTTTCGTAGGACGAGCATGTCGGATGTAGCTGGTAATACGATTGGCCTGAATTTGACACCTCTGGAACAAATTAAAGTTACTTTATCTACTTCTAACTAATTTACAATGTTAGGCCTTCAAATATGCCAATAGAACTTTTTGTTTGGTTGAATGTGTTCCGTGTTGCAGATTTTTTATCTCCCGAAGCAACACGCGCTTTACTTGTGGTTACCATCGGTTGCTTAATGGAATACTGACTTAACTCAAAAAAGACGATTTTTAGGAAATCGCAAAAGAAGATCTTGCTATGAGGACTTATCCTACTTATTGATGCATAAAAATAAAAATGATTTATATAAATTATGAATGCTTGTATTTTGAACTTCTATGATAAACTATTGATGAGATGTGAGTTTAAAAAAAAACGGGAAATAATTTATTACATTCAAAGTTAAGTCAGTTTTTTATAAAAAGTAAAGCAAATGTTTTAAAATGCAAATGTTCCATTAAGTTTTCAGCCCGTTTCAGTTTGAATAAGGTATTAATTATAATGACTAATTCAGTATTTAGTCTGTATATGATTACTTTATTAAAACACATTTAGAGATTGGGTCACTTTATTCAAATTGAATTTAGTCGTAAACACACTCAACGACGATTGGGTCTTCTTTCTATGAAATAATAATAGCCTCACTACACAGATGTCGGACACAAACTGGCATGAGTCGCTATTCGACGAAAACACGATGAGAGATCCCACAAGAGTGAAAGAGACCGATAAATCATTTGGGTGGCAATAGTGCTTAATTAATCTCAACGTTATTCGAACGGACGCCGGTAGATGGCCCTAAAAGAAGCCTGTATCTGTACGTAACTCTGACCTATCTATTAATGGGTCAGTATTCCATTAAGCATGCGATGTGTACAAACACGCTTCGTGAGTTGAAAATACTATAAGTACCTATCTTACATGTTTTTCAAAGTATCTCGCATAGTAACCCAGTACGTGTTGGTTTCGTCAACAGATGTAATTCCTGACTTCGTCTCACGTCGAAGGTACGTCACTTTGGTGCTGTTACCAGCTTGACTCATCCACGAGTTTACCTGCAGGAGGGGAACAATAAGTGTTACAGATAAATTTAAAATTATGAGTGTCGACTGCGATACTCGTCATTTACCATCACCCACAAACAGAAGCAGCCTACAAGGCTTCCTGTAAGAGGTCTCACTCCCAGCAGTATCGCTGTATTCCAGTTTGTGTAACCGCCGGAATTGCTCTACCTCTCCCTCTAATAAGTAGTGTCATTTTGTCCATATGTGACCCATCTCAACGGATCATCCAGTATGTGTACTGATGCACTTACCACGAACTGCATCAACTCGGGATCGGCATCAGTGGCCAGACGCATATCGACGATGATTTTGAACTCTGAAGGTATGATATTCTCAGCCAATCCACCCTGTAACGATTTCCGATGAATCTGGTATAAGTTTACAATAGCTCACCCACAGTGTTCCAATGATCGAATAAGATGAAGACCAAGAGAAGACCAAGAGAAGACCAAGCACCCTTTTTTTTTTGAGGGTGGGAAATCATCCAGTGACTTCTCCCCTCTGGGTGGAGCGGAAGGGCGTGTCAGACTTTTACTGACTAAAACCCACCCGTGTTCCTTCAGTTGCCTGTTGCCATGGTCCCGGTATCCCTTTCAGACTTTCCCACAACCCTGGCAGGCATCGGTCCTAGCGGAACCCGCCAATTGTGCTGACATCTCATTGAGGCGCGCGTGGAACACGATGCGCCATCGACCCGGGCGTGGTCCTAATCGGACGGCGAGCTACCCATTGCTCGTCGTCCGCAAGCCCGCGCCTATGATGGCCGGGAATCCGCCTGGGATTCCCGACGCCCAGGGCGTCTCCAGCGGCGGCGGTTAGGGGCGTGAGGGCGCAAAGTACAAAGCCTGAGACCTTCCTTCTAAAAAATGAACACCGTTATAACACTTTTTGAAACTACACTCATACTAAAATAAGTACTACAAATTTTGACTTACTTCAATAACGTTAATGTTGAGGCTTGTGTACCCAGCAGCCCCCCTCGTACTGTTAGACTTTAGAATCTTTTTCTGAGTCTCCCTGTAGGCCATGACAGCGTTTATAAATTTATATGCCTGTAAAAATGAATCAGTAGAGTAATGTGCAAGCGACATCTTCGAACACCGATTTGTAAAATACGAAAGTGGCATTGTAAAGTGAAACTCCCTCCGTGGACAATCCGTACATATTTTTGACCGGCCAGAGGTGGCCGCAGGTAGGAAGCCAGTTTCACTTGATGGAATCAGATAGACGATCTGACGCAATAATGTATGATGTAATCATGAATTGGGGATTCGGATTTACCCAATTTGATCAGTATTCAAATAACTATTCTTACGTTGTCCATGGCACTTCCTTCTGGCATGAAAGAACCATGCCCACCAACACCACGGATTAAAAACTGTATTTCTGCAAAAAAAAACATTGTTAAGACTTGCAACTGTATCATATAATGTTCCGATTTTTTTTATTCTTTCCGATTCCATCGTCGATAAAGTTCACACTTCACTTTTGCTTTATCTTTTCTGGGATCAGAAGCAGAACAAGTACGTATCGCTACGGTCTACTGCAGAGGTCCAGCTATGCAGCTCGGCCACCTGTCGTATGTTCCAGCAATTACACATGCATAGGCAGACCTCTCTAGTGGCCCGCATCGTTTATGGCAGCCATTATAGTGGTATTTCCTTTACTCTATAATGTAGGTACTCACGCCAAGCTCTCTTGTCCACAAAAGAAGTGAGAAGAATGTCACCGCTCGTGGTCACGCCTTCGTCTAAAGCAAACCCAATGTTTAAGGACTCAAACTCTTTTGTCTTCACAAATGCCTTCATCCCTTTTCTACCGCCAGTTTCTTCATCTATAATATAGGTAAGGTAGGTTTAATTATGCTTATTTAGAACAGATTACTCAATACTCAATACTTTATTGCAATCCACAATGTGTACATAATAAGTTGGTATGTTAAGACATCGAATCAATTATGGACCCTGTCGGGCACAGCAAAAGTTAATTTTTAACAGGAGAGAGGATGAAGGCGCTTTTTTGTATATTCATAGTGAAATGTAGGTATTAGGTAACAGTGATTTTTATTGTTTTTGAAATTTATCGCTAAAGTATTCATCAATAGTTAAATTAAAATTAAAACAATTTCTATTATTCAAAAGCTACTACCTTTTGAATAATAGAAATTGTTTTAATTTATTAATAAAGATATTATTTTTATTTATGTCTTTGATGTAACCTGGTAACTTATTGTAGACTTTAATGGACATTACAAATGTACCAGAAGAGTGCATTTTTAATCGTGAAGTGGGTATGTTGCGCCGACCGCAAAAACATTGGGATAACGGCAGACATGATGCATCTGAACTTACCGGGCATTACCGTCACATGTAAAGTACGTGCTAAAGTGATGTTGTCCTTCTTTAATCTCCTAATAGCTTCTAAGTATTGAATTCCGACGTCTTTAGTATCCTGTGTACCTCGGCCATAAATATCGCCATTTTTGTCCATGAACGCATCGAAAGGCGGATGGGACCATTCTTTCTGTAACATTAATTTAAATCAAAACATCGAGATTTCTTTATATACTAGCTGATGCTCACGGCTTCACCCGCTTAGCAAATTATATATTAAAACCTTCCTCGAGAACCACTCTATCCATTGGTGAAAACAGCATGAAAATCGGTGCAGTAGTTTTTGAGTTTATCGCGAACAGGACGACAGACAGACGCGGCGGAGGACTTCGTTTTATAATATGTATAAAGATAAGTTCAATATCTATCAGCTATAGGTACACACATAATCCTTCCGGAATAAATTCTCTAAATGATGGTGAAAACCGTACCAAAATTTGTTGCGTAGTTTAGAAGAACAACTCAAACAGACAGACACGAAAAGCGATTCTAATTTATTATGTTTAATTTAAAAATGCAACTAAATAGATACCTCATCGACTTTGACTACGTCCATGTGTGAGTTGAGCATAATGCTGGGCAGTGAGGGGTCGGAGCCTTCCAGCGTAGCCACGAATATCGGCTTCCCAGCTGGCGCGTACACTGCGAAAGGTAAGCGCAGTACTTTCGACTGACGAATCCAGAACTCCACTGCATATTCTATGAAACAACAACAGATATGACATGTATTTAAAATCGAATTTTCCTCCAAAATAGTACCTAAAATCGAAATAATAAACACAAAGTAAAATAATATCTTAACATTTGTAATAATATAAAAACTCGCTCACTTGCTTGTATATCGCGGCTACTTTCATGTGTAAATAAATAATATAATCGTTAATTTTACCCGTGTATTTTCCCAAGGTCTAGCCTTTGTACAATGTAATTATGTAGGTAATGATGAATTGTATGTAATAATGAACTGTAAAAGTGAACAAACAATATTAATTTTTAGACCAGAAGTAATAATAAATCTATGCATATACATATTTTAATCTTTTTCAACACAGGCGTTGACGCAAATGTAATGCATAGAGTCGCGCAGGCGTGCTTCGTCTTAACCGTAGGCGCGCGCTACGGTAACGCCTACGCTAGACCACCGATGTCAGATGGTTTGGTGAAGGCACCCTTCAATTATTTTCTAGATATGTAATCGTTAACAAAACATAAGTTTCTTATAGTGTTTTTTCTTACTCCTACTGATCAGTTTACTTACCTACTGAACAATACTTATGTTATTTATTCAAATTCAAATACATACTCAAGTTTTCTTCCTTGCTCGTGTCAATGCGAAGGTATTCTCTGAATCTGTCTACTGAAGGGAGCTCCAAGTAGTGCTGGTATTTGTTCCGCAGTGGTGCAGCACTGCAGCTCAGTACGGATATGGTATACAGCCAAATCAATAATTTCATCGTTTTAACCTGAAAATAGGAACTTCAAAACCAAACTACCTTCTGACAAATAAAACTTGTCAGTAGCTAAATGGCTTTGTCATCCGACTTCCACAAAATGTTTGATAATATACAGGATGTAAGGGTAAACACTCTTGTCATTCAAACCATGGATAGTTGACTTAAAAATAAGAACAAATGACCGAACACCACAAAAAAAAACGATATTTTCATTAAAAAAAATTAAAAAGTTTCTATCCGACACCGTGCTTGCTAGCGAAATAGCTGAGAGACTGAAGGAGGGGTCGCGTTCGCGGCCGGTCAGGTCACGTCCCGCACCCCGCGTCCGTGTTGAGACGCAAGTTCGTTACCCTAGCGCATAGGGCAACAAACTTACGTCTCTTGTGGTAAAATGTAGATTAAAAAAAATAAAAAATAAAGTTGTAATTTTCCATTGATTTTACGTTCTATAAATGAAATCAAACCACTGGTTACAAGGATAACGGTGTTTACCCTAACACCCTGTATATACTTTAGGTATTTATACCTATTATAAATGTGAAAGTTTGGATGTTTGTTACTCAGTAATCACGTCATAACAGTTTTGGATGAAATTGGGCGCACAGATAGTTTATAACCTGGATTAACACATACTTTTCATCCCGGTAGTACGTTCCCCTGGGATTATTTCCGAACTCCATGCGCACGAAGCCGCAGGAAAAGCTATATTTCATATTTAGAAGAAAAGATTCGAGAGCCAGCACAGTGGTCAGACCCGACCCTATATAAAAATGTATTCTATGGACCCGACCACAGATTTAAATAAAAATAAAAATTATTATAAATGCGAAAGTGAGTTTGTTTGAGTTACATTTTCACCCTAAAACTGCTGAACGGAATTGGATGAAATTTGGCACATTCGTAGATCATGACCTGCTATCTAATTGAGTAACAAATTTTCAATTTTTAAATGATTAAGACTAATTACCCGACTACGGCGAAGAAAAAGGAGGGTTATGATTTTGACCGACCGGTATGTATGTAATGTATGTATGTATGTTCATCTGTTCCCTTGTATCTTCTAAAAGGTATCGTTAGAAGCGTCTTGATTGTCCGTTGGTTATAGGCTATGTGACGTCACATTAAATGGCGCCCTCTAGAGGAAATAAAGTCAGGAACTAAAAAAAAAAATTGTTTAATCGTACTATGTTGGGTATCAAATGAAAGGGCTTAAGGGCCATAGTTTCCTGACTGACCTTGCGCATGTGGGCGGAGCTTAAGTCCCTACTCTAGACACGCGCGGTGGCGCGCTACACTAAAATGTTGATCAAAGAATATGCAGGGGCGCAGACATGCGCACGTAGATCGCCATTTTTGCCTACGATTCTTGTGCCTCATTAATGGTAGATGAAAGGCTGATATTTGTATAGATCGATACTTATGTTTGTCCGTATACGTATATTTTATGTTTTGAACAGGACATTATTTTTAGCATATATGTGTAAGAAAACTTTTTACAAAAAAAAAAAAACAACCGACTTCACAAAATACAATAAAAAAGTGAAAAATAACTTTCTTTCTCTTTCTTTCTCTTTCTCTTTCTTTATCTTTCTTTCTCTCTCTTTCTTTCTCTTTCTTTTTCTTTCTTTATCTTTCTTTCTCTCTCTTTCTTTCTCTTTCTTTCTTTCTCTTTCTTTCTCTTTCTTCAATTGGGTTTTTCCATCTGAAATTTCTCAGTGGTAGCCCGGAGTCTGGATTTATGGCCGGTCAAACAGGTAATCCAGACATGTAATATAATACATGGAACTTAAAACATAACTGGCGAAATGTGGGTGTACAGTCACGAGCAATAATATGTATACACTTAGCAAAATTCAATAACCATTTTTTCGTGGAGCGACGATTGCAACTTTGAGATGATACCTATATCATAATAATATGGGTTCCAACATACTATGTTCGATATAACATAAAATTACAATCAATACGGTAGGAGAAAATCACTATTAAAAGTTGCTTAGTGTATACATATTATTGCTCGTGACTGTACTATAGGTACATCTCTGTCTCACCCTTCGGGGAATAATTGCGTGATGTTTTGTTGATAAATATGTTTGATGAATGACTTATTAAAAACATAGAGTAAAATCACGTATACAGCAGATTTATTTCCTTCTTTCTTTCTTTCTCTTTCTTTCTTTTTTGTTTCTCTTTCCTACATTACCAGCAAATAAATGATTTATATATTTCTTTCTTTCTCTCTTTCTCTTTCTCTTTCTCTTTCTCTCTTTCTCTTTCTCTTTATCAGAATCAATGTCGGACCATGATAATTTTTCACGCGCCAATATGTTCACTTGTTTATTCTTTTAGGGAAGGTGCGTATTTACGCAACCAGGTTTTTTACACCAGGTTTTTACTTGTAAGTAGGTACTTACGCCGACCAAGTGCCGACCCGAAATACTCGCAAGACTTCAAAGTATTTTGCTCCGTCGACTCTCGACGTGATTCTGCTCCTTATTTATATTACGTTACGAATCAATGTTCTATGCAAGTATTCTTTCTTCCGTACATTACTATCGAGGCCTGCAACTGGGCTATTGATGGACGATCGTGAAAATGTGGGCCGAGGCAAGACCGAGGCACACATACGTGAGTCCATCAATGCCTGGTTGCGGCCAAGTCTTGTATAGAACTTTTCTCAATCTCACAATGCGCGGAATTTCAAACTAAGTAAATTAATTATAATTTCCAGAATTAATGACGAACAAGGATAATGTTTCACGCGCCAATATGTTCATTTGTTTCTTATTTATTTTAAACGGGTTATTCCCAAAGTACCCCATTCTTTTGATCTAAAAAGATAAAAATCTCATACATTACTTCCCAAGTTACTCCAAGGAATTTGTATTATTAAAAAATACTTATTATTTTATTCCCATTCTGCTCCATAGGTATCTTGAATTATTCTCAAAGTACTCCACCGATTATTCGTTATCAATCTTCAAACTGCTCCATAAACAGCTCTATTTGCAAAACAAATCGAAATTTAAATAAAATCTTTTCTCAAACATGCTTGGAAATTCTAGCATTATTTTGATAAACTTCTTCGAGATAAATCAAAATTGCTGTACTGGTCAAAAACAAGTGACGATGCGGTCAGTGTGTCGTCTTAGGGGAATTATCTGTTGTGTTGTGTTATTTGAAAATGGAACGAACTTTTTACTTCAACGCGCAACGCATCAAAGATTTTTAATCAATGGGACTCACGTTACTCTTTCAGAATTGCGATCATGATCCTTATTGGTAAGGTTGCACGGAACAATTTCCTATGAAAGTATTTTTTTACGTTTAGGTTTAGAAGTTTTTTTTTGTAAACGCTATTGTAATCTTTATTTCTATAGAGTTGAGGATCAATGTTCTATGCAAGTATTTTTCTTCCACCAAAGTCTTGGTTGGAAGTTGGACGTAACCTTTTTTGCATACGCGATTGTACTCCTTATTTGTATGACTTTACAGATCTATTTTCAATGCAGAAAGAAAACACTTGAAAGTATTTCGAGCCTTGGTTTTTGGCACTGGTGTTTAAAGGTGGCTTGGCCCTGGTACCTACTCGATTTTACATAATAAAATAAATAATTTGTCTTTTCTTTCAACTGCGTAGTAATTTTATCTTATCATTAATGCACTGTTTTTAGGGTTCCGTACCCAAAGGGTAAAATGGGTCCCTATTACTAAGGCTTCGTTGTCTATCGGTCGGTCTGTGGGTCGGTCGGTCGGTCGGTCGGTCGGTCTGTCGGTCCATCTGTCGGTCGGTTGGTCGGTCGCCTACCTACCCTACCTACCTACACTCCCTACCTACCCTACCTACCCTACCTACCCTACCTACCCTACTTACCCTACCTACCTACCCTACCTACCTACCCTACTTATCTACCCTACCTACCCTACCTACCCTACCTACCCTACCTACCCTACCTACCCTACCTACCCTACCTACCCTACCTACCCTACCTACCCTACCTACCCTACCTACCCTACCTACCCTACCTACCCTACCTACCCTACCTACCCTACCTACCCTACCTACCCTACCTACCCTACCTACCCTACCTACCCTACCTACCCTACCTACCCTACCTACCCTACCTACCCTACCTACCCTACCTACCCTACCTACCCTACCTACCCTACCTACCCTACCTACCCTACCTACCCTACCTACCCTACCTACCCTACCTACCCTACCTACCCTACCTACCCTACCTACCCTACCTACCCTACCTACCCTACCTACCCTACCTACCCTACCTACCCTACCTACCCTACCTACCCTACCTACCCTACCTACCCTACCTACCCTACCTACCCTACCTACCCTACCTACCCTACCTACCCTACCTACCCTACCTACCCTACCTACCCTACCTACCCTACCTACCCTACCTACCCTACCTACCCTACCTACCCTACCTACCCTACCTACCCTACCTACCCTACCTACCCTACCTACCCTACCTACCCTACCTACCCTACCTACCCTACCTACCCTACCTACCCTACCTACCCTACCTACCCTACCTACCCTACTTACCCTACCTACCTACCCTACCTACCCTACCTACCTACCCTACTTATCTACCCCTACCTACCTACCCTACCTACCCTACCTACCCTACCTACCCTACCTACCCTACCTACCCTACCTACCCTACCTACCCTACCTACCCTACCTACCCTACCTACCCTACCTACCCTACCTACCCTACCTACCCTACCTACCCTACCTACCCTACCTACCCTACCTACCCTACCTACCCTACCTACCCTACCTACCCTACCTACCCTACTTACCCTACCTACCCTACTTATCTACCCCTACCTACCCTACCTACCTACCCTACCTACCCTACCTACCCTACTTACCCTACCTACCCTACCTACCTAGTATGGACCATACCATAGTTGGGAAAAGGCTAGGCAGATGATGACCTACATAAAAACCATATAAACAAAAACAGTATGTACGTAGAAACCGCAACACTAATAAAGCATCCACGCGAACAAGACTCTCTGCAGCGAGCTAGTCTAGACACGCACACTATTGTAATTTGTTCGTGATTATTTGCACTAACATACACAAACGTACGTAGTCGGTCAATAGCCGTCGCGGAGTAGCGAGCGACACAGCCGTCCCGTCTCAATGCTAACGCGCGACTGCCGTGCGCGCCCGCGCAGAACACCTCTGAACCTGTATCTCTAAATGGGGTAATTAAAAAAAAAAATTGTTTAATTTACATTTCTGCTCAATACAATCTGTAGTACTTCTAACCATCAATTTTTCAGTATAAAAATATTTCCAAACATCAAAGCCGTTTAGAAGTAGTAGGGAAATATTAGCCAAAAATTGCATTTTGTTAAATATTTTTTAAGGCAAAAGTATTAGTCATACGAAAAAATTGCTCAATACAAAATGTTGTACATGAATCTATGGCAAACATATATTTTTTTCAGATCTTTTAACCAAGCCGTTAATGAGGAGGAGGCTTTTTAAAGTGACCGTGTTACGGTACTAAACGGGACTAAGCGCCTTAATGAGCACATTTCAAAAATATATATATTATAACCCCAAAATAATTTTAAAAAAAATTTAGTAATAAAAACTAAAACCCAACTACGACTGAAAAGGTATAAACAAGACACCACAGACAGACAAATTAATTTTTTTTTTGTGATAAGTGGTTTGGAAGATAGGAGGGAACAGATGAACATACATACATACATACATACATACATAAATACATACATACATACATACCGGTCAAAATCATAACCCTCCTTTTTTCTTCGCCGTAGTCGGGTAAAAACTAAAACCCAACTACGACTTAAAAGGTATAAACAAGACACCACAGACAGACAAATTAAAAATCCGGAGTCACACGTAATCTGTTTGATTTATGCCCTAACACGTGTGACTCCGGATTTTTAATTTGTCTGTCTGTGGTGTCTTGTTTATACCTTTTAAGTCGTAGTTGGGTTTTAGTTTTTATTACTTGATTTTTTTTATTACTTAATTTTTTTTTATTTGACAGTTCAACGACATTCACGGCGTTATTTACGTTGTTGAACAGATTTTTTTTCGAACTTTCCAACCGATTCCGATTCTGATTGATCTTGTATTACGCAATTAGGGTGCAGATATGGCATAATTTGATTTATAAAGAGGGTAGGTACCTACCTACAAATGGTACCTACCTACTTGCACTTGATTTAAAAAACAAGTAAATAAAGAAATCACCTTTTTTATGTGCTAAACACTGTATGAATTATATGGAAAACGTTGCTGTCCACTGTATATTCAGATATAGGTAAGTACTTAGCTAAGAAGTAACTTTTAATTGTCTTTAATCAAGAAAAAGTTTCATCACACTTTAAAATTAAAATTAGATAATTGTATCACGTCTTTGTCTTTACACTGAGAACTGAATATCAACTGAAGATGCAATGAATATAATATATTTAATAAGTACCTACATTTAAACCCGAGAACCTTGATTTTTTATACCTACTTAGTAGGTATCTACTTAGATATTTTATATATCTATATTTTTCTTTATTCTTGAGATAGTAATCAAGAGCTAACGGATTGAGGAATTAACTTAATAAGTATGGTAGCTACACAGGTAGAACGATTATAATTATGAGTAGGTACATATTTTTTAATGCTACCTTCTGGTGCCGTCTGCATTGGAGCAACATTAGAGTTCCTTGTTCCTTTTTTATATTAAGAACGCTTGTGTAAAGTGTCATGATTTAAGACCCAGCTGTTTAGGCTGTGCGTTTTCTTTCAGTGGACGCTGCTGGTAGGAACTGCAGCATGTCGCACTATCAATTTAACCCTGCACAAAGCAAGCGAAACGTCACCACAGCTCCTGGCGAAGACGGCGGTATGAGCTGGACACTGGTAGTTACCTACTGCCAGTAGGTTACTGGTAATGGGCGGTGATATAGTGAAAAGATGAAACACGGCTTACAATTACATCGGCTTAAATCAGGATGGCAACCAACCGATTATCCTTTAAAGTTACAAGTTCGCGAGCACATTCGCAAGAAGCTGGCAGTATCATCACAACGGTAATGTTTTCCCATTGTTTGTCTTATTTGTTTTAGTATGTTCGTGTAGTTATGTGTATTTATTTGTTCTTATATTTATACATATATATTTTGGATTATTATATTATCTATATATATATATACATATATAGTTTTAACAGGTTCAAGTATTTAAATAAATATTTATTCCACACTTTAGTTATTGCACCTACCACTGTTTGTCTCTGCATCACCCAAAGGTTGACTGGTAGAAAATGCCGATGGCATTAAGTCCGCCTCTGTACATTTGTGTGCTTAAAGACCTATTCAGACCTAAGCGGTATTCGCTACCGTCTGCGGTAGAGAAAACCGAGTGGGTATGCGGTAATATTACTGTTCACACCAAAGCGGATTTCGCTATCCTTGTGGGAGTTCGAAACCCGCGCGGTATGCACTTCCAGCACTTCTACCCACAGCGGCAGCGAATACCGCTCAGGTCGCTCTAGCCGCGGAACTTGATACTAAATACCTGAGCGAAACCCGCGCGGTATGTACTTCTACCCACAGCGGCAGCGAATACCGCTTAGGTTTGAATAGGCCTTTAAGTATTAAATAAATAAATAAATTACGTATAATACATAATATTATGTAATGTTGCTCCAATGCATTAACATGAAAATATGGGTAGGTATGTACCTACCTATAATTACCTATATTCGTTCTACCTGTGTAGCTACCACACTTATTATGTTAATTCCTCAATCCGGTTGCCAGCTCTGGTTTTATGTTTAAGAACATTTGATAAGATTAGGACCTAAGATGAAAATAAAGGATATCATATTACCTACTTATATTTTCAATGCTGTTATAGCCGGCGCCAGACATAGCAGCAATATTTGATCACATGTTTGATCACATGTTTGATCACATGTTTGAACACATTTGTGGCATGGGTGTTTGAGTTTTTCATCAAAGCTTGATCACATACTTCAACTTTGCCATTCGATGTCATTTGTTTGAGCACACATAAATGCCGGCGCCAGACATAGCAGCAATATTTGATCACATGTTTAATCACGTGTGACACATGTGTGGCAGGGGTGTTTGGGTATTTCATCAAAGTTTGATCACTCATTTCAACTTTTCCATTCGGTGTCGGTTTTTCGAGCGCACATCAAAGCGTTTAAAGTTCAAATGTGTACGTAGCGTGTTCGAATTTCAAATGTGTGCGTAGCGTAGCCTGCAAGGCCAGTGTCTCGTAAATAACTGAGCGGAACGGTCGCTTTGCTCAATCGCAAGTGCTTGAAATGAAAATTTCATGAAATTGTCATTCAATGCACTTACATGAACTTAGAGAGTCGTATTGCTGATTCTAATGTTAATAATTCTTTAAATCCATATTTGTTACGTTCTTTATCTAAAATCCTGTAACTAAATCTGATTATTTTTAATCGCGATCAAAAATGTATGGAATAAAATAAGCTGTCATGAACTAATATTTAAACCAACAGACTCAGTCGACTTCAGTTGCAAAACAGTACTGTATCTTTTTTTTATTTTCTGTTGCTTATATCTCGAAAACGGTGTGTCCTATCGCAAAAATAATGAAAATTTCGACCCCCTTTAACCCCTAACACTCAACATGATGGTAATTTTTTTTTTCCTTATTTTCACAAACGGCGGAGTAATCGGTGAACATACGTAAAAAAAAACAATCATCCGAACGTAGTACCTCCTCCTTTTTTGAAGTCGATAAAAAGTATTGTCCTCTATTGAAATCAATTTTTAGGTCTGAAATAGAGGACTTCCTTTAAAATAAAGGACGTCTGGCAACCCTAACCTTACCTTAGTCCGCCCTTGATTTCTATCGCATGAATAAAGAAAAATAAATAAAATACTGGTGGTCGTTGGTATAGACATTGAAGAGGAGCGGCGCCAATACACTCACTACCTTGAGGTAGACTGTTTTTCTGTGCTCTGCAACGACTTTTTACCGAGATAAGGTGAACCAGAAAACGGCGGTTGTGGAGTTCTAGGAGTATTCCTACAAAATTATGATCGCTGTTCATTGTCTTCCACAACAACCGTTTGAGGTTGACAGTGTCGTAGGCAGCTGACAAGTCCACGAATACAGCAGCTGTCTCGAAACCATCCTCAATTTGTTGCACGAGTTTTAGGGTCTGGTTGCAGCAAGACTGAACGGGTCTGAAACCAGCTTGCTCGGGGATTAATTTGGTTCAATAGTGCTCGTAAGACGGTTAGCAGCAGTCTTTCGAATAGCTTACATGTATGACACAATAGAGATTGGACGCAAGCTTTTTGGGTCGTCTATTACTTTAGCTGGCTTAGGTATTGCTATGACCTTTCGATTTCCTCCAGGGACGGGGTACAGAGGTTGATCCCAGACAGTTATTATATACGACACAGTAACTGGGCCAAGCTGTTTTATTTGCTCAACTGAGATGTCGTCCACTCCGGAGGCTTTATCGCACATATGACCCCTAATCGCTGTGACGATATCAGTAAGGTTGAATGGTTTACTAATATCGTCGCAAGCGCCATCAGGTTATAGTGGTTTAGCGACCACGAACGGGGCAGATGGGAATAAACGGAACGGCGTGTTGGTTTCCCATTAATAAGCAGTTGGTGAGCTATCCTGGTTGGTGGTGACTTAACTTGGCGGCGAGGGTTGAGGGAAATAAAAAACACAAAAAAGCTACCTATTCTTATATTTATATAATAACTACATTCATACAATCAATCTTTAATAGCCGAATCATTTTTCTCATCTCCGAATTCTTCGAGCGACAGTATGTTTGCTGGTCCTTCTAACGGCAAGTCTTTGTAGCCCTCGACCTCGTCTATGGCGGAGTAAACTGCTTTCTTTTCGATCTTCGCTAGAATCTTCTTGTCGTGAAATGAGTGGTTGTGAAGGTTCGCCCTGATGACAAAGAAAGTTGTTAGTTTTATAGATTTTGAGGAGGCAATCGAACCTACGATGCAGTTATAGGTCAGCAGGCAATCTCTCATTTACTGCCATCAAAAAATTATGTAGATTTTTTGATTAGGTTACACGTTTCACTCACCTATTGAGTACCACATTCCCTTTAGTAACCAAGAAAGCTGTACATTTATTGTTTCTGTAGTCGACACAGCGCCACCTCCGCAATCCGGCGCGGGAGGTCGTCGAATGCAGGTTGTATATGTATCTGTTTAATATCACTTGCAACGAGCCACGTATTGACACCGTGAATTGAAGGTTTGATGATGAAGCTGTGAACAAAAAAAATTGTGTGGGTAGAATAACAAAATTACAATATTCTCTCCATTATTTTTGGGAAATCATCCAATGACTTCTCCCGCTCTGGGCGGAGCGGAAGGGCGTGTCAGACTTTTAATGACTAAAACCCACCCGTGTTCCTTCAGTTGCCTGTTACCAAGGTCCCGGTATCCCTCTCGGACTAACCCGCAACCCTGGCAGGCATCGGTACTAGCGGACCCCGCCAATAGTGCTGACATCTCTTTGAGGCGCGCGTGGAACACGACGCGCCATCGACCCGGGCCTGGTCCTAATCGGACGGCGAGCTACCCATTGCTCGCCGTCCGCAAGCCCGCGCCTATGGTGGCCGGGAATCCGCCTGGGATTCCCGACGCCCAGGGCGTCTCCAACGTCGGCGGTTAGGGGCGTGAGGGCGCAAACTATGCCTCTCCCTCACGCGTTCCGCCTCCTCCTTCGTTCCGCCTCCTCCTTAATATTCTCTCCCTAAGCATAACAAACGAACTTCTAATAATGTGTAATTTATTTGTGATGTCGCTCATAACTTAGCAGGATGTTTGTTCTATTTTACATCAAAATAATAGGGAATATGCATGTGATTCAAATATGGGTCAAATATTTTTTTCTATAAACTATGTTACTTCAGAATTAAGCCTCCATCAATATTTTTGAATAAAATTTCTTTTTGAGCGAGAAATTAATTTTTAAAAAGTCCCAAAAAACTGTGGGTAATTCAAATACTTGAAAAGGCTAAGAGCGGATGTGACGTAACAATCCGGGCTAACAATCAAAATGTCAATGTCAAGTCAATCAACAAGTGTCAAGTCAATGTCAAACGCTCATAGAAAAAGGAGTGTTTGACGTTGACTTGACAGTTGCTTGTCTGTTTTCACGAATTGTGACGTCACCACACCAAGCGCGCCAAATGGAGGGCGTTTAAATAGCCCGGATCGGTTGGATATTTTTAAACATTTTTTTAACTACTTTAAATTGCTTTTTTGCCGTCGAATTTTTTTTTACTATTATTTGACGATGTAAACTATCGAATAAAAATATTTAAAAAATACATGCATATTCCCTATTATATTATTGTGTCATTCTAATGACACTTAAGACTTATGAGAATGACTTAAGTATATTATAGGTGAGGGGCTTGTGGCTGAGTAAGAACAGCACGGGTCGACCGAGGAATCAGGTTAAGCTACGCTTGCCACTTGGTGAGCATCTTTACATACCGAGGCCCCGTCGTGCCTCGGAAAGCATGATATGCCGGTAGTCCCGGCTGTCATTCATGGATCTTTGACAGTCGTTACGGGTCATCAGAAGCCCGAACGTCTGACAACCAGTCCTACCAGGGAGTATCGTACTACCAAATAACTGGGTTGTAGAGGTCGGATAGTAGCTACCAAAACAAGCGAATAAGAAGAGAAATATTGAGAATTAAAAAGCCTTACTTTTATCTTTAATAACTTGAGCAAGGTTATGTTTAGTGTCAACTGTTTTGAAGTCCATATCGTCGTTGTCATCCTGAGCGCCGGATTCATCCATTAGATCACTGAAGTCGTGGTGATCGTCATCTTGATGCGTACTGACTGGCGCACTCACGCCCACAGGTAGGTTTATAGAAGAGATTGATGGTAGCTTACTTGGCCTGTTTAAAAGTTTATAACGTTAGTAAATTTTAATGTGACTGCTTACATTGAGTAAGTAAATAAATCTGTTTGATTTCATAAAAAATATATGTTATCAACTTACGTATTATTATTATATTTTGAACTTTGCTGTTATTAACAATATAAAATATACAATCTAATTCAAGTATTATAAATAACTTAAATAAATTTCAAAATATAATATAAATATGTAAAAAAACTTACGTAGAATGGTCCTGTTTTATAAAAACCTTCCTTGCTGATGTAGGTAAATTGACCTGCACAAATGAATAACAAATTTAAAAAAAATAGAAATTATGACTTACAACAGAATCAAACTTATAACACGCCACCCCACGCGACCACATTTTATTTCTTTTTTAGCTAGCTATAAGGAACGTCATTTGATCAATGAAGTGGTGGCGCCGGGTGTTACAAGTATGATGTGGCCTTTATTTATTCTGCTACCACTTCAATTTCTCTTTTTTAGAAAAAATTGTCTTTTGAATTTTTTTAAAATGATTTGCTTACCTGTGGTCCCATCTTGTCTGTAGAAGGCGTACCCATTCTCTTCATGCCACTGACATGGCATATTTCAACATCATCCAACTGTGGCATGTTGCCAGACAGTCTGACTGGCAGACTTTGTTGCGGTGTACCCTGCAACAGGTAGATTCATGGAAATTATCAGGCATTATTAGTAAGATAAATAGATTATAGCATTTGAAATTATAAATAAGTACCTATTTTACAGAAAATAGGAATAAGACTTTTTTTATGACCATGGATAATTCAAATACAGCACACAACAACTAATGAATCACTTTTAAACATCAATCAAATGAATTTACCAGATATTGTTGAATTTAGGATAAACAATTATTTATTTCTCACAAAAAAAAATGAATTAATTATTGGGCTTTTATCTTTATAAAACTTTTGATAATTTTTCATTTCTTACAAAAACAAATGAATAGCATATTCATTGGGTTTTGTCTTTATAAAAACTTTTGATAATTTTATGACTACTGTAAAAACGGGGTTTTTTAACAATCACTATCTGTCATTTTGTTTATTCTTCCGTTGACAATACCCATTTCTATGGTTGTCATGCTATGCTATGCGTTCAATTATATGTATATTTAAGTAATACTTACAATATTCTCAAGTCCTCTGATGTGTAGTGACTTAGCTGTTTCTGCAAAGGATGAAAGGCAATCAGCTGGTACTACTACTTCACCTGTATAAATGTATTCTAGTAGCAAACACAGTGTGCGATGTGCAACATTCTGAAAAACATATAAAGCACTCATATTAGAATTTGTACCATCATAAGAATCGTTTCTGTGTACAACCATATCAACAACTGGGGTCAAGAACTCTTAAATACTTCACAGCAAATAAACTATAACTATATTATAAACTACTCGTTAACAGTAATGAGACATTTATTAAATCAAACTATTTCGGTCATAAAATTAGCACTTCCCCTTTTGGTGAGGTTAATGAGTAACCTGGTGTCAGAGTTTTAAAGCCACCCAAGGGCCTCTGACTTGGTTTCACATGCTGTTGAGAAATAGCACTGATGGATGCAAAATAACTTGGAGAGTTGTACTTGATAGAAAGAAAGGAGAAAGAAAATACGTTTATTTGCAGTAAACATGATGCGAAAAAAAAGGAAATAAACACAAAGAAAAAATAAGAAAAGGTTGGGGAAACATGCGTCACATCCACCCAAAACGGCTAACAGATAGCAAACAAGACACTAAATTTAGAGAAAAGCTTATAGGGGTTTATCTATAAACGTTGCTTAAAGTTAAGTAATGATTAGCAACTGTTCAACCATATATTTTTGACGTTTGAACCCCATATTGTCCAAAATATTCAATAAAAATATCATCTTCAGTCACTTACATTTAGGAATATAACTGGATGTTGACAAGGTGCGGAAGTAATAAGGTCCTTTAGATAAGGACTAGCCAGCGCCACTAATACTTGGTGAACTTTCACAAAGTGTCCATCGGCTGCTATGGTCATGTCTACAAACTCTCCATTCTGAAATATTTAAGAACACATATGACCCCAAGCAACATTCAAGCCCCTTATTAGTCTAAACAATACAAGATACAGGCGAAATCATGGATCATTTTATTACAAGTTGTCTAATATTGTGGGATTGAGAGATCAATCTACGATAAACTTAACATGTTAAGATTTCGTTAAAACGTTCAAATACGAGTTTAGATAGTTATACAGTCTATGTTACCTGTTGCAAAGCACTAAAACCACTGCAAATGCTGGACTTGTAAGAATCCCAGGACAGCGAGAACTGTGACTGAACCATCTTAAGTAGAGTAACAATGTAAGTCACTTAATACTAATGAGATATTAACCACACAAGTCAATTAATACACGAGTTTTTGATATAAATTGCAAAATAGAAGCGTTCCTTTACTCGAAGAATGCACACAGAGATAAAGCACAGATGAAAAATAAATAAAACAACTGTCACTGTCATGTCAGTAGTGTCAGTCACTCAAGGGCGGCTTTCCGAATTAGAAAATAATCGGTCACAGCGATAACTTGCGTACCGAATTAGATATCACAATTATGACAGCTGAGGGCTGTCAACAATTCGGAACGCTCGTGAACGCGCTCACAGTCCTCGGCCTCATAACATAAACATAATCTCAAACCTTGCATTTTTATTAATGTTGATATTCATATTGTAAGTTTATTTTATTGTTACTAACACTATGAGTCTCATTGTTACTCTGAATAAAGAATTTATTATTATAGTGCTTCTGTGTTAAAACATAAAATTAAAAAAAAATACTGTTATGATTTAAAACAGCACAGTACAACTGTTAGTTTGACAGCCACATTGACAGCGCTCACGATGATATTATTTTAAGGCATGGTCGGCGTTATCGCAAGATGGCGCATGTCATGACGTCATCTATGACGATTCACGGGACACCGTTATCGTGCTCGGGCTAATACGGAACGGGTTTTAGCACGCCCAAATCAATTACAGCGTAACTCGGAACGCACCCAAGGTAATCAGTGTAAGTGTTGCCATTTTCCTATTTCTTTTTAATAAATATCTTTATTTCAGAAGTTTCAGAAACACAGTCTATAAAATTGTTGTCTAGTAGATGTAGATGTACACACAAAAATAAAGTGTTAGTAATTTGTTAGTAAACAAAACATGTCAATTTGCTTATAGTATATCATATTTCCTATTTCCAATTTTTGAGCTCGCTCTTGCATTCTCTTAGTTAAATCACAATAACAGTAATGCAAAGCAGCAGTCACAGATTCAATCGGGTCTTAGTTTATAAGATAATTTCAATACCAACGATAATAGTACAAGAGCTACTCGGTCCACTCAAGCGCGGCAACCATGGTAGCCCCAAAATGTGTAGTGGTGCAAACCATTATTTTTATAGATTAAAGTTGTTTAAGGTGGATGCGCTAGGGTAGCCCCCGAGTAGCTCGCCGTCAGATGTAGCTCGCCGTCCGATAGTAGCTCGCCGTCCGATAGTAGCTCGCCGTCCGATAGTAGCTCGCCGTCCGATAGTAGCTCGCCGTCCGATAGTAGCTCGCCGTCCGATAAGGACCAGGGCCCGGGTCGATGGCGCGTCGTGTTCCACGCGCGCCTCAAAGCGATGTCAGCACAACTGTCGAGGTCTGCTAGGCTAGGACCGATGCCTGCCAGGAGTGCCAGGGTTGCGGGAAAGTCCGAAAGGGATACCGGGACCTTGGCAACAGGCAACTGAAGGAACACGGGTAGGTTTTAGTCCCTAAAAGTCTGACACGCCCTTCCGCTCCGCCCAGAGCGGGAGAAGTCATTGGATGATTACCCAACCACAAAAAAAAAAAACAAAATGGTAGCCCGCGATATGGATTTACAGAATTATTAACATTAGAATCAGCAATACAACTCTCTAAGTTCATGTAAGTGCATTGAGTGACGATTTCCTGAAATTTTCATGGACCACCCTAGCGCTTAAGAAATTATTACTAGTGTACAAAGTTTTAGTTTATGTTTAATAAAGTGATATCATAGATGTACCTATTATTATTTTAAAGTGCTATTATACAATTTTATAGCTGTTTCATCAAATTAAGTGCTTTTATATAAATGAGCTACATCCCAAATTGAATGAAGTACTCATTATATCTTCTAAACTAAGACCCGACTAAATCTGTGACTTGGCGAAAAATTCAAAAAAACAACCGGCTTCTCTACGGCAAAAACCAAAAATACAAAACTAAAAACACCGTTATTTAAATTATTTTTCACTTTGTAGTGTTTTTTTTGGAAGTCGGTTGTTTTTTATTTTATTTAGGTATATTAGTTAAAAAAATTAAGTAATAAAAACTAAAACCCAACTACGACTGAAAAGGTATAAACAAGACACCACAGACAGACAAATTAAAAATCCGGAGTCACACGTGTTAGGGCGGCATAAATCGAACAGATTACGTGTGACTCCGGATTTTTAATTTGTCTGTCTGTGGTGTCTTGTTTATACCTTTTCAGTCGTAGTTGGGTTTTAGTTTTTGTTACTTAATTTTTTTTTAATTATTTTGGGGTTATGATATATATATTTTTGAAATGTGCTCATTAAGCCCTTTCATTTAATACCCAACATAGTACGATTAAACAATTTTTTTTTTTAGTTCGTGACTTTATTTCCTCTAGAGGGCGCCATTTTTAATTTAATGTGACGTCACATAGCCTATAACCAGCGGACAATCAAGACGCTTCTAACGATACCTTATTTGTCAAATTGTGATGAGTGGTTTAGAAGATACAAGGGAACAGATGAACATACATACATACATACCGGTCAAAATCATAACCCTCCTTTTTCTTCGCCGTAGTCGGGTAAATAGGTACCTACCTACCTAAAAATTGGTACGACGTGACGCTGCAATACACGCTCTATAGAGAAAGCGATTAAGCAAAATCGGGGGTCGAAAGTGTTCGTCCAATCACTCGGGAGGAGCCACCTGACGAAGCTGACCACATCTAGTGGGGATACCGTAGCCGGAGATCCTTTCGGAGGCCGAAAACTTCTACGGCCAATTGTGCGCATCGCATATATCTCGACCTGATCCCGAAAATGAGGATTCCAGAGCCACCTTAACCCGCCATTTCGAAGATCTGCCAGAAGTCAGCCAAGATGAAATCGAGGCGGCTCTTAAACAGCTTAAAAATGGAAAATCCCCTGGTGAGGACGGTATTACGACTGAGCTCCTGAAAGCGGGAGGAAGTCCTGTACTGAAGGAGCTTCGGGAGCTTTTCAACTCTGTCTTATTCTCTGGGAGAACTCCAGAAGCGTGGCGAAGGAGCGTGGTCGTTCTCTTCTTTAAAAAGGGTGATAAGACCCTTTTAGAGAATTACAGACCCATTTCGCTCCTAAGCCATGTATATAAGCTGTTTTCAAGAGTCCTCACGAATCGTCTAGCGCGAAGACGAGTTTCAGCCGCCAGAGCAGGCCGGGTTTCGAGGAGGATAAAGCACCATAGACCACATCCACACAGTGCGGCAAATAAAAAAAAAAGTGCGAAGAGTATAATCGGCCCCTATGTCTTGCTTTTGTGGACTATGAGAAGGCTTTTGACTCTATCGAGACCTGGTCTGTTTTGGAGTCTCTGCAGCGATGCCAAGTTGAATGGCGATACATCCAAGTGCTGAGATGTCTTTATGAAAACGCGACAATGACCGTCCAAACTCAGAACCAGCAAACTAAACATATCCCCCTGCGTCGAGGTATAAGGCAAGGGGACGTAATTTCCCCGCAAATACCGCCTCGACTGTAATATCCAAAAGAGCACACTCGTATCACAATGTACTATTGTAAGACCTATGTACTTGCATAGAACATAATAACCTATGAAAGTTTTTGAACTACTAAACAGATACAAGGTAAGTACAGTCTCTTCACTGGCTCCTTCCAAAGTCTAGAAATAAAACGTGTGCTGATAAAATATTGAATATTTATTCAAAATAGTAACAAAATGCTCAGAGCCAGAAATTCGAAGGTAATATGTTAAATCCACCAAACCGCGTTGGGCCCGCTTGGAGGTTTCCGCCCAATTCGTCTTTCATAGAGGGGAGGCCATTACAGGCTAATATTATACACTAGTTAAAGTAAAGAATTTTAATTATATTTACATACTTATTTTAAGTATTTCTGACTGATCTCTCGTATTGGGTGGTAGCTAGGCTGGCTGCTCAAAGTGAGTCGTACTAATAAATGCAATATTGATGATAGACAAGTTGTTGTTCAGTCAGTCTTTTGAATCCAACTTTTTCTTCTCCTAACTTTGGATTTTTCTGTAACTTTGCCTTCAGCTTGTGATATTGAAGTAAATACTTTCTTCGATTTAAATTTCCTCAGTATTTTGATTTCGTGGTTGGAGTGACTGTGACTTTCCGACCTGTAAATAATAATTAAGAATTTAAGACGTTTTTATCCTGTCAAGTAGACCTATCTTGATTAATGAGTAAAAATGCATGCATGCATTTTAAACACATTACAGTCATAAGAGAGAAAAAATTAAGACGATAGGCATAAAAACAGAACAGTAAGTATGTACAATTCTGTGTCGGCTGCTACGTGCGCGCAAACCTATTTTGGGTTGATCTCCTATAGTACTGGATGAATTTTCAAAAATCCTTTCTCAACGCTCATTTACGGAAAAATTTAATGAATTTAGACCCATCAGTTTAGGCTGTGCGTTGTCTGTCAATGAATGAATGATTAATTATGATGATTTTTATTATGTGATGATTTTTATTATGTAGATTACCTGTTGATGATATTTTCATTGTCCGTATCAATAAAAGCCGGGCATCGCAATTTTCTATAGTCTACGCATCGCCAACGCCGCTTGCGACCTTCACATGAATGATGATGGCAGTAGTACATGAACCGGTTGAATAATAATTGCAAGGAACCGCGGTTAGAAAGAGAGTAATGTTGTCCTTTGTCTGTAACAAATGTTGCTATTTGACTTTGAAAAACTAGAATGCATATTATAAATGCCTTACTTACCTACATAAAACAAAACTCGCATTACATTAAGGTAGGTAGTCTTTGCCTTACCAGTGCTTGAAATTAATGAAATTGACACCAAATTTTTGGTCTGAAAGGCACCAGCATCCTAATTGTGTAACGCACGATCAATCATAATCTGAATCATTTTGAAGGAAATTGCTAATCCATTGCTATGTTCGAAAAAAAATCTGCTCAACAACGTAATAAATTATGGCAATGAATGTTGTTGAACCAACTATAAAAAATAAACAGTGATTGAATGTGTTACGCACTTAGAGTGGGTTGCCGCTGCAACTGAACAAACTGGATGAAAAATAATTTGAAAAATTACCGTACTCAAAATATTATGTACCTACATACCTCTGTCGCCTATGCTGGGAGGTATGGTGGTATTATCAGTGGTATGTGCGCTTGGAGGAATTTCTTTCTTAATCCAATTCAAGGTTAAGTTTTGCCAATTTTGATCACTATTTAATAAAGTTTTACTTTGACTTTCTCCTCTTTCACGTAGTGGACTACTTGGAGTTCCATAATCAGACAGAGGTGGAAAAGAGTCTTGTTCAAAGTTATTTTGATTTACTACTACATCTGCATCAGTTAGGACTTGATAATTCATTAAATCATTATCAAGAGGAATAACAGGCTGTGTCTGAAGGAGTGTGGTGTTATTTTCATTAGGTATAACTTCCACATTAAAGTTGTCACTATTAATTGTAATATGTGCTGCAAAATTATTATCAGGTGGCAGCAGGGGTTCTGCAATTCTGGAAAAAGGAATAATGAAATGTAGGTACTTACTTAGGTATAATATCACATTAAATTGTTGTTTGTTCAATATTATCATGAAGCAAAAAAAAAGCCTATGGACCAGGCTTAACAAACTGATGTTTATTTTTCTTCTTCTACATAGCTAGTCAAGCCAGTCCATCCAAGTCTAATAAAGGAAGATAAATTTTATGTGCAATTCAAACTACATGCAGGTACCTACTATTATTAACTAGCTTTCAAAAGCATAATACATTTTATAAATAGTAGGTACCTTAGAATTAACGCATGCGTTATTATTCTAAGGGAGGTATGTATAACATTTATTTACAACATACAGAATATGGCCAAGGGCTTTACCTTGGCCAGAGGTTAAGCATTGACATACACAACGTGGCAATACCGCCAGTCCCTTGGGTACATTACGAGTTGACGTTGACAGCGATGCGGATATATTTTTTGACCCCATATTTTCCCAATGTGGCTTCAGGGAAGCAATCGAAATTAATAGTTTTAATTCACTTAGGATATTATATGGTCAGTAGGTCATCTTAGGGGCGGAGTTTTTATTCATTAAATAGGTATAAGTTGTTATTTATTTAGGCACATTTCATTTTAATTCGGTAAGTATTCTTAAGTACAGCCAGTACCTACAGGCATAAGATAACGCAAAGCGCTGGATTTACACTATCTGTGACTAGGGGCACTCGGGTTCAGTGTCCAGGGCGGCACAATTCGGATGGTGGGATAAAAAAAATCTTCACAGTCTCAGACCAACAAAAAAGAAAAGACGGATCACGCCGTACATCAAAAGTGAAGCCACAAAACCATGCTCCTGCAAGTAAACACACAGGCTCACGTACACACCTACACTAAAACCATGCTCATCGCTCCTAGTACGTCACGAATCGTCGTCTAGATAACATCACCAAAACAAATATAATTATGCCTTCCTGTGTAGTGAAAACGTGTAAAAACAATAGTAAATCACAGAAAAAGTCTCACGGAATCACTTTTCACTAGTAAGTACTTCAAATAACATCATTTTTTAATTTAGATAACTATGAATTTTAGGTTACTTGGAACAAAAAACCTGAACGAATGAACGAACGAAAGCAGTGACATTTAAAGAGCGAGGGTTGCCATAATATGATTTTAAATTTCCTCATTCGATATTTTTTACTTTCCAAGTAATACTGAAAATAAATGGATAGTAGCTAATTTACTAACCTATTTATATACATATATATATATTTTTTTAACACGCAATTGAAAATTAATGGATAATTCTAAGTGAAAGAGCGGAGTCTCCTAACACAAGCAATTCTTGCATAAAAGGTGATCTCCTAAATGCACTTTGTACTTAATTGTTTTTTTTATTTTATTTTGCGATGTAAAAAAAATTGTTTTTGTTTCGGAATTCTTCCTAACAATTGAGGTACACACGGCTACACATCAAGCTATACATTTCCAGTATAAGCTGACCTCGCATTGTACGGAAGTCATAAACAATGTGAGATCAGCATAAACTGGAAATGTATAGCTTGATGTGTAGCCGTGTGTACAATACCATACTCAACAATATCTTACTCGTACAATATTAGCCTACCCAAAATATTATTCCCCAAGTTATAGGGAAAAACTTTAAGAACTGACAACCCTTTTTATACACACATAGATAAAAAGGTGGCTTCACTTTTGCTGTACGGCGTGCTCTGTCTTTCCTTTTTTGTTGGTCTGAGTTCACAGTACATTTTTCTAAAATTGAAGTAGGTACTATAATAATACTTTTTTATTTTGCAATTTAGAAAAAAAATACTTATTTCAATCAATTTCGATAATACAATACCCAGGCCCTGGGTATTGTATAGCGCCGCCTCTGGTTCCCAGGGTCGACGCTAACGTTCTATCCGGCAAGTGATATACATATAACACATACATGCTTCTAAGCTAGGCTTGTTTTTTTCCTGGCAGGGTTGCGGGAAAGTCCGAAAGGGATACGGAGACCTTGGCAACAGGCAACTGAAGGAACACGGGTGGGTTTTAGTCAGTAAAAGTCTTACACGCCCTTCCGCTCCACCCAAAGCGAGAGAAGTCATTTGAAGACATCCCACCCTCAAAAAAAATAAAGGCTTATTTCAGAGTATACAGTACCTTTCACCTGATTCGTACAGTCTTGTTGGTTGTGATTCAGTTTCTGGTTTCTGAAAAATTAATGAAATTGGTTGCTCATCTCAAAAATTCCTATACTACTACCTAATTTCATAAATAATGTATAAATTAAAAACAAACCTTTGGCAAATGTAAATGTTCAACCCCATTAATGTACAGGGCTTTGCAGGCTTCAATAAAAGCCGGTGTTGAACCTGTTGGTATCTTCACTTCTCCAGTATAAATATATTCCAATATAAAACTAAGCATTTCTTGAGTTATGTTCTAGAATGAAAGAAAAGAAAGATAAAGCTATTAAATGATCACTTGTTACTGATGAGATTCTTGTGTGTGTACCATCAATTAGAGTAAAAGAAACTCCTTTGTACCTTATTTTAATGCGAGAAGGTTAAATACATCCATACTAATAATATTTTAAATTCGAATGTAACTGTCTGTCTGTATGTTTCCTTTTCAAGCCTAAACCACTGAACGAGAAAAACAAGCAATGAACTTTGTTTTTTGTAAGGAATTGCAGGTGGGGATAAACCAATAACCTGGAATATGGTGTAACTTTTGTTCATACCCGCCTGCAATTCCTTACAAAAAACAAAGTCCAATGCTTGTTTTTTCTCTTTTCAGTTACAGGTTTTTGCAGTTGGGTTTTTTGTTTTTTAAATAATTTGTTTCATTTAAAGCTTTTTAGTTTTATTAATTTATATATTTGGAATTAATTACTAGCTTATATTTGATACCAATATTGTAATTTATTTAAAAAAAACTCCCATTTTTTTGTTTGCAGATGAAATATAAAATTATAGCCTATGTCACTCCAACAATTAAGACAAACCTAACAACACCTCATATGTTAAAATCCATCAAGCCGTTTAGGCTACAGAGCGTGCCAAAGAAATAGACATACAAACATACTCTCGAAAAACATTACCCTCCTTCTGGGGCAGTCGGGTAAAAATAACACACCCTGTATTGCCCTGTAATTTTTCCAACAGTAAATATTGTTGCTTGTAATGTAGGGATCAAATTTCGTGAGTAATGTCAAATGGCAAACAAAAGTTAAGGGGGCATATTCTTAATTGATGGATTCCAGAAAGAAAAACCCAATAACACTGCCCGACCCGCGAATCAAACCCAGGACCTCATGCTCAGCAGTAGTGCTAGCAACCACTACACAAATGAGGTAGTCGACAAGTAATTAATTAATATTCATGCTATTCCTACTTACATTTAGAAATACAACTGGATGCTGACATGGAGTAGACTGTATCATTGCTTTAAGATATGGACTGGCTAGTGCCACAATATTTTGATGTACTTTTACTAAGTGGCCTTCAGCAGCCAGAGTCATATCAACGAATTCACCATTCTGCAATTTAATATTTGAAAGTTAGGTCAGTTACGTAGTAAAAATGAAACCCATGTGTACCAGTAATACGGAGTGATACGCCTTTATGAATAAGGCTCGTACAAACTGGCGCGATATCGTAGGCGCGACAGGCAGCGCAACCCTTGTTGCGCCCGCGATATCGCGCCAATCTGTACGAGGCTTTAAGTGGCACCGAGGTGGCACCAAGAATATTAATTTTAAACCATTTAAACGTCTTCGAAACTACTAATAATACTTAATAAAAATAAATCATTATGTACTCTACCTGTTGAAAGTGCGAAAATCCTTTTGAAATACAATTTCTATAAGACTCCCAACTAATACAGAATTGTGCGGCACTAGACATTGAGACTTGTGAGGAAATCATTAAAATGTAAAGAATAGGTATTCGACCTTAATATAAATTAACTCCAGAAAGAAAAACAGAGTTCATCACACAATCTAAAGGACACAAAATCAAAAGGCACGCACTCTCTATTGCAATTGCAGTTTGTTTGTTTTTTAAAAATTGTTTGTGACAACTTGACAAGTGTTTGACAATGACATTTTCTTGACAATCGGAACTTCGGAAGTGTAAAAGGGGTGATAGACGTGCGCATAGACTACTATTATATATGAGATGCGAGCAAGTACGCGTACTTATGGACCTCCGTGAATTTAGCCGCACGATTTCATTATTATGAAATTTTGTTAATGCTAATCGTTAGAGAATCGTAAGAGAGGGTTAGAGAGAAAAAAAAAATCGTTAGAGTGTAATTAGTTTTTATGTAAAAACAATTTTTATTTTTCGTGTGAAGTTGGCCCCCCTTCCCGCAAAAATAAACTTAGTCGTAATTTTATTTTTTTAATCGTTTGCGAACACACACACACAAAATCGTTAGAGAGTTAATATTTTATTTGATATTAAATAATTTCTAAGAGCGTGACGTTAGCCCACCTCTGTGAGTTTTGCCCCCGATATAATAGGGAATATGCATGTATTTTTTTAATATTTTTATTCGATAGTTTACATCGTCAAATAATAGTTAAAAAAAATTCGACGGCACAAAAGCAATTTAAAGTAGTTAAAAAAATGTTTAAAAATGTCCAACCGATCCGGGCTATTTAAACGCCCTCCATTTGGCGCGCTTGGTGTGGTGACGTCACAGTCCGTAAAAACAGACAAGCAACTGTCAAGTCAACGTCAAACACTCCTTTTTCTATGAGCGTTTGACATTGACTTGACACTTGTTGATTGACTTGACATTGACATTTTGATTGTTATATCGGATTGTTACGTCACATCCGCTCTTAGCCTTTTCAAGTATTTGAATTACCCACAGTTTTTTTGGACATTAAAAAAATTAATTTCTCGCTCAAAAAGAAATTTTATTCAAAAATATTGATGGAGGCATAATTCTGAAGTAACATAGTTTATAAAAAAAAATATTTGACCCATATTTGAATCACTCAACTTTTGTTAATGCTAATGGTTAGAGAATCGTTAGAGAGAGTTAGAGAGAAAAGAAAAATTGTTAGAGAGTAATAAGTTTTATTTATCAAGGATTTTAATTACTTTTGTGAAATTGGCCCCCATTCCCGCAAAAATGGACGTAGATGTAATTTTTTATTTTTATAATTTGAGAATCGTTAGAGAGAGATAGAGAGTTAAAAAAAATCATTAGAGAGTTTATATTTTAATTGATATTAAATTATTTCTGAGAACGCGTTTTAGATTAAACTGGCTCGCTCTTATTATGGGCAACATATTCAGCCGAACGGTACTTTTACTGTACCTAGAAGTTAGTGAAGATACCAGGCATTTCGTCTTCACATGAGACAGCTTTGACCAGAGGACTCACACCACTATAGTTCAAAGTCAAAGTCAAAAGTCAAATAATTTATTTCAAATAGGCACATATATGGCACTTTTGAACGTCAAACAAAGAAATAGAATTGATTCTAGTTGCCCCTTCCAAAAGGTAGTTTTCGTATGGAGAAGAATGGGCAAGAAACTCCATCGTTACTCTTTTAAAAATGTTTTACAATATTTTGTATACATTAATCATATAATTATATGTGAAGACGATGCACCTACAATAAGATTACTGTACTACGAAAGGTAAAAAGAATTATAAATGGAGCAATAATGAATAAATTAATTACCAGATACATGGTGCTCACATATTTACAAAGATTGTAAAAGTATACGATATTACAATAGTCCTAACATTGTTAAAAGTAGTACTAATAAGTCAGTGCGTGAGTTTAAGTAATGACAGAGTGTAAAAGTCTATGACATACAAATAATATATAAAGAACTAAATTAGCTATCAGTTTGATTTTGTCCAGACACTAAATCGTCCTATGGAGCAAGACCAGCATGTTTCCAAGCATTCTTATCTTGGATATAATCCTCTAATTTGCAATAAGCTTGTTTACAAAGTGTACTTTTTATATGAGTTTTAAATTTTCTTTCATTTAATTGCAATATATCACAAGGTATTTTGTTATAGCATTTAACGCAGTACCCCATAAAAGATGTTTGTACTTTAGCTAATCTGAAAAATGGTTGATCTATTTTATCTTTATTTCTAGTATTAAAATTATGCCTAACACTTATTTTATTAAAAAGATTTAAGTTTTTTCTTACATACATAATATTCTCATAAATTAATTGGCAAGGTACCGTCATGATATTAATCTTTTTAAATTGTATCTTTTTAAAGTTATAGAGTGTATTACATTATTGTCTGGTATCTTGGATGGGTCGGCATCAAAATTATATTTCTCCACCTGCTCAGTTTCCCAACTGTATTTTAATAAGAGAAGACATTGAAAATGAAGAAAATCAATAAATCATTATTTAAAACTAAAAAAAAAGTTTTATTTCATAAAAAATCCGTAACACTTGCATTCAAAGCATATTATTCAATTTTTAAATATCATAATTGTCGAAAGGATTTTCATCCACTTCCGATCTCGATTATAGGTCATAAAACAGGAACTCTCCATCGTAATTAAAAAAATGTTCTTGATCAGTAGGTAGGTACTATTATCATTTTACTCCTGCTAAGCCTGTGGACTATGCTGAAACATGCACTTCTTACACTTATAGATTCCTAGTAGCTAAAATCTAAAGAGAGGTCTAAAAGAATTATGCTACATATTTTTGACTGAAAAAATCCCATTTCATCTTATTTCAGAATGTACATAAAGTAAATAACTTGATTAGAATAATTTTTATTTGCATTGCCATATTCTTTACAACAAAATATTGATTGACTGTAATGACAATACCATGTGTCAATTTTGAAAAGTTTGTTATTTTCTGAGGTGTGTTCACTTTATTAGCCTAGATAATTTGAAAAGTTTGTTCGTTTTAGGAGTAAATTAACACTAAAAATTAAAAAACGATTTTTCTCAAAATTGGTAATCCTTAAAAATGCATGATACAGTTAGAGCTACTACTTTCTTTTTTTCAAACAAAATAAAAAATATCAGAATCGGTTCAGCCGTTTGGTAGCTACGATGTAACATACAGACACACAGATACACACGTTAAACTTATAACACCCCTCTTTTTCCGTCGGTGGGTTAAAAACAACCCGACCAGCTCCCGACAAGCACCCACCTTTTGTGTTTTGAGCATAAATGATGCACTATAAGTACCGAATCAAATTGAAACTACCAACAATATTTCGTATTCTTATCAGGTATCACTATTAAATGATCGTTGATCAAATACACAACTTTACCACTCATAACTATAACGTCCCTCTGCATCATGTCATTTATCAGTAGTACTTACTACTCACGGTACTACTTGCGCTCACGGTGTACAATGAGAAATGTAAGTGTGGCCGCTTCATTCAATGCAATAATTCTCGCGGTAAATCAATTTGATCTGCCTAAAATGCCGCCACCAGAGTTATCAATCACCCAACGTCTAACGCCAATGTAAATGCCGTTGACAAATTCTCGAGGTAAGTCGTGGTGTAGTACAGCAACGGTTAACGTCTATCGCGATAATCCGTTGGTGTGGCCCTAGCTTATAAGAGATTTGTCATATTTAAAAATCATTTAAAAAGAACTTTGTATCACCGGCAGTGGGAGTGGGGGGTCTACTAACCTTTCCCCCCTCTCCTCCCTTCCCTATTAGGGGCACACACGTTTCAAAATTTTAACCTGCTCAGGTCCTAGGGTAAAACGCGTTCTCAGAAATAATTTAATATCAATTAAAATATTAACTCTCTAACGATTTTTTTTAACTCTCTATCTCTCTCTAACGATTCTCAAATTATAAAAATAAAAAAATTACATCTACGTCCATTTTTGCGTGAATAGGGGCCAATTTCACAAAAGTAATTAAAATCGTTGATAAATAAAACTAATTACTCTCTAACGATTTTTCTTTTCTCTCTAACTCTCTCTAACGATTCCCTAACGATTAGCATTTACAAAAGTTGAGAATAATTATATCGGGGGCAAAATTCACAGAAGTAGGCTAACGTCACGCTCTTAGAAATTATTTAATATCAAATAAAATATTAACTCTCTAACGATTTTGTGTAACTCTCAATCTCTCTCTAACGATTAGCAATCGATTAAAAAAATAAGATTACGTCTAAGTCCATTTTTGCGGGAAGGGGGGCCAACGTCACACGTAAAATTAAAATTGTTTTTACATAAAAACTAATTACTCTCTAACGATTTTTCTTTTCTCTCTAACTCCCTCTAACGGTTCTCTAACGATTAGCACTAACAAAAGTTCATAATAATGAAATCGTGCGGCTAACTTCACCGAGGTCTTATGGCTCGTAGAGCTTAATCGCCCGTCTATCAACGACTCATCGCCGCGAGTCACGAGCCAATTTGACAATGAAATTTTCAGCAAGCTTCACGTAAGTTACCGATGGCGAGCCGAGTAAGGTCGCGCTTTTTAAAGTCCGCGTACTTTAAGTCCGCACGTCTATCACCCGCTAACCCCTACGCCCTCACAAGCCACATGTGGCTTTTCGATGCCTGACTGAAATAGCGCTATTTTTTTTTTCGTAAGGGCTAGTTTTAGGTTAGGGCAGATTCACTAGTTCTTCTTATAAAAAAATAATTACTTTATGGAGGTAGGTGCTATAAAAACGACAAACGACCTTTTTGTGGGATAAAATCTGCGACAGTGGTGCCAGGCCTCTGACGCTAGCTTGAGTGGCTAAGAGTTGACCCTCACCGTGCGTTTGCACTGGCGAAACATTTACGACAAAACATGTTGAAATCTCTATTTTCTGTCAATATTCCAAATTTTTAACAGGAGATTTCAACATGTTTTGTCTTGAATGTTTCGCCAGTGCAAACGCACAGTCAGAGAATAAGTGTTTTACTCATGTCATCGTCATGTGTGTGTTGTACTCATGTTTCGTACAGTGCGAACGCAAATTCAACAACAAAACAAGTACCTAATCAAATGACAGTTTCGAAATATCTACATGTTGAATTTTTTCTGGTTTTGCATCAGAAAATATTCAATAAAATAAATATTCAAAAGATCTTTGTACACACGGCTACATTATCAAGCTATATATTCCCAGTTTATACTGATCTCGCATTCTATAGGATTTCCGTACAATATGGGTCAGATTATAATGGAAATGTTCAGGTTGATGTGTAGCCGTGTGAACCGTCTATTAGTGTATCCTGGCTGCTTTCCGAATTAGGAAATAATCGCTGACAGCGCTCATACCTCGGTGAAGTTAGCCGCACGATTTCATTGTTATGAACTTTTGTTAGTGCTAATCGTTAGAGAGAGTTAGAGAGAAAAGAAAAATCGTTACAGAGTAATTAGTTTTTATGTATAAACAATTTTAATTTTTCGTGTGAAGTTGGCCCCCCTTCCCGCAAAAATGGACTTAGACGTAATTTTATTTTTTAATCGTTTGCGAATCGTTACAGAGAGATTGAGAGTTACACAAAATCGTTAGAGAGTTAATATTTTATTTGATATTAAATAATTTCTAAGAGCGTGACGTTAGCCCACCTCTGTGAATTTTGCCCCCGATATAATTATTTTCAACTTTTGTTAATGCTAATCGTTAGAGAGAGTTAGAGAGAAAAGAAAAATCGGTAGAGAGTAATTAGTTTTATTTATCAACGATTTTAATTACTTTTGTGAAATTGGCCCCCATTCCCGCAAAAATGGACGTAGATGTAATTTTTTTATTTTTATAATTTGAGAATCGTTAGAGAGAGATAGAGAGTTAAAAAAATCATTAGAGAGTTAATATTTTAATTGATATTAAATTATTTCTGAGAACGCGTTTTAGTAAACAGGCTCGCTCTTATTATGGGCAACATATTCAGCCGAACGGTACTTTTACTGTACCTAGAAGTTAGTGAAGATACCAGGCATTTCGTCATCACATGAGACAAAAAAAAATTACGTCTACGTCCATTTTTGCGGGAATGGCGGCCAATGTCACAAAAGTAATTAAAATCGTTGATAAATAAAACTAATTACTCTCTAACGATTTTTCTTTTCTCTCTAACTCTCTCTAACGATTCTTTAACGGTTAGCATTAACAAAAGTTGATAATAATTATATCGGGGGCAAAATTCACAGAGGTGGGCTAACGTCACGCTCTTAGAAATTATTTAATATCAAATAAAATATTGACTTTCTAACCTTTTTGTGTAACTCTCAATCTCTCTCTAACGATTCGTAAACGATTAAAAAAATAAAATTACGTCTAAGTCCATTTTTGTGGGAAGGGGCCAACTTCACATGAAAAATTAAAATTGTTTTTACATAAAAACTAATTACTCTCTAACGATTTTTCTTTCCTCTCTAACCCTCTCTAACGATTAGCACTAACAAAAGTTCATAATAATGAAATTGTGCGGCTAACTTCACCGAGGTCGACGTTATCGCACGCAAGATGGCGCATGTCATGAAGTGAACTATGACGATTCACGGGATATCGTTATCGTGCTCAGACTAATACGGAACGGGTTTTATCGCGCTCAAATTGATTATAGCTTAATAAGGAACGCACCCCGAAATGAACGCACCCCAGTTGGTGATGGTGACATGACATTGAATTGACACTGACAGAGTCTGTCAGTCTTAGAAAAATAGTTTGATTTAGATTTTTTTGTCATTTTGTAATTTGTGTTTTTGTGTCATTGTGTTAGTTTGCTCGGCGACAGCCGATCGATGGTGGTTTTCGTTACTTTACTGTGTATATAGTGTTCATTACTATTGGTTCTAATTACTTACTACTAGGTCCGTATCAGTGCGAAGTTATTAGTTTTCTTTTCATGTATCTAATCGTTACTGTGTACTCTGTTGATAAAATCTTATCTTGTTTACTAGTATAAATAGTGCCTGTAATTGCAGATTTATTCCATAACATCGTAGGTATAGGTACAATACATTGACATAGTATGCGTATTTATCATCACTTATGTTTTTCCAAAATGACAGCTATGAAATCAGTTATTTCAACTGCCGGTACTTTTGCAAGAAAGTTGTTACCAGTCTCATCGAATGCTAAAACATATCGGAGGTAAGAAAATTTAAAATCAGAGGTATTTGTGCAAATTTCATCTTCATCCATCTTCTACTTTTATATTTTAGGGTTTTTTTGAAAAACATCTTTCATTTTCCCTCCAGATTGTATCCGTGCCTTGTAATTTTGCACATAAGCCTTATGTACCTATACTTATGTGTTATAAAGCCCCAGTCTTATGAGGTTTTTATGAAAAAATAATTTAATAACTGCCTAAAAGATAAAAGTAAAATTTTGGGACTTTTTGCAAATGTTTGGCTTTTTTTATGGACTTTTCTAATTTCGAAATGGTATCCTACCAACTACATCTCTATTATAGCTTTTGTGCTAAATCCTTGTATTTTAGGAGTGCATTGCTTTTTAAATAACTAACAGAATGCAGAATGCAAATACTTACCTATTATATTATAAATCTTTTCCTTACAGGTATTCAAATCAAGCTTTAGAAAAATTTGATATAGTTGTCATTGGCGGTGGTATAGTTGGTAGTGCCTCTGCCAGAGAGCTTATTTTGAGACATCCACAGTTAAATATTGCATTAATTGATAAGGAAAATCGTTTTGCCTGCCATCAAAGTGGAAATAACAGTGGCGTGATTCATGCTGGAATTTATTACAAACCTGGATCTCTAAAGGCAAAGTTATGTGTAAAAGGCATGAATTTGGCCTATAAATACTGTGATGAAAAGGGCATAAAATATTTAAAACCTGGTAAATTGATAGTCGCCACTGAAAGGCATGAAGTACCTACATTACTAGATCTGTTTGACCGTGGAATTCAAAATGGAGTGAAAGACATGGAATTAATTGATGGTAATGACATTAAACAGATTGAACCTCTTTGTAAAGGATTACAAGCAATATGGTCACCTCACACTGGAGTTGTTGACTGGGCTGAGGTTACAGAATCTTATGTTCGGGACTTCAATGAATATGGTGGAACATCCTTTCTGAATTTTGAAGTTAAGAAGTTCTTAGAATCTGAGGATGCAGATTATCCTGTCATTATATCAGATGAGAAATCTCAGAAGATTTCAGCAAAGTATGTCCTCACATGCTGTGGTTTACATTCAGATACAGTAGCAGTATTAACAGGATGCCCTGAAGAGCCTAAGATCATTCCTTTTAGAGGTGAATACCTATACCTAGTTCCACGTGATGATATTATAACGAAAGCTAACATTTATCCTGTACCTGACCAAAGGTTTCCATTTCTGGGTGTCCATATTACCCCTCGAGTAGATGGTCGCGTCATACTGGGACCTAATGCTATATTAGCCTACTGTAAAGAAGGATACAAGTAAGTAATTTCATTAATATTTGTATATGTGTTTATCCTGTTATGTTAATTATATTTATAACATACAAAAAAATGGTAAAACCTGATGTCACTTATGTATGACTACTTATGAGAATTAGCCTTGTATTTTAACAAAAAAGGAAATACAAAGTATTAAATGAAATATACAACAGTAGTCATCTTAACAATTTTATCTCATTAAGGGCAATAAAGGTTAATTTACACTTAGACAATCCAATACTCTTTGATAAAAATATATAAGTTATATAAATATTATTATATTTTAAACAAACACATGCCAAGTTCATCTTAAAGACCTGATAATTTGTAAATCTATTGTTTTCAGATATAGCGATTTTGATATGAAAGAGTTGAAAGACATTCTAGGATTTTCTGGTTTTCGTAAATTGGCAATGAAATATGCAGGCTTTGGTTTGAAAGAATTTACTAGATCTATAATCACATCACTGCAAGTAAAGCAGGTACAAAAGTATATTCAAGAAATTACATCTGATGATGTGAAGAGAGGTCCCGCTGGTGTAAGAGCGCAGGCAATGACAAAAGATGGTAAGTATGAATTCCTTGTCTTGAACATCAACAAACTACAATCCGCGGCACTAAATGTTAAAATTCTTTTAATTTGGTTATTGCAGGGCTTCAGGGTAGCCCGCAAAATTCAAATTTTCTTACGTTTTTTGCTATTTGCAGGTCAGTATCAAGTGTAATGTTGATCTAAATAGGATTCGCGGGCGTATCAAATAAATAATTTATAGAATCATAATCATAAATATCATCAATAAACTCTCTGAGTTAGTATAATCTTATTGAATGACTGTTTTATGAAATCATGACATTTGAGTATTAAACTAACTTAAGGAGTTGTATTACTTACTTGTATTCCTGTATCTATTTTTTTTAAATAAATTATATTACTTCAGAATTATGCCTCCATCAATATTTTTGAATAAAATTTATTTTTGAGCGAGAAATTAATTTTTTTAAAGTCCCAAAAAACTGTGGGTAATTCAAATACTTGAAAAGCTAAGAGCGGATGTGACGTAACAATCCGGGATAACAATCAAAATGTCAATGTTAAGTCAATCAACAAGTGTTAAGTCAATGTCAAACGCTCCTACAAAAAGGAGTGTTTGAGGTTGACTTGAGAGTTGCTTGTTTGTTTTCACGGACTGTGACGTCACCACACCAAGCGCGCCAAATGGAGGGCGTTTAAATAGCCCGGATCGGTTGGATATTTTTAAACATTTTTATAAGTACTTTAAATTGCTTTTTTGCCGTCGAATTTTTTAAAACTATTATTTGACGATGTAAACTATCGAATAAAAATATTAAAAAAATACATGCATATTCCCTATTCTGTAAAATCATATTTTAATCAATATACAACCTGACACTGACTTGCAAATTGCACAAACCTAAGAAAATTTGAATTTCGCGGGTTAAAGCTGTGGTAGCACCACTTTGACAGTTGCCAATCCCATTACTTCTTATTTTGAGATACCTAAATGACAATATTTGTATCATCGCGCATCCCTTTCTTTTCTATGGAGTCCGACAGTGACTGCACTTTAGGTCTTATTTAACCTTTTAACCGCCCGACTTCATATCGGTTGTCGAGCCCCCAGCGCCTAGCATCGAAAAATCGAAAAATAAATACCTACAATAAAGATGATGTGCAATGCGTAATTAAATTAAAAAACGGATTAAACGAGTGTCGTAAATATACGACTCTGGCGAAGTGGACACGAAAATATTTGTCGGATAAATCCGACGCAAGCGGTTGAAAGGTTAACAACAGTTATTTTAACTCTGACAGCAATTAAGAAACGACAACAATTATCACTTTTATGCAAAATCAGAAGTAAAATAACTGAAAGGATAAGTACCTATTATAGGCACTTGTCAGAATAAAGTTCGAAATTCAAAATCTAGCTCGAGTTAAAGTTAGACCTCGTTTGGTATTATAACGGTATGGGGTTTCATTTAGGTAGGTATCTTAAGCCGTGTTTGTTTATTGTTTTCAGGAAGCCTCGTAGAAGACTTTGTGTTCGATTCTCAGCCTGGGTCTGGTGCGATAGGAAGCAGAGTTCTACATTGCAGGAATGCACCCTCACCAGGGGCTACCTCATCTCTTGCAATCGCGAAAATGATAGCTGACAAAATGGAAAACGAGTTCAAATTCAAAATCCAGGAAAAAATATCCCGAACAATAAACTGAATGTTACATGAAAAACAAGAGAGTCAACTCATCCTTTTGATAATGTTAACTTATATACTTAGGTAAGGCTATGTGGAAGCTTCTGGAAGTAGGTAACTAATAGATGTTACCTACTTCCAGAAGCTTCCACACACACTCAATAGAGAATATGCAAGTAATTCAAAACTTTTTCATTATTTATGTACCTATAGGTACATTGTAATACATTGTAAGTGTAGGAGTCTTTTTCAACATTTTTCAATGCATTAGGTACCTACTCAGGTGTTTTACAATCCATTATTTTATGCTGCGTTTTTTTGGTGGAAAATGGACTACGGAACGCAATCTCGAAACGCGTCGTCTTCGACAACAGTGAATAAACATCTATTCTTAGCGAACTGCGTGAAATCTCAGTATGGTAAGTAAGCATAAGTGCGATTTCTGCTTGAATAAAACACAAAAAATAATTTAATGGTTATAATTTAGGGCTAAAAAAGAGATGTAAACAAAAGAGTATCGTGCATAATTTCACATCATGGCCGCGAGTAAGGCTAAGCATATGCTGCGACGCAGGTCCACGTAGCGCATGGCAGAGCAGATTTTGTAATGCATTAACGTGCTAACAGCTGCGGCGCAGCGGCGTTGGAGTTTAATCATTTTATTAGCGACAAGCGTAGTTGAATTTGAATTTTAGTACTTTGGTAAATCTTGGAGTTTATCTTTTGATGATGTGGAAAAAATATACATGCATATTCCCTATTATTATGTAAGTACCTACAACAATGATTTGTAAACTTAAAGGCCCAGTTGCATCACAAAACAGCGATTAGCGCTAAACATAATTATTTAAAACATAATTCTGTTTTTGACATCTTCAAACGAATAACAGAAATAGAACGTTTTTTTTTAAATACGTGTAGTGCTAAATGTCGTTTGTGGGTGGTGCAAGTGGGGCTTACTCTATGCTTGGGTATTTAAAACACTATTATGCAATGCAATCTTTATTAAAAGCCTTGTTTACCTATCAATTATTATTAAACATAATAACTAGTAGGTACAAGCATTAAGTAAGTACTGTTCATAATTTCTTAGTAGTCTTTCGTTGTACACACGGCTTCACATCAAGCTATACATTTCCAGTTTATGCTGATCTCGCATTGTACGGAAATCCTAACAATGCGAGGTCAGCTTATACTGGAAATGTATAGCTTGATGTGTAGCCGTGTGTATGCATTATTTAAAAGAATTTCTAAGATATCTTGTTGTGGTTATAATGTCTCTGAATTCTTCAACTTTCAAGAGCTGTATGGGAATAATTATATGAAATAATCAAAATGTTATGATCTGATTGTATAATTTATTTAATTATTTTATAAACTTATACTACTATGCTTCAATGTGGAAGACACAATGAAATTGACATTATTATGAAAATATGTAATGTAGAATATAATAAATTACTAATGCAACTTTGGGTGCTAAATTAGTCACTAAAACTAGCAGTTATAGTCATAATTTCTTAGTATGTATATTTTATAAGACTATGAGTTGTACATAATATTGTACCTACAGATAAACCAGAAAAGGTATGCGCTTCGTTGTCTTGCGTGTTTTCGAATTAGTACGAACGTCACACCATATAGTAAGTTAGTACTATTAGTAACCCCTTATAGAGGCAAAGCTTCCAAGAAGGACACAATCATTTAACCGCCATCATGCAGTCATAAATTTTTGAACTCAATCCGAGCGAGCTGGCCAAACAAAAATTCCGTTCCTATATTCCGATAAAACACTTAATTTGATATACCTAAACATTTCATACTATCGGACCAAAGCGTAGGTCGTCATTCTCTGCGAAGTTTACATAAGTAAGGATTAGCCCGCACTGCGAATTTTATTCGCGCGAAAATATCGCAATTCTGTAACACCAGAGGCCCTAGACAAAGTGACATTCTATCAGCGATAACGATGATGGAAAAGGCAAAAATGTATAGGACTTACATAAGCTATCGAAAAGCCTTTGTCAATCCTTTTGAAACTCGTTGTAGAAATACGAAACGCTTTCGAAGCGATTGTCACTTTTCTAGGCCCTCTGGTATCATAAGGTTTTTTTTAAACATTAATTTAAGGTTGATTGTGGAAGGAAATTTAAAAATAAAGAAATGTATTTAATTCGTTTTGTCAGTTGTAGACAGCCGTCTCAGCCGAGATCTGCACTAAGGTAATAAGTAGGTATAGAGAACTGACAAAAACCGCGAGGAATTTTATTCGCAATGCTTAGTTGCAATTCCATACACTGAATATAAATAAACCACGCGAATAAAAAATCGCGCCGTGAGATTTCGCAGTTCGGGCTAGGACTTTGGGCTTGTACACAAAACTACGAATCAGCGCAATGCGAATTCGCAACGTAGAAGCTTTATTATGAAAATCTTATGGTACCGTCGCTGATTTTTGCGATGCGACGTCGCAACGCAGTTTTGTGTACAAGCCCTGTGAGCCAAGCATTGTGATTTGTATGAAGCTTTCTCTCTAATGCTAGATGCGTAATAAGAGAGAAAGCCTCATAATGGTCTGGTTTATTTTATATGTACCTTTTGAAACGTTTTTTTGTAAGTGCATCTTAAAGTTGTTAGCTTATAACTATGGTTATTCAAAATAGGTTAGTTAGTAGGTACTTCCATGGCTAAAAAAGCTCTTATTAGATTTCATCATAGCACGTTCGTATTTCTGAAGATAAGCGATGATTGCCGAAGCGCATAGATTTTCAGAGAGATCTGTAATTTAATTGTCCAACAGTTTGATTTTACCCACACCGATCGGTACCGACTTAAACCGGGACCCGCGTCTTTACGCTAGCACACAGTACGTTTGTCCACCGCAGCCATCACCGACAGGTCACCGAGAACGAGATGGGACGGTGGCGGCGTCAAAGTAGCGATAAATACATTTACTATGGCCGTGTCTAATGCAACTTCGGCTTCATCCCGGCCGCCAAAATTTCGAGTAGTTCGGCGCGACCGCTAGAATCCGGCCCGAGAATCACAATCTCGGGCCGGATTCTAGCGGTCGCGCCGAACTTATTAAGGGCTTATTATACAAAATACGTTTGATCTTGTCCACACAATGCCGTTCGTCCGGTTTTTTATTGTCTATCATAATAACAAACTGAACCGCCGATCTTTCGGTCGCGGTGGAAAAACAACACCGTCACGAGTCACGACCCGATCGGTTCGAATATCTCGTTTCTCGGTGGCGCATGACTTACGGGTGTCGGCGGCGTAGGACAAACGCCCTTACCCTGCCTAGAACAACATGATCTCTACAATTGGACAACTTCAAACCCTTAAAATTCTTAATATTTATAAAATATTTTTGTATCTGTTATTTAGTGACAATCCCTTTACTAGTAATGCATATGAAATCGAATTGAAGATCGTAGGCAGTTGTCAAATGGAACACAACATTACTAATTACCACTATGTACTCTGATAGACCAAACATTGAATAAACTGAAAACAGAAAAATAAATTATGTTAATACAGTGTCCTTATTTTATTTTTATCACCCTTTGTGGAAAAAGTATAATTATTACTAAAACAACTGGTATTTTAATGAGATAAATTGTAATAGGTAGCAGGAGATCTACTGGTGCAGCCAATTTAACTAAACAGAAGAAAATGCATGTTTATCTGTGCATGTAAACCATAACTTTATTTTCTAGTTAATAGTGTGGTTACAAGAGGCATAAATATTTGTTATGTACTTACTGTAAGGTTCACAGTGCCTGTTATGCCTCAGGAAGAAATAAGCAGCAAATGCAAATGAAGTTACATTTATAATGAAAGCTCTCCATTTTAACTTCACTGAATGCCTTTCTCTATAAGTAATGTTGGGCCTTCTTCGTAACTTAGAAAACATTAGGCATGTTAAGAGCATATAGAATACTGATGTTCCAATGAAAGTTTTAAAACATACTTCATGGTAACCTGTGAAAATATATAGGCATTGTTAGTTTTCTTACACAGTCCAATAATAACAACTAGTAATTTAGCAATAAGTAAGTACTTACTGTAGTTTTTGGATGATGTCCAGTGTGTCAACCCTAACAAAGCTAGGTTTTCTATGAAATTTAAAAATACTGCTAATTTCACTATACTAACACAGCTCTCCAGTATAATACTTCTATAATAATTCCATCTTAAATATAGTATATAGAATCGTATAGGCGCATGTGCATAAATTGCAGTCTTCCATATCGTGCTTTGAGGTTCGTAATTTCCTATGGATGCTGATATTGATGGGAAGATGTTGGGAACTTTGCAATGTGTATTATTTGCGCTTTCAAAATCTTTGTACATTGTTATCACAACACATGTTATAAAAGCAAGTAATGGTACTGATACGGCAGAGAAGCACAACTTCGAAGGTATTTTGATGTAATACTTCTTTTCAGATTCATTGTAAAAAGGTAAATACATTTATTGTAAACTATTACGAAGTTCTAAGGTCAAAATACGAAACCAGAAACTGATGACATGACGCCTGGACAGCTGACTGAGATCGAGATGAGATGACAGACAAAATGTCATTGTCAGTGTCATATGAAGTAAACATTGCGTTCCATTACGTTAAGTTCACATACCGTGTGAATTTTGAAAATGCGATTTGAGTATTGATGCGAAAACTGCAAGAAATATGGTTCAATATAAGTTTATTTACGTTGAACCTCAGACCAACAAAAAAAGTTTTGTTGGTCTGAGCGTTGAACGTGTAATTATTTAGTTTAATAAAATGTAAGAAAAACAATAAGATATCTTGTAACGGATCGTGTGTTACGTTTCGATATTTTATCGATATTTCATAGCAACTGCAAAATCATTGATTTACAATCAAAACTACTAGTGGTGGTTGGTTGGTGGTCTCTTTTACAGACAAATATTGTTAATATCTGTTAATATGATAATATCTAAAAAGTATGGAGAACATTCTAAATAAGGAAATATTTAATGATCGCGATTTAGACGAACTTTCTCCAGATTATAATCCTCGGAATTTTGTATTACGGATGCAGATGCGAAGAACACTGGTAAGTAAACAGGAAATATACATAGTTCATTCATAAAATACATATCTATTATGGGAAATCTCTCCTGTAATATCAAACCAAATCGATGAATAGGATTTTTCTTTTCAGGTCAAAGATACGCATAATCATGGTATTCTTAAAAACACTAGCTGGACAAGGTAAGTACCTAACTAAGTTATTTTTTTGCTGAATTCTCAGACCTATAAATTTGGTCTGAGGATTAAAAAAATTATTTAAGTTCCCGTTTGTGGATTGGAAAATTTATTGGGGGTATCCCAGGCCTTCCCTGCCAATTACCGTGCGTTTGCACTGGCGAAACATTCACCTAAAAACATGTTGAAATCTCTGTTTTCTGTCAATGTATCGACGCGCGTTCGCATTGTCACGCAACTTGTTGACGCGAAACATGTTTGACGTTTCATATCACTCGACATGTTTCGCCACATATCTTTACAAACCAATTTCGTATCAAAAATTATCTGTATGAATCTAGTAACATGTTGTAAGATTTGTTTTGACACTGGTCGGTTTTTATAGTCCACACATTTTGTATTCCACAAACATGGGAAACCTTGCCAAAGCTCTATAAACTTCATCGTGTCTACTTTGGACCACTCTATATTTGGATATAAACACGGGATGTTTACCACCATACTCGGATAACACTAAACATCAAGCAATGGACAAGTTGCGAGACATAAATTGACGTAAACAAACAACAGTGCGAACGCAAACATGACAAATCTCTATACAAAACATGTCTATTGTGTATGTTTCTAGACAGTGCGAACGCAGTTTACAGCAAATCTTGAGATCTGTCTTAAGACTTACTCATGTTTCATACTGTGCGAACGCAAGTTCAACAAAACAAGTAATGAGATTTGTTTCATGTGACAAGTTTCGAAACATCTACATGTTAAATGTTTTCTGGTGCAAACGCATAGTTACAGTACGACACAACTTAGATGTAGCATAGATTTGAAAATTTGCATTCATTCATTTCAATTTTACGAATGTATTTGGTTATATGACTTTATAAGTATATATATAAGTTTGTGTAAAGATCATTTTCACCTAAAGCAGTAACAGTAATAAAGATCGGCGATTTTGAAGGCATACTCAGTTCGGATGGTGATCGGTTTTACGATTTTTGCCGATGCTACATCTAAGTTGTGTCGTACTGTACCTAATTCCGCATTATGATTATGGGTATTGCTCTAAAGTGGTTGATAATCGTGCGTACTTAAATTACGCGGTCTTTAAGTTCGTGACCGTACTCGGCTCGCCGTCGGTGACACACGTGAAGCTTGCTCAAAAATTTTATTGTCTTATTGTGACCGCAAATTCGTAATGGGTGGCGCGGCGGTGGTTTTTGAAACGAGGAACGGGGAGATACACGCTGCAAGACACGCTGCCTTCCGAATTTGCTTTTAATACTTGTTTCACCTTGATCTTTCGTCATAATCGGAATTTCCGATTAAATTACTACGGAGTAGGTACGTACCTACGTAGAAACTTCTTTCAAACAAATTCTATTGAATTTTTTAATAATTAAGTAGTAATCTGATAAATAAATAAAATGGTAAGTAATGGGAAAAGGATTGATTTTATATTGGTTAAATAGGTAGTGCCTTTTCAGTGGTGGTGCAACAGGCTCTTACAGTAGGTACATACGAGACACAATAGAATTTTTATTGATATGGCTCGGCGAGCTTTCTCGCCCGTCTGTCATCGCCGCGAGCCGCGAGCCAATATGGCAATAAGACAATGAAATTTTAAGTAAGCTTCACAGTGTGTCACCGACGGCGAGCTAAGTAAGGTCGCGAACTTAATGACCGCGTACTTTAAGTACGCATGATTATCACCCACTTTAGAGCAATACCCACTATGTTGAATTAAGTAATCGGCAAGGAAGGCTTGGGATACCCCAATGATATTATATTAACAGATATGTTATACACCAATGATAAACAACTCACGGAACACAGAAAAAAGTGTTCCGTGCCGCAGCGGCTGCACACATACCCACATTTCATTTATTTTACATTTCACTACAAGTAAAAATGATAGAAAAGAGATGGCTTGATAAAAACAACAAGAAAAAAAGAGACAGCTAGTGTTGTCAGTTGCGCGTGAATGTAAATAAACATTATTCTGGTCACCAATCACAGAATATTGGCATCACAGACTAACAAATTTAACGAGACAGAAGGTAAAAACCGCGCGTACTAAATTTGTGCACGCGGTTTGTACCTACAACGTTTGATCTCTACTGTTTCATTTGGCTCCTACTAAAAATCGGCCACCGATTATCAGCTGTGGGCTGGCAGCTTAAATGAGGTGATAAAAAATAGAAATAGCTTTACTTTAGTATTCTCCGTGATACATCATGGTAATGGTAAGCTATGTATATTTTCTTTTCCTGCACATGACATGTTTAATTTCTATTTAAAAATCATTTCATAAGACAAAATGATTAAATAATACAAGGTTAGAAAAAAGGAAAACAGAACTGTGGGGTAACGATGACTTTACTGCCTAAGATATTCGTATCTGTACTTTTATTCTATGTCCGGAGTGAATGCGTCCTTGTCGTCCTCACGACAAACAAACGTATTTTCATCCCTTTCTTTTTTCTAACCTCCAAATATCAGAATATTAAGAAAAAAATTGAAATATATTAATAAATCGAAGTATATTGCCCACCTACCTACATATGGTATGAGATCCCTTGTGTTTTATTAACTTTGGTATCATAGTTGGTACACTTACTAAATACACACGATTGCATTTTTTGAATTTTTTTGCTGCTTCAACTAAGCGTATTACTCGTCGCCATGCGTGTCGCAGACTAAAGTCAATATGTTACAATTGGGGTGTTTTCGACTCTTCACGATTGCGCGCCCACAACATATCTGTTTAATATAATATCATTGGGATACCCCCAATCAATTTCTCAATCCACAAACGGGAACTTAAATAACGAAGGTTTAATCTGATTTACGGGTAGGTAAGAAAATTTTAATTTCGCGGGCTACCTTAGCACATTCCGCTTAGCTGTCACTAACGAGACACAATATAATTTTTATTGATATCGACTTCTATATCGACATTGTATTGTACGGAAATTCTATACAATGCGAAATCAGCATAATTAAACTGTAAATGTATAGCTTGATGTGTAGCCATGTGTCCTACCAACTAATTTGTAAGCTTTCTTTTCTAACAAAATATAAGTCCTATTCAATATTTAAGGAAATCTATGAAAAGAACAAAAGAAAGCCATATCATTAACAAGGAAATAGTAAAATTGCGACATGACTTCAACAATATCAATTTGAAAAATCGAGTAAGGTTAAGAGGCCTTGAACCTTTGAAGTTAAAATCTAATGTTTTCCATGATGAGTCTTTATTCGATAAATGTTTGAACACAAATGAGGCCGAGGCTAACTTCTTTTTGCACGAGTTATCCGATGAATTGACTGAATTAGAAATTCATAATGATACTGAATTTAGAGTGAATCCAAAGATTAAACCTCTAAAACACATTAAGATATTTAGAGAAACTCAATGTTTTAGAAAACCAAGGCAAGTTAACAGAGGTTTATTGGATCTGAATAAAGATATAAACGAAAACAATGAAGATATTTTTCGAGTAGAATGCAATAAAAAATCTAGTAGCCCTCATAATGTAGAGGAAAGTAAACACGTGGAACAGCCTTGCAAACCAGTTTTACAGCAAAATGTCAAACCTAATAAATTAGACGGGCCAGCAAGTGATTTGCAAAACCTTTTAATAATGATGGCTATATCTTCTAAATCAAATAATGAAAACCAAGAAATTGATGATTTCGAAATCGGCAACGTTGAAACTCCAAAAAGTGAAACTCATTATTCAATTATTGACCTGAACGATGACCCAAAAAGATATTTATCTTCTGAGGGAATTGATGACATTCTAAGTATTACACCAATAGCAGTACAAATTGACAGTAAGGAGAGATACATATTGAAAAAATTTGTGAATAAATGGAAATGTTACGTAAGTAATAGGAAAAATTACGTATCGGAACAGAGGCAGGAAACGTTGAATAATTTCTTCGATAAAATAGCAAAGAAAAAAAAAGATATAAACCAATATTCGGAATCAGATAATAAATCTAAATTTCTAGTAAGGGATTATAACACATACCAGCACAGGTAAGTTTCAACATTTCGGTCGCAAATTGATCTAATACTTTAAATTTTACGCGATTATCTAAGCATGCATGAGTAGCTGATCAGTCACCACACAACATCTAAAATCATCATTCTCCTGCCACATCTTCTTTTGCACGTCTTCATTCCACCACCATGTACATACCTTATCCTTTTCTATCATACCTTTCCCTTTCGATTCTCCAAACACATCTTTTGCTACTTTCCTTATAAGTAGAATTAAAAAATTACCAAATAAATAGGCACCTACCTATCACCAGCTGAGTGCAGTGGTACATATAAATTGCGCAGATAAAATAAATTGCACATGCAGATTAAGTGTATGTATGTAGGTAGGCCTGGGTTAGAACCCGCCACTTATGCTACTTTTAAGTCAAGGCCGTTACCACTGGGTGGACCACCACTGCTCTGCAAGGAATGAAGGAAAAACGGTGAAAGAAAACATCTTGCGAAAACCGTCATGTCTCAGACCCGAAAATTCAACGATTTGAGACATCCACGCCCGCGTGGAGGATAACAGCCCACTCTCTTTCAAAGACAGGAGGCCTGTGGGCATATTAATTTTACGTGGGGATCAAAACGTACAACTCCAGCAGCATTTAAAAAGGCAAAACATGCCTAGGTACTTCAGCCAAAAACAGGCCAATAATGCGGTAGCCTACGTGTGCATCTAGATGGAAAAGGACTCACAAATATGTCCAATTGTCCAGTTAAACTACACAACTACTCAGGCTGCAGACTGTGAAGAAATAACACACCTATTTCCATCGCCTAGAATTAATATCCCCATGCTAAATATTTTAGGTACAAAATGCAAAAGCACATAATAGCACTGCAAAAAGCAAAATTAGAAGAACAGAATCGTTTGATAGAAGAACTTAAGTATAATAAGATTATAGAAGCATCCCGTCAGTCAGTGGATGATATGAGAGAAGAAGTACGTAGAACTTATTATGAAATAGATCGACATCTAAAGCCTAAGATAAAGTGCTTGACTAATGAGTTAAGGATACCTGAAATTGAAGGTTAGGCACCTTTGATTACGTATTAATGGTTATTTGTCAATATTTATGTTTTCCATCAATACTGTTTATACTTTCAGATCCATCGCTTGTATTACACTGTTTGAAAGTTCCGCAGTTTTTACAAAGGATGGAAAAGAGAGCTCGAGAACGAGATGAAAAGCATGCAATAATACGTGAGCGAAGACGACAGATGGAAGAAGAACGGATCAGATTAAAACAACAGGTAATATGGTGCCCATTCTCTTGCACACCGAACTAAACGATCACTAAAATTCCTTACTTTTGGCTATGAGAATCTTAACGCTATTCTGACAAAAAAAAAATCTAAATTTAAAAATTATTTTAACACCACTTAAAATAAAATCGAATTTGACAACCGACCGCGCCTCCACTTGGCACTTGGTTTTCCAACCGTGAATTTTTTTTAGAGCCGGAGGCGCGCATGGACCAGCAGCTTTGACGTGTTTTTATCGAATTTTTCACTTTCTGTATGGAAAATATAGAAAAAGAAAAATTACCAACGTGCTGAGTCTCAGAGGTTTATTGATTCAGGGAGTCAAAATTTTCATTATTTTTGCGATAGGACACACCAGTATCGAGATACAAGCAAAAGAAAATTTAAAAAAGATACAATTGTACCTACTTACTATTTTGTAACTGAAGTCGCGGTGTTGGTTTGGATTTTAGTTCACACATTTTTAATCGCGATTAAAAATAGTCAGTAAATCTGACTATTTTTAATCGCGATTAAAAATGTGTTCAAGATATAGGTCAAATTTTAGGTAAAATCGTCAAATTCAGAATGGCATTTTCACTAAACTAATATCTCAGTGCCATCTTATCTTAGTGCTGTCAAACTAAATTATAGTTAAGTTGTGTCTTTATAATCTATTTCTGAATGAGTTTAGTCGTTTGATAGGATTAAACAAAATTTTAGTGGTTTTTAGTTTAGTTTAGAGAATTTTGTGACAAGAGAATCGGCACCAATAACATTTTCACTAAATTAAAACTCAGTGCCATCTTAGTGCTGTCAAACTAAAATAATATAGTTAAGTTGTGTCAAGAAGAGATTACGACGATTTACCATTTTGAAATAGACAGCTTCTATTTCAAAATGGTAAATCGTCGTTTGACAGGAATAAACTAAATTTTAGTGATTTTTAGTCTAGTTTACAGAATTTTGTGACAAGAGAATCGGCACCAATGTTAATCTCTTCTAGGTTAAAATATCATAATAGATAACTTTCTAAAAGACTTAGTACCTAAATATCGTTTTAGGCGGAACTAGCCAAAGCTGAAATGGACAAGGAAGAAAAGATGAAAAGAATACTAGAATTAAGAGACAAAAGGAGGAAAGAGAAAATAGAGAATATAAGAAAGAAACAGTGGGCTTCAAGATTAAGGGCGCTTATAGTTATGGCAGATCTGCATTATGAGAAAACTTTGAAGGCAAAATATGGTATACGGCCTTTGAGAATACTGATAGAATTGAAGCGAGATAACATTGAAAAATCAAAAGCTCATTATATTTTTCAACTAAAAAATAATACATTTTTACATTGGATGTGGTATACTGAGGATATGTGGATTGAAAGAAATTATAAAGCAGAGGAATTTTGCCGTAAAAAATTGTTAAGAAAAGCGTTTGAAGCTTTTAAAAGGGTTGGTGACTGTTGTTTAAAAATAACTTGTAGGTATTGCTTTGCTAGTATTAATTACTAGTAAGATTTTTACGTTGCACTAGTTTTGTAATTGAGTGCTGGCCCAGTGGTTGCCTCGCCTCTCATGCACGAGGGTGTGGGTTCAAAATTGGGCAATTACAAATGTGAGTCTTTCAATTCATATGCAGGGAATTTCTCTCTTATCTTGGACATATTGTGAAGAAACCCTGGAATTATAGTTAATATATCGTCATAGCCATAGTCTGAGATCGCCAACCCGTCTTGAACAAGCGTGGTGATCAATGTTCGTTTCTTGTCTGTATGAGAAGAGGGTTTTGGCCAGCAGTGGGACAACTATTACTGTCCTGTAGGCTGGTAATACAAATACCTATGTAAAAAACGCAGATGAAAGCCACGATCAACGTGGCAATGTGGCTTGGCCAAAAAAAGGTAATCTAGTTAACTAGATGAAGAAGAAGTAACTGCAGCTGCAGAAAGCTTTAGAAGTATTTGTATAGGTACAGTCACGGACTTTAATTGATGAGCCACCTTCAAACTTTTCAATTTTGCAGTTTCATGCATTCACGAGATTACACGATTAAACACGAACTCAAATCGCACGCTCGTAAACAAGATGACAAATAAATTACTTTTAATCGGAAATATCCATAGAGGTTGACTTTATTAGTCAACCTCTATGGATATTTCCGATTACAAGTAATTTATTTGTCATCTTGTTTACTTTCATACATTCACGAGATTACACGATTAAACACGAACTCAAATCGCAAGCTCGTAAACAACATGACACATAAATTACTTTTAATCGGAAATATCCATAGAGGTTGACTAATAAGTTCTCAATGATAAAAATAACTACAATGTTGCATTAAGTTTATCCAATCTATTTGATACCGACCTCCTTTGAATCATAGCTCATTAACTCGATAATTATGAAAACATAACTGAAGACAGTGACAGTTGAAATATCAAGATGATAAAAAAAATACTTTTAATCGGAAATAGTCTTATCCATAGAGGTTGACTAATAAGTTCTTAATGATAAAAATAAATACAATATTGCATTAAGTTTATCCAATCTATTTGATACTGACCTCCTTTGAATCATAGCTCATTAACTCAATAATTCTGAAAACTTAACTGAAGACAGTGACAGTTGAAATATCGATGTCAGAGAATTTCTCCGTATGCTAACGTTACTATGCAACAATTGTTTATCGTTGCTAGGTTACTGTTGCTAGACCTGCAATTGGTTGACTTTGAGTAGTCACTGCTGTCAAGTTTGTAGTTCTGCTCTCAGGTTAGCCGACAGTAAAGATATGAAATATAATTTTCTTCTTCTAATACGAAGACATATGACTTTGCGTGTCGGGAACCGAATAAACCCGATTTGCATTACACGGCTAAAATGCGAACAGTACCAGGTGGCTCATCAATTAAAGTCCGTGACTGTACCTACCTAAAGTTTTTTTTTTTGTCTAATAATCCAGAACCACCATGGCTTAGTTTTGAAGAAACAGGTAGCCGACGACTACTACGATTTATACCTAACGCAGATGGCTTTTAGAATGTTCCGTGAAGGCATTAATGTGATAAAAAAGGAAAATGAGATAAAGTGGCATAAAGCAGTTTTGTATCATAGCAGGTATATTTATAATTACGTATTTTTATAATTTTAAGATAATTAGAAGTGGGTCATTCACCAATCGCAAGTCACAAACAATGCAAAAAACGATTCAAATTCTTAAGCTTTGTTCGTGGCAAGATTGTTTTAGAATTAAGAAGAGCGTAAAATTTTCAAACAGGTATAGACTGTATGAGTCAGGTCAGTACATGCATCTCGAGAGCGCGGTTATAGAAATGCGCACAGAGTTTGAGTGATGCTGAAATTAAATAACAACACCGGAAATTAACAACAAATATTCTACAGGGTTAAAGATGCTAGAGATTCAACTCCCGTCTATGAAACCCAACCGTAGATGTTTAAACTATAATGCTACGGAATATCTCAAGCCATTGATAGACTGCACCATCAAATGAACTTTGCAAAAGTGAGACATCTGCCTACCCCCCATTAAAATGTGTATCTCTTAAGCAAAACATCTAGGTAACACTTGCATTTTGTATCTCCAAAGTAAGGGAAAATTTAGTCCGGTATCGGTATAGTAACATTCGAACCGGTGTTCGACAAGGTAGTGCACTGGGTCCTTTACTATGTCTCATGACTTATGTTGGTGATCACAGATTATCTAACAGTGTTATTTAAATCAGTGATCTCCAGTACAATGCCGTCTGTAATTTTCCAGCAATCTCGTCTTCAAAATTTTCACATGTTGGAGAACATTGCCTGCTTTAAACGCATTAAAAAGGGAACAAGAAGCCAGGAAAGCAAGATGGCGTGAGAAAGTACTACAAGTTGTACCTGACTATACACCACCTGAAGATTAATAATGGAGTTTGCTCTTTTTTTACCTGACTGCGGCAAGGGTTAAAAGGAGGGTAATGTTTTTTTTTTTAATTAAACCTTTGGGCATTCATTTTTATTTCTCAATTATGTACAATTCCATCAAAATTGAACAATACATTGTCGGTACACAATGCAGCTGTATTGCTACATAGATATCACAGTTCTAAATAAAAAAACTTAAAACTCGACTGCAAAAACAACTGAAAAGAGAAAAACAAGCAATATTATTTATAGAATTTTGGTATCGCAGGCAAAACTTACAGCATATTTCAGGTTATTGGTTCTCTAAGTGCACTTGGGGTTTTAAGACGAATATAACGATACCTTATCTGTCGAAATCCATCCAGCTGTTTGGAAGATAAGAGGTAATAAAGAAATTACAAGATACGCGCGAAAAACATAACCCTTCCTTGGCAGTCGGGTAAAAAGAGCGATTGAAAAAAAAGAAAAGAAACATGCTATTTGAAGCAAATTGCTCCAGACACTCGCACAATTACACCCTAATCTTTTCCTATAATGAGTAGTACAAAATCTTTTATCTTAAAAATAATCGAGAATAGTTTTATTCTATTTCTCTCGTTGCTATACGATTTTATCTAGATTTGAATTTATACGGATTCAACGTTCTTAATTCTGAGCAATAATCAGGAAGCACGCTAGGTATTAGATAACATTATTTTGAATATTTCGCTGATTTATTAACTACACGACAAGCAGAAGGGTTAGGTTAAAATTAAATACGCTGCTACAACTGCCCATATGATCAACTGTCCCTGAGGGTAGAAAATGGCAGAAATTGGTGTCATTAACGACGAATCGGATTTATGTGCCATTACGCACTATTAAACCACAGGTTTTACAAGAGTTAAATAATGTATAGGTTGCATGCTTACATAAACTTGTATCTATGTAAAACTCTGAACTGTCAAAGAATTGATTTCTAAGCGCCTAAGGTTAATTTTTGCTTGTTCTTTATTTTTTCCGTATAAGTACGTATTGACAACATTTTGAATGAAAATAACAGTTCGAAAAATTGTAAAACGCAATAGGGTCGGCGCATGTCTGGCGAGGCGCGAGCGCGGTTGTGAATCCCAAGATAATAACGCCCTTGTGCTAGTCAAAATAAAGTTACAATGAATGAACTTCCATTAGTCCGAGATCACATCAACGCGGACAGAGGTGCGCGTCTCAGGTTATTTATTTTATTTTTAATTAAGGGACGCAATATTTATATTTATTTGGCTGTGAAAACCGCACTGTGCTTCGCCACGCCAGGCCCTTAGGTATTTGGTAAAACTCAAAATCTTTACATTTCCAGTCACGTTTTATAATTGTGTTTAATCTCTTAGTACGTGTTGGAAACACTTAATAATTATTTAAGAACAATAATAATTTTAAAAGCGTTTTATAAATGAAAGAAAAATGTATGTACTTAACTCTTATTTTATTGTATTAAATAAGTAGGTACTAAAATAAATTATTAACTACAGTGATATGTGCTCTTATTTGTTTATTAAATGGTAATAGTACATTTTCACTTGAAATTCATGATACATTACCCTAAGAAAAAATAAAATACATGTAACAGCGGATTTTGTTGCGTGTTTTATAACTCTTTAAGATTATTGTGATGATGCGCAGGAATAAAATACCTAAATTATTGCAAATTTAACTATAACTGAATTCATTAAATAAATTTATAAGTAGTTGTAAAGGAGTAGAAACCAATATTCGTAAAAAGTACCTAAGTATAGATAATACGTTGATATTATAAGTTCACGGGACTTACACATAAAGGACCTATCGAATATACAATATATTATACAAATATATCCTGATTTAGTAGGTAATTCATTCACGGTGAATAAGGAATGCAATGAAACTCAATTGTTAAAGCCCATACAGATCATAAACCCAAGGTTCAATGTGTTTCTCTTCATACATTCAGTACATTGACTAGCTTTTTCCATTGTGGTTCTGTAACAAAGCAAAGAAATGAGTATGTGATTAATCGTTTTTATTGTTTAAAGATTTTATTATTTGCTTGTTTCTACTTACCGCTATATTTTGGTATGAAGACTAGAAGTTGTCGAATTAAAACCAGGGCAATAACGAGTGAATATCCCAAGCCATAGACGCAGGACACGAAGCATATTGTCGAGCTAAAAATGATTTTTTGGCATTTTAAAGCTTTAAATACCTAATAATATATAGAAACCATAAAGTACAGCAGCATTAAGAAAGCCGGATTTATGTCTGTAATTTTTATGGTGTAGGTACTTAATAAAGAGTATTATATCTATCTATCTATCTATATCTATCTAATGTAACCAGCCCCGGATCTAGGTGGGGGAAAGCCGCGGCCCGTGCTCCGGGCGCCAATTTAAGCGCGGCAGAGTAAGTGCACCACCCAGCGCACCGCAACTTGGCGATAAATGAGACGCGCAGCAACTATTATCTTTCTCTGCGGGAAGCGCACTGAGGAAATTACAGCGTGATTAGCGTAGGCATAGGTCGTCAAAAAAAAGGGTCGTTAAATTTTGAATTCTACCAGGATCTCTCCGTTTTTAAAGCACATACTTCACTTTTATTGGGCGAATTAAAACAGGTTAGCTTTCTATCTCTTGCAATGCAACAGATGAATGCCGCGGCGACCCAAAAAAAATAATGATCAAGATATAACCTGACACTGACCTACAAATTGCAAAAAACGTAAGAAAATTGGAATTTCGCAGACTACCACTACAGATCCACCTTAATAAGTCCACTTAATATGAAATTAGCTGAGATGCTCTGGCAGATTGATAGATAAGCGTGCATTACATTCATCAATAGGCTTTCCTTACCAGCATAAACAGTCTCGGCAGTAAGTTTAATAACAAAATACTTACTTGAAATCATAATAGACATCTTCACAATCCTGCGGCATGAGAATAACGCCATAAAATATAAAGGGTCTACAAACTGTTGTTAGACCCAAGTTAGTTCCAAAGATAAGTGTGGCAAAAGCAAAGAATTGGCCAGCAAGGAAATAAATATAGTTCGGTCTCAGCACACAGCAATCCCACCTGAATAGAAAAACAGTAATTTTTATTAACAAATTATATTATTGAACTGAATCATCTCAATGAATCACTTATTCATGCCAATAAATTGAATTGATAATAAATAGAATTTACTGAAATAAACAGTACCAACCATATTGAATGGAAAAATCTTTCGTTGACTTCAATTTGACATATTTGACAGTAATGTGAATCAGAAGTCAAGACTGGACTGGAATAAAATAAAATAGAAAAGTTATAAAATCCTCATCATTGTCTACCTATCCTATACCCAACTATGAAAAGTTTTAAAATTGTTGTTTATAAGAATAATAATATTTTTTTTTGGAAAACCTCCTACCAACCTATCTCTAGGATACGGTTAATGAAAAGAGCCTCTGGTGGTATAAACCCTTGGAAACCATCCAACAAAATTTTCTGCCAACCAAATGCATTTAAATTTTTGAGTTCTTTTTTTCCTTTCAATCAATAAACATCCCGTTAATTATAAATTAACTATTTACCATAACATACCATTACGCCTTTTTCCTGAAGGGTTAGAGCATTTTACCATATAATAATATTGGGAAATGGCGATTTACTGATTTTGTACAGTGTTTTAATAAAGTAATTTTGTCTCTCCTGTTTCACCAGCTCTTAAGGCCTGATATTTTTTTGTAGTAAATAGCACCTATTAATAAATAATATCTATTTTATACTTCACAGAAAGGTATTTAAATATAAAAGACAAGTTGACTTAAAATATTACCTGTACTCCTTTCCCTTAGATGATCCAGTGGCAAGTTCAAAATCAGCTACAGCCTTCATTTTGTAGAAGAAATAACATGTGCATGATAGAAGTAGCAGGAATACGAAATTTTCCAGTTGTGTTATTTCAAAATAACCCAGCACACCACTTTCAAATACCAGAAACAAACATATTGCTGATGACATTGTCCATGAAAAGAAAAATGAGGATCTGAAAATAGTGAGAGTATACTTGTATAACTGAGGAAACATTCTTATTAACTCGTTATTGTAATAAGCACTTTAATGTAATTGTAATCCTAACTAATATTATAAATGCGAAAGTGAGTTTGTTTGTTACTCTTTCACACTAAAATGGCTGAATGGATTTAGATGAAGGTACATAGGTGTACCATGTCCTGGAATAGGGTACTTTTTATCCCAATATTCCCACGGGATCGAGATTGGGTGAAACCGCGTGGCACAGCTAGTAGACAGAAGTATAAGTAGTTCTTAGACTTATTAAGTTAATTTAATTATTAAGAAAGCCCTTTTTACATTACATCCCATTTAATAGAGGGTGAACATTATTATACTCTTTAGAGTGAACCATTGAATAGATCAGATGTAATGTAAAACATACTTCCCAGACATACACAAAGTGGCCTCAAACAAATAAACAATATTATAATCAAGTGAAAGTGAGGAGAATGTACCAACCTGTTTTTCTGCCGCGGTCTGGAGTTTACGTATAAAGCACCCATTCCAATCACCACCATTACTATGATAGTGACTGGCCGCGATATGGTGGCTATTAATAAGAGTCCTGGTAGAATCAGATAAGGCAAAATAGCATCCATATCTACTTTCTTGCCACTTCTATTTGCCCCATAGGGTATTAGATCTTGAATAGTCAGTGTTGTGGTCACCATTTTCACTATTTGTACACAACTACTATCTGCTTCATTTATTATAGTAATCGTAATGTCTTCGTTAGTATCACCGTACTTGTTTTTCGTTAGTTCTCGTTATTTACATCGTATTTATGAGGAGGCAAGGCGCAGGCAACAAAAATGCACTCCTAAATGTGAACTATGTAAATTCGTTCGTAAAACAAATGAATGAAAGTAGGAAAATCAACATGTCAAAAATGTCATTGTCAGTGTCACTGTCAGTCTCGGAATTTTAAAAAGAGACGTGGATAGTGTTCTTTTGAGAAACTGTAGGTATTCCTCGAAGGGGTAGGCAGAGGTGCGTTCTATTTAACTTCCATCTAATAGAGCCCTATTGGCATCAATCGGGCGTACGTAAATACAAATGTTTTTATTTGTAAAATATTGTTTATTTCAGTAGGTACAGCTTTGTTAATACGAAGTTCTCGCATGTAAGTTGAAAAAAACGCATTTCACGAGTTCTCACCCAGTCAGATTAAACATAATGTTTTTTTTAAATGTGATGTCAGAATTATCGGCTGGGGCAGGATCAGCAGCATCATCATCATTTAACCGCACGGATACTATGATTCAGCCATAAGACATTCATTGCTGGCCATAAATAAGCATCTCCGAAACATCGCCACATCGACCGGACCTGAGTTGCCCAGCTGATTCCCGCGACTTTCATCAGATCATCGGTCCATCTTGTGGGGGTCTACCCACGCTGCGCCTTCTGGTACGAAGGTCCTTTGGGCCAGATCTTTACCAAAAAAATCCTGTCAGCCACGTGATTATGAAGTGACTCGAAGTCTTTCGGAGTAGCTTTAAACTGACGTTATGGTTACTAGCACCTGAGATGCTGATGCTCCAGCCTATTCTATCTAAAAAAATAAATTATACTAAGGGCGAATTTCACCAAACTTTTATACCGAGTATCTATCTATCTTATCCTGCGAATAAATTTTGAATTTTTGACAGTTTTTCCATACAAAAACTGTCAGACGCCATTTTTATTCCACGGATAAAAGATATCTGACTATGGTAAAATCAGCCCTTAATGTACTTATACTTAGTTATTTTCGCGATCAATTTGACTTTCTAATAGCTGGATTTTTAGACTCGACCCAAAATTACGAGATTCGTGATAGTTACGAGTCAGGTTTTTAAATATTCTTGAAAATAGTTAAAGAATATTTAGGTATACACCTAGTTGGTGCTTTAATTACAACCACTGATCAGTAATCATGATTCGTTATCGCATAATTATGTAATTAGCTTGTCAACGTTTTCATTATGGTTTAGTCACATTTATGAATCTTGTAATGCATCGCTGTAGACTCATGTCCCTGGTAGTTGGGCAGGCAGGGGTCGCGGCATCCGACACACATGCGCCGTGTCAGTCAACAACAGATTGCGCGCGCACGCGTAACTAACACTGTGTTTTTTACCTTATCCGCCGGTAACGACATACCGAGCGGCCAACAGTATTGATCGGGTGTTCGCCACGAAACGGCGTCTCGAAAATGCGACACGATTTTTTCCGCGCTTAACTTGTGTTCGACTGCATATTGTAAACCCGATACCTACCTTAAAAAAACGCTCAATATGGAGAAGTGAGAAAAGGTGTTTAGAGTGATAGGTCTACAAGTTGACGAAATGTCCAAGGTAAGCGTTATCGCATTGAGCCATTGTTAAAACTTGGATTGTGGTGGTGCGGGTAGGTAGCTGCAAAAATCACTGCCAAGGACGTGTTATGTGGTGGATTTTACAGATTTTCAGGTAATTCAACTATGCGTTTCTAATGACTACAAATGTAGTCGAACATCAACCCATGGACTTGGAATTTTGGAGCACAATATTCGTAACAAATGCCTGTCTTTGCTCTAAAATGTATCATTGGGATTATCATTTCCTAATCCGCTATGATACTCTAGTGCTTCATAGGTACCTGCTGCATGAAAAATAAGAACCAGGTTTTTCCTGACTTTACATTATATTCAACTCCGTTAGCTCGAAGGAATAATAGATGTTGACCGCAGTGTTCTGCTATTCTATATTCGGAATAGATACATAGGTATACGATTGAAGGCAAAGCCTGTATATCCGATACGTTTCTGGGGTACTGTAACTTTGTAGTTAAGATTTATTATATTCTTTCAATATACCTATATGCGTTCATGTCCAGTCCTTGATTTAGGTATTATACTGTCTTCTTCTTACAGTATCTGTTTAATGAATCAGTCTGGTTTCATTCAAGCCGTATCGTTCAAAGTATTGATCAGTGTTCTCTTCAGTACAGTATAAAGTTGTTACATTATCATTATCTGTACTACTTATGTTTTTCGTAGTTAGTACTTACCTACCTACCTACCTACTACGAAATCGTACTCTCAAATCGAACATAATGTTTTTCAGAGGTCACTATAACAATTTCAGGTTTAATTTTTATTAATTATCTAATCTAAGCTTTTTTGCTATATACCTATAACAATAGTTTCTTGGTTCAAAAAAATATGTACCTAATACAAAATATATTAGGTACATTAAAAAAACCCGAGTGAGTGTCGCAGTTGCAGACTAATTTTGTGTGTGCTCTCAGCTTGGCAGCCGGTTTTTCAGAGCCTGTTTTGATCGCCATCTTCACAGTATGCAGTAGCTTGTAATGTCTGTTTTGTTTGCTGTTCACCTTCATATATTATTTGAGGGTCTTCTTCATTGATCTTCTGGCTGTTTTTTCTACGTACCTACCTAATTAGAACTCATTTTATCCATGGACGTATGATCCAATAGAAACATTTTCAGCATATATAAGTAGGTAGAGGTCGCCAATTAACTGGTTACTCAAAACTCTGTATTTACCTACCTACGTATCTATAGGTAGTCTATACATATCATGTTTTAATTCTCACCATATATTAACTGTGGCGTTTTTATGATTCTATGAGATCATACCTAGCTACGTTATTCATTTTACCCGGCAAAGATCTTAATTAAATTCAATTGCTTGCAAATTGACGTAGTTAATCAATTTAGGGTGTTACCTTTGTACCCTGATGAACAATATTGTACTGTGCGGAATCTTCTGTGATCACAGTTGTGATGTGAAGTGGGGGCCAACATGATACAAAGCTACCCTAATCTTAGCTTACGTCATGCATTGCAAAAAGTTACCCACAGGTCATTGACAGGACAGCGCCGGAGTTTTTTACCCACGAATAAATCGAGCCACGCTTTGAAACCTGTACAATTTAGTGTTTGATTTGGACTGATATTAAAATTATTTCAAATTGAATGTTTATTTCTTTGAAATCGGAGGAAGTTACGACATTTTCCGGCTTTATATAAGATTACCGGGCAATGTAGGTAATGCCGTTTAATTGCGCACTGTTTAAAGTTTGAATCAGTGTAGGTAGTTAAGTACTTCCTAACAGGGCATGAAAAAAACGGAACATTTAATTAATTACTTACACATTGATCGCTTGCGCTCAAATGATCACTACATGCTTGTCCGCTACGAATAGTTCGTAGAAAGCTATCGTGGCTGAAGTTTCAAACTGTAAACTGATTTCCATTGCACCACTAATACTACAAATTGGCTGTACACACGAAATGGTTTTGGGTACGATCAATCAATAATGGCCGATGAATTACGAATTGTAAGCTGGTTTTTGAACAATTGAATGCGCAGTCTATCAAAAAACCTTGGTTAGGTAAATATGTATAATATTATAACCGAGAACGAGACTATAAACCGGTACAATATTATTATTTTAGACGTATCGTATGGCATCGTATCGGATCGGTAAGTATGGATTGCACGTTTCAACAGTTGCGTTGCGATGTTGGCAATCGTCAATAATTTATTAACGTTTTTACCTACTTTGTTAACAGTGATACGAGGGAAAGTGTAGCGGTACCGTGTTTGCTTCTATTGCACTTTTGTATTCGAAAATAATAAATACTTTGTTTGAGTTAATTTAAGCCCAACACAGAGCGTAAGATATTCGTTACAAAAAAAAAACTTATTTGCGACGAGGATGGCTGCTCTGCAAATAATTCTTCTTAACATCTACAAGCACAAGGCAAATCTTGAATAGCTGATACCCTAAATTAAATTTAAGATAGACAAACTCAAAAAAACCAGAAAAATCCTCCGGGGCACATCAGAGGTACGTTTGACTCAATTCGGGGGTTGCCGAAGATTCTTACGTTCCCGCGACCCCCGGTGTAGGTGTGAGTTGGAACACCTGGGTGGTTTTTAGTCAGCAAGAGTCTGAGAGAGCCCTCCGCCCGCCCCAGGGCGGAGGACATCCATGAGGATTTTCCAACCGGAACAAAAAAAGGTGCGTTTGGCTAGGGTTCGTAGAACCTACATTGCATGCGCCAATCAGATTCGAAAAGGTCCATTGTTATTAAATTTCTTTCAGTTTCACAGCACTTCACTTATGAAATGAAGTAGCCGTAAGGAATTATTAGAACAGTGGTTCTCAAACTTTTTAAATGACGGAACCCTTTTGGGAAGCAAAATACTTGATGGAACCCTACAATAAAACAATTGTTTTTATAAGTGTATTTTTTATTAATCAGCATAATAAAAGTACAATGTAACAGTTACTAATTATTATTTACTTCACCACTTGGCAAGGACAACAATAGAAAACATTAAAAAAGAAAAAATCTAACTAGTGGGAGGTATGAAACTGTTTTTTATTTTTCATCAATTGGTTGATATCAGGTTTTATGGAAGAAAGTTGGAGTCTCATATCAGCTTCGGCGTCCAGTCTATTGCGATATTTTGTTTTCGTGGTTGCGTAGGTAAAGAATCCTGTTTCGCACAAATATGTAGTTGGGAACGGGAGCAGAATATCCAGAGCCATTTGGCCAAGCATTGCATATTCATCTTGGATTCTGCACCAAAAATCATTGAGAGGCGTCGTTTTGAACAGTGACTCCATACTTGTGTCTGATGACATTTCTAAAAGAGATTCATATATCTCGTTTGACATGTTTTCAGGCTTTTCCAAGTTGGGTAAAAAAGGATTATGAATCCATGAATTCACTTTAATTTTTGTATTGTGTTCTTCGGGAAAATACTTTTCAAAAGATGCGCGCATCGAACTGAGATATTGGACCAATTCAAACACATCATCTTCAAACATTACTGAGTCGTTTTCGCTAACAAACTCACTGCGTAACGTAAAGCTTTCTATTTCTTTCTTACCAATGCAAATGATCCAAAAATCTAATTTTCTTTTAAAAGCAGTTATTTTATTATAGGCCTGAAACACTGTTGTCTGTTTACCTTGCAACGATAAATTCAATTCGTTAAGTTTTTGAAAGATATCCGCCATAAAAGACAATCGGAACAACCAAGTTTTATCATACAAACGGTCCTTCAAATTAAAAGAAGTATCTGCTGAAAGAAACATTTGTAACTCGGCTCTAAGTTCAAATAGCCTTGTTAAAGTTTTACCCCGAGACAGCCATCGCACTTCTGTATGGAGCAGCAGTGTTTTATGTTTGCTGCCATAATCTTCACACAATAATGAGAACAATCGGGATTGTAGTGGTCGTGATTTGATAAAATTAATTATTTTTACCGCTTCATCCATAACTAATTTTAGATTTGACGGCATTTGCTTCATCGCAAGTGCTTGTCTATGCAGAATACAATGACTGGAACTACAATTACGCGCTTTATTTTTAATTCGTGACACTGCTCCTGCTGTTTTACCTGTCATCGCCTTGGCCCCATCTGTACAAATGTCAATGCAATTGTTCCAACTGAGATTATTTTCTTCAAAAAATATATTTATTTTATTAAAAATTTCTTCCATAAGCATGTCTTCTTCAAAAGAACTTTTATAGGGATCTCACAATAACCAGCAGGATAGCCAAACCAGCGACATCAGTCGACTCGTCCATTTGCAAGGCGAATCGTGTATTTTGTAGACGTGTAACTAGTTCTTGTTTGACGTAGCTTGCCAGATCATGGATTCGTCGTGAAACAGTATCGTTTGATAGCGGAACAGTAGAAAGATGCTTTGCAGATTTTTCATCGAGCATACATTTTGTTATGTCTAATACACATGGTTTTATTAATTTCTCAGCGATAGTATGCGCTTCACCTGCTTGTGCAATGCGATAGCTAACTAAATATGATGCCTCCGTGGCCTTTTCGTTGATAGTTAGTGTTACATGCATCATACTTTTTTGACTTTCTAATACTTAACTGATCTTTTTTGCGAACAAAAAATTCTTTATTCTTGTCTTTAGACTCGGGGTGTACAGTTTCTAAATGTCGGCGCAATTTGGCAGGTGCCATGGAACTATTAGGAAGCAGTTTACTACAGAGCATGCAGAGAGGTGAGCCGTTGGAATCAACAAATCCGAAACTGATATAAGATTCATCATACTTCCTTCTTTTCGTCTTTGAAACCGTCGAGCTTGACGTCGTGGCATCATCTTCTGAATCGGTGATTGCTATATTCTCCGCGCGCACTGCTTTTGAACATTCAGCGTCATTAGAAGATGTTGTTGCAACACGTTTAACACCTTTAAGCCAACGTTCCATTCTTCTTTATTTATAATGTTACACGTCAGGATAGTGGGGTTTAAATAATCCACAATCGTTACTGCGTATAAGAGACTAAATTTAGTACCTACGGTGAAGAAATGTACAAAACTGAGACAACAGAATACAGCAGGCAGTAAAACAATGAACACTAGTTTCTCGCTAGCGAGCTTGTAAATAGGCAGTAACTTATCGCTCCGAACGCTAATCGTCAACTGACGACGGGCGACGCTTTTATACTTAGTCCTAGACTCGATCTCAAATATTCTCGAAAATACTCGAGTCGGCACCTTTGATAAACAAAAAGCAAAAATAAAAACAGAAATTTAAAAATTGCGTTGTAAACAATATCGACTTTATCCTTTGAAGTTAGAGTCGAAAGTCGCTTGTTGACAACTATAGCGTCTAATTCAGAGGCGGCTTTTATCAAAGAGACTACGCGCTCACAAGTATACTACCCGCTCGTTTTAAGTTTGCCGCTGGCGATAGGTATGACGTTCGAAAAGTAGCGTCAGCAAAACATAATATAATTTTTTTTTAAATTTAATTGTAACAATAAAAATTGTAATATTTGGGTAAAACTATGACACATTATAAGTTTTGTTGTCACGTGGGGGAGGGTACGCGCATTCCACAGAACGGCAAACTTAGAGCGAACGGGTTGTACAAGTATAAAATTGTTGATACCAAACTTATGAGATATTGTACCAGCTATTGTAACACATGTTTCTACAAATACAAATAAATAAATAAATAACGTTCATAGCGTTTTGTCTCCGCGCGGCCGCGGAGTCCGCGCAGCCGCGGAGCGACCAGAGAGAGGTGTTTTGATTTTTTTTTTCTAAATTCTTACGGAACCCCGACAGAGGTATCACGGAACCCTAGGGTTCCGCGGAACACACTTAGAGTATAGCTGTATTAGAAGATACGAAGTTACGCTTACAATCTGCCACAAGCATAATAATATAGGACTTATAAGATGATGTCAAATTCATCTATGTCATCAATCATGGGTTAGGACGACAAGGATTGGTCTTCTGACTTGTTCTTCTCTTCTTCCTTCTTCAACCGGTATTCCCACAATGCTGAGTGTAGGTCTCCTCCATTGCACGCTATTTTTCCCGGTCTTCCGCCTACCTCCTCCTGCCTACGGCCAGTTCAGTCTCGACTCCAGCCCCAGCACTTTCTTACTTCATCTGCTGTCCGGTCTGCTGTATGTGTGGCCTGCCAACTTCCAATTCTTCCGTTCTACCACCTGCGCCATGTCGGCTACCTTCGTTCTTTGCATTCTCAAATCTCAATAGTATTTGATTTTGTTCCACTAAGTGATCCATCGGTAAAGTGAACGGGACTAATAATTAGAAGTAAGTAATATCTAAAGTTTTGAGTGCCTAATTTCCGTATACTGATAATCTTGCAGTGTTTTAAGTCTCTTTACAACACACAGGCCTTGATGAGGCGCCACTGACCTTTCCTTTTATTTTTTTATGTCTATGGCAAAAAATTTACACTGCGGGCGGAAGTACTTGGGTAATCAATACCCTGTTTGTAAGCAATAAAAACTTAAAGTAATTAATAAAACCAATTGGTATTCAAAACACTCCCTCATAGATCATAATTTCGTACAGTAATTTGGCCACCTCATATGCAAAATTGTGTAAAATTCTCATAAAAATTCATTAGCCTAGCAATCAAAGATAGTATGATATAGTCTGTTGTATTCTTTTATTTACCTGAACAAACACATAGTCTTTGTTTTATTTAGTGCTACCGATGTTCTGCATTTTATTGGTAATAATAGGATGTTCAAAACTTGTTTTAAAGATCTGCTAAATTTATTTTCAACGCGAAGGTAACCATTTAAGCATTTAAAATATCGGGGTATTTTCAATATTTACAAGGAGGTGTTCGTAATGAGAAGTCGTGACTTGCCACGAACTCTGGCTGGCGGTACCAATGTGTTTGCCTTGTGTTTATGGAAAATAAGTGTTCACGACGACGACCGAGGTACCTACACGCCGAGTGTTGAGATGTCTTTTACCAAAAAAGATGAGGATAAAATGTTACGCGTTTGCAAGTATTTATACCTAATATCGACCGACATACACAGTACTATTCCAACCTCAACCAAGAAGTGTTGATCTTGATATCGTTAAAAGATAATAAACTCATCAATCCGGTAGGTAAGTAGGTACCTACCTACTTACTTTTAGTAAAAAAAACTGGCCAAGTGCGAGTCGGACTCGCGCACAAAGGGTTCCGTACCATTATCTATAAAAACGGCAAAAAAATCACGTTTATTGTATGGGAGCCCCCTTAAATATTTATTTTATTCTGGTTTTTAGTATTTGTTGTTATAGCGGCAACAGATATACATCATCTGTGAAATTCAACTGTCTAGCTATCATGTCGGTTCATGAGATACAGCCTGGTGACAGACGGACAGACAGACAGACAGCGGAGCCTTAGTAATAGGGTCCCGTTTTACCCTTTTTTAACCCTAAAAACGAAGTCTAAAATGAAGTTCTTATTATGTCTTATAAATTGTATGTGTAAATCATTACGTGTGGAGCAACAAGTTAATAGGTATCTAACGAATAATTTTTTTTGTACAAAGCGGAAAGGTATTATAAACTAGAACAATGTCCAATTAATGTTTTCGATGTAAAGGAAGTAATAAGAACAAAGTTCCTGGTATAATTGAATTTATTTAATAAAATTAAGTTCAAGGTAACACTGTATTCGTATAAAAACATCCTGAATTGCATTCAAAGATTCCTGTGTAAGTACGTAACACAGGAATCTTTGAATGCAATTCAGGATGTTTTTGTTCCTGAATCTGCGGATATCTACTATCTTTAGTATCATAGTATTAGTATCATAGTCGTTTCGTTTAATTCTTAAAAAAAATATTATACATATCTTTCAAATTAAATTAGATTTTTAATTAGTTAGGTACATCAATGTGTAAGTAACGTGAAAAAAGCCAGTGCTGAAAGGCCTAAGGAGCTGTATGTTTTTCTTATTGTTTACGCAGCTCTATAGACTTTAACGGAATTATAAAGAACACAATAAATCCCTTGTGAAGCACAGAAGAATTAGAATTTCACCTTTACAACTAATTAATTTTAAGTTCTTGTCAATAAACTTTTTTTCTTATGATATTAAACTTGATTATTTTACGGTGAACCATTCAATCACAAGAAATGATGGTCAAGGATTAAGTCCGTATGAGGAAAAAAACTTGTTATATTGCAAGAGCACGTCTACACGAAGGCATGCAAGATTAATACCAGGCGGAGAACTAAGTAACTCCATTAGTCCATTCGTTCTTAGTTTATAATTTAACATCGATATAGCCTACTTTTGAATGGTTTTGAGGATATTACCCCAAGTTAGAATCGAAAACCTTTAACTGTGTCACGTCTTGAACCTTAAACTAGGTAACGATGTTAATTTTTTATTCTTGGGTCTTTAACTTTTACTATTATTAGGTTCTGTCCTTGATTAGGTTATTACGTTACCTTTTCTAGGTCAGATACCTTAACCTCTTGCCGGTAAAACTACAAAGTTGTAAGAACAGCTGTGGAATTTTACTCATACATAAAATAATAGTTGGCAGATGGGTAACAATGTAACAAATTAAAATGCAGTCATTTCCTTCTTGGCGTGCACTGACTCGAGAATAGGTACAACTTTCAAGGCAAATGTAGAATACTGCAGGGGAAAGTCAGGTTTTTAATGTCCACGTATTTCCAAGTATTTTAATACGGTAAAATCTGGATACTTGGATCGCCGTTTTTTACTTTATGACATCAGACATGAGTAGTCTGTTCTGTCGTGGCCGCTGGCGTCACTGTACCTACTAAGCCATCATTATTATTTCTTCAAAGTTCTGAGGTAATAATGACACCAAGGCTTAGTTAATAATAATCTTCTGATCTCAAAACGCGATGGGTTCGAATTAAAACATTATTCTCACCATAACAGGCTCGCATGGAATATTCCAAAACATGTCTACACATAATATGAATGAGTTGTTGATTTGTTTGATTTTGCCGTGAACCGAGGTACCTAGTTGAAAAGTCAAATCATTTCTAATTTACGTAACAATGACTGCGGTCTGCAAATGATGACCAGCGTTTAACGCGGTTATGATAATGTTTGACATTATAATGAACCGGTGACACACTGGATATGTGTAATGTCACGTCATGTAATAGCTTTCTATTTTGTGCACAATTATCGCTTCCTATTTAACTTTAAATAATAAGGTAATAATATAATTCAGGAACTGAAAAGAATTTTCATATCCTGGAAAGATCACATTACCTACTTACCTATTGATCTTTCTTTTCTTTAATGACATATTGTTTGCAATTGTTATTATTCGTGGATTGTTCTGATTCCAATAACAATGTATGTTTATAGTAAACAGGTTTTCATTTTAATTTCTCTTTATTTTAATTATTGAAGAGCTTTGTTTAGCACAGGGCAAATTGCCAGCGTATGAGCGTACCCACTCAGTTCCAAGGTTACGGCAGTATACCCAAAAAATTCGAGAACATGTGACATCTACAAACCCGCACTAGGCCCGCGTGGTGGATTACGGCCCACTCCATCCACAGAGAGGAGGCTTGTGTCCCAGCAGGCGAACATTACAGGCTGATTATGCTTATACTACCCATAAAATTCAGTCTGCTGTCGCAACTCATACTTTATTCATCGGTCCTGAGTATTACAGTGAACTGAAAATTAACGATTGATGTTCGAAAAGTCAATATTATTATCAACAGCATTGTTTTAGGTATCTAATTCACACAATTACAATGGATAGTAAAACAGAAAAACAATTTAAATACAACTGGCAGTTCGAGTCAGGTCACGTCTCAAGGTTTAATTAATAAGCAAATAGTAGTTTTATGGTTCTGTATTTATAGACACCATCGTATACTTCGATTTTATTTCCATATCTAGATTAAAATGGCCTTTTCGAGTTTATCATTTTGTATTAATTTAAATACATGACTTGTTGACCTTAAGCGGCGCATAACAGAATTCGAGAACTTGTTTAAATGTTTAATGAGATTTTGATAAAGATCTTTTACTTGATATCACAGCGCTGTCTGATGAAATCAATACAAGTTTATAAACATCACGACGACGTACATAAACTACACAAGAAATAACTAAACTAGGTAGAAAGAAATATGTTTTGTATCTCTGAGAAATTGTCATTGTTTTCCCCTTCGAAGATTCAAAGTATTTTCGCACGATCTTAAATTCTGAATACCTATCTACTGTACCATCTAACGGGTGAATAAGTTTTTTTTTTAGTTCATATATACTAATTGAACGTTCTCACGAAAGCAAGATGCTCGTGAATTAGTAGGTTGTTAAGTTTCTAATTTTATTGTTGCCGTTCGTCATTCGTTTTTATGTACAGACAACCATTACTTGTTTCATTACATTTCATTACCTCTAGAAAAGGCCTAGGCATTTGAGGGATTAGGCATATAAAATTTAAAAAATTGAAAAGAAGTTTGTTTAGCTACGCCGCCGCGCCGTAGCCGTAGCGTAGACCTCTTAGGTCCGTATTACAGAACGTTCCTCAAGTCCAGTTTGATCTGCAATCAGTTGATCACTATTTGAGTATAGAATCAGTACTTGAGCATCGGTCTTATTCCAGAACGGCAATCAATCTATACTCAGCTGAATCGAGACTCAAATCGAGCCTCAAGCAGAGATGTGTATTGTCTATGCATCAGCCTGTTTTCGTTTACGATTTATTATAATAACCGACTTTGATCCGATCTTCATTTGATTAGAAATATTAAAATACACCATAGAACCCCAGTTATTTAGGAAATCAGCGTTATTATTTCATTCCTGAATAGTAAAAGGCCCCATTTATTGAAGAAGTAAAGGTCTTTGAAGTGAAGTATAGTAATTTTGTAAGCAAAATTGTCAAGCATAAAAGACTTGTATTTGTGGCCTTAGACAAGTAAATTATGCTATTTAAAATGTCAGTATGTCAAAACATCAGTGTGAAAAACATTCGTTTGTTGTTTTTCTATTTTAATTATTTGTTTAGCTGATTTTATTCATATTAAACACTTTTAAAATACAAGGACGGAAGAAAAAAATTAGTACTTTGGAAAAAGTTCAACTTTATAATTAATAGAATTATCGTTAAATAAGTTATTATAATTATCTACTTCTTCAAATATATCGATTATGATTTTGATAGTAGGTACCTAATTTAAAAAAATATCAACAGAACTCGACATTGCACTATTGGAACAGAAGAAATATTAACAATTTGACATTACAATCTATGCTCAAGGGCGGTCTCGTCCACACTTGGGTGATTACAGATTTGATCACTGCTTGGGTTCGATTGAGTAACTGAGTAGTGATGTGAAATAAAGCCAAACTCAGTTAACTAAGATCAAGGAAACTATGCTTGAGCAACGTTCTAAAATTAAAAGCGGACTTAAAACTAGTTTTAAACAGAGATCAATACTTGGGTTTCCTTCTGTAATACGGACCTTAGAGCGGTTCTGCACTGCATCGGATCCGAATCCGAATTCAATATCCGAGTTCAATTCGAATGAAGTTTGTTCTAAATTCGGTCGGACAGAGTTCGGATCAAGTGTGCAACCTCTCATACAAATAGTACTATGGCTACTTCGGAACGACATTTCTTGGATTGGGATTTGATGCAAAGCAGACTATTTTAGGCTTCACATTCCGTGGGTTGTAGATCGCTGATGATGATTTAATATTACGTAGGAATAATTATGATGTCGTGGGTGTGGTTAGATACTTTTATTAGAAAGGATCCAATTAATACGGCGTAGCAAAGTTTTTGATAAAAATGATCAAAAGCTTTGCGCCGGCGCCGCAGGGTAGACCTCGTAGGGCCTTTTTGAGTTACACAGAATTGTAGGACGTAAATCGCTGAAGGTCATCTATGACGTCGCGGGTTAGACATTATATTAAAAAGGATCTAAATATTTAATTTAAGTACTTATATCTAAAATTTTGCTATGCCAGGGCCGCGTAGCGTAGACCTCGTATGGTCTCTGAGCTCAACGTGTCGTGTGGTGTACACGTAGATAGTTTGATAATAGGTAAGGTTGGTAGATATTTAGTTTCTCATGCATTGTGAGATACTTAATTGGACAGAATGGTAAAATTGCATATAAGACTTTTATATTGTCTTATACATACAATTGTTGAACATAGTTATTCCGATTTCCGTGGGATTTCAATTATGCTAAATCAGACAAAACAAGGCAAGGAAGGATAGTTTAGAAATAATTATGCCCGTTTTCGGGTGACACCAAAATCAATGCTTAAATAAAAGGGCGCTGCTGGATTTTCAATTTTCATCGCTAAGCCGAGGGTTGAAAATCCAACAGCGTATTAGTGAAAACGGGCATTAGTTACAAATAAACATGCCTAAACTTATGCTTACTGGCAGCCTGTGTCCCACTGCTGGGCAAGGCCCATAACTTCGCCTCCCACCATCGTCTACGGGGTCTGCCGCAACAACTTCTGGGTGGACTTCACATGTGGCAATTTTGGTCCACTGCTCATTTATAAAAATATATTCAAAAGCTGAATGACCCAGATATATAATACTATCAAAATCACCTTTGACATCAGTCGTATGTGTAACGTATCTGCCTATCTGTAATGTAATAACATGACAGATTAATGATAATCAATACGTTTACACACCTATCGTTAATTAATGTTGTTCATTGATATCTTATTATTAGTACTTATTATCTGTAATACTTTGTAGGTAGTTACTGATATTAACAGAGTGATTCTACTAGAGTTGCGTGGTTGATAAATATTAGCTTGTTTTCTTAGGACCTCAAATAATTCAATATTGCTTTCTTAAAAATCTATTGAACACTTTATATAATGAATGCGCTTCTTTTTGTGCACATCTTATAGTTCCTATTTTGGTGTCCTAAGAATACTAAATAGCCTAGTAACTGCGACCGACTTGGGATGTTCCGGCCGCTGCCGTGGGTTGGTCACAGTTCTAACCTAACTTAACCCGGTCAGGGTGCCCTAGCTTAGTTACTGCGACTAACTGTGAGAAAACGCCAGAAATTTAAAAGACAGGCCCCTTTATTTAAAACAATGTGCAAAAGAAGGCAAAAAAGTTTTATAACGAAAAAGGTGTGCATTACTAGTAGGTCAATAAGTTTTTAGAGGATCAGTTTAATATTTCCCATAAATATATGCGAAAGTAAGGTTGTTACATTGTTTGTTACGCTTTCACTCTAAAACGGCTGAACAGATTTAGATGAAATTTGGCACATGACTAGACCATGACCTGGAGAAGGACATAGGCTACTTTTCATACTGGATCGCAGATGAAGTCACGGGCAACAGCTAGGTTAAAAAAAAAAAAAAAGTTAAAGTTAATATTAAGTTTAAAATAATTTATTTTTAATTGTTTCAAAAAGTTTTTCGTAACTGTAAACCGGTTTCTAATGTAAGTACGATTATATCCGTGTTACATATCTGTAAGTTATTGCCTATCGCCCATGTAATCAGTGGAATACCCGCGATGTTATGTGTAATTTTTCAAACCGCAGTGATAGGTAAATTGCTAGAGATTGAATTAGATACATTAACATCATCCGCTGTTATTAGACCACCAAGTAAGGTCGCAGACTCGGTAAAGTACCCAAGTGTCATAATGCGGACAAAATGGCGTAGATTTTCCATTTTCGTAAATATGAAGTACTTATGTGGTAATTACTAGCTTCTGCCTGCGACTTCGTCTGCGTGGACTTCATAATGATTCCAGACTTCCAGAGAGAAATTACATAAATAGATACCAGTCGTTAAGGGCGCACCCAATCACAAATTGCTTAGCATGATCCTCTGTTATGCCGAAAATACTGCAGCATTAATTTTGAAATAAATATATGTTAAAGTTGAGTATTGATGCTAGGTCTTATGTGAGGCGAAAACACGATTCCATAAAATTTTCTCGATGAAAAAATATCCAAAATTACCTCTGCACAGAATTATAAACCGCTGGTATTCAAAAAATACTTCAAATTAGATTATGAAACTTTGCATGATAACTGAACTAACTATAAAGCAGTCCGTATGTGTGGATTTTTTTTTTAATTACCATTATTTTCACCGTAAAAAGCAATTACCTAAACTTTTCGACGCTTTAGAGCCGCTAGCGCCCCACTCCGTCTCGTTCTCAATCAGGACGCGAGTAGTATGGTGCGAGCGGGATAAAATCCGAGGTAGGGTGCGCCCTTAAACCATGTCATTTACCGAGATAAAAAGTATCTTAGGTGTTCATCCAGGTTCCTGCCAGGGTTGCGGGAAAGTCCGAAAGGGATACCGGGACCTTGGCAACAGGCAACTGAAGGAACATGGGTGGGTTTTAGTCAGAAAAAGTCTAACACGCCCTTCCGCCCCGTCCCAGAGCGGGAGAAGATGATTACAGACCCTCAAAAAAAAAAAGGTGTTCATTCAGGTTATAAACTATCAGTGTGACAAACATCCAAACTTTCACATTTATTTTATCCTATACCTCCTATTAAATGAGCAATATTTGTATACATATATAGACATATAGGGTGACTGGTAATTGATGACCGATACTTAAACACGTGACCTTACTCATCAGCAACAACAACAAACAACTTCAATCAGCTGTTCTCTACATTTATGTTCGCAGAACTCGTCAAAATGTAGGGAACAGCTGTTTTTTTTAGGGTACCAAATTTCATTTAATTCGGTTCAGTAGTTTTGGCGTGAACGCTCGACAGACAGACAGACTGACAGACAAACAGAGTTACTTTCGCATTTATATTATTAGTAAGGATGGTACGGATCCATTCGCGCGCGAGTCCAACTAGCAGTTAGTCGGTTTTTTTTTTTATTTTTATTTTTTATTAAATATAAATGTATCGAGAACGGCTCTAATGATTTCGATGAAAGTTGCAATATATGGGTAGGATACGGGGGTGAAAAATCGATCTAGCTAGGTCTCATATCTGGGAAAAATTGTTTTCTTTATTTTTAACCGACTTCTTCAAAAAGGAGGAGGTTCTCAATTCGTCTGTATGTTTTTTTTTTTTTTTTTTTGTGTGTCTGTTACCAGATTACTCCGCCAATTATGAATCGATTTTGATGATTCTTTTTTTGTTTGGTAGGTCATGCTTCAGAGGTGGTCCCATATAAATTTTATTAATTTTGCTTGCGTAGTTTTTGAGTTAGCTTCAATAATTACGTAGTTTTCCCACTTTGCGATGTTGATGACATGTTAATTGACTCCGTCACATAGCAGACAACGGTATACGAATTTGTGTGGGGTAGTTACCACAACCAAAAAGTGAAAAATAAAAACTTTTTACAAAAAAAAAAACAACCGACTTCCAAAAAAAAGTGAAAAATAACTTTAATTTCGGAAGTCGGTGGCAAAAAACGAAAATTGAAAAGCAAAGACACCGACTTCCGAAATTAAAGTTATTTTTCACTTTTTTTTGGAAGTCGGTTGTTTTTTTTTTTCACCATAGCAGAGCTCGGTCGCCCAAGTACTAATAATACCTATAATATAAATAGGATTACTAGATAAAAGTTTAAACAGCAATTTGTAGCAGATTCATGTTCAGTTTCTATTTAATCTGTAGACGAGGCGTTTCTGTACAATGAAAAAAATAAATAAAAAAAAATGGTTGGTTGTCCAAGAATAACCAACAGATTCCATTTCAACCATTTTTGGAATTTTTGTCTGTTTGTCTGTCTGTCTGTTTGTATGTTGTTTAGTTTGATTGTTCCACTATCACGTAAAAAGTACGAAATCAATATGGTTAACTTTTATACTCAAATATTGTGTGTAACTCGATGTTTCAATTAGTTTTTGTTTCATCGCAATCGCTTCAAAATATCAAAAGATATATGAATTTAAAGTGTTCAAGAAGGAATTTTCATTACGTAATGTACATCCACGTAACGACATCTATTGACGCGAAATGATACTTACTTCTTAATTACTAGGTTTGTGAGATCGTGTGTTGTTATATGACCGTCATTTTCTTTGCGCGGAAACTTAACGCGATACATTGTGTATTTGTGTATAGAATATAACTCTAAAGTTAGATTAATTAAAATTTTCCAGATGCGTTGTTTATTTATTAGTTTAGTATTAGTGCAATAGGTGGCGCTACCTATCTTTCAAATCTTGATAATCATGAAAGAATAGTGACAAATGTTAATTTCTTAAAAAATATAGGTATTTATTCTTTAAATTTTCACTTTTCTACATAGTTTATTTAGCTTACAGAGTGTTCGAACGTTTTCCCATATATTTTGACAGTATCATTTCGTGCTCGATAGATGGCGTTGTTCGTTTAATGTCATTTTCTGAATCGCGGTGTTAAGACTCTCCGTCGAAGAATGACTTTCGCCCAGATATTCCAAATAATTTTTAGTATAGGTATCTTTGTTTTTGACTTCTTTAGTGTCGATAATATAATAATATAATAAATAAATAATAAATTGTTGGTTGGGTTGGGTTGTCATTCGTTGAAAGTATTGATCTTAGAGATGGGTTGTAACAGGTGAAACACGATATCTCTGATCACTGTGACTGTGAGAAAAAATAACAGATTCAAATATTTGTTATTAAATCACAGCCTGTGATTTTTGATAAATACGTATCTCAATCGAATATCATCTTTATTTCTTTTGATTTAAAGTCGAAAATCGTATCTATCTGTTATAAAATCACAGCCTGTGATTTTTGTACAGACGATAAATACGTATTGACTCAATTGAATATCTTCTTTATTTCTTTTCGTTAAAGTCGAAAATCGTATCCGAAGTTTTAACAGTAACAGTCTTGAGGATCTGTGATTTTAAGTAACAGATATTTTTTATCGTTAGGAGCAATTGCTATCTGCTATTTTATAATATCTGTGATTTCTATCTGTGATGATAAATACGCCTCACTCCTAATTGATCTGATTGGTTTTGATTTGGTATTTTGGTTGGTTTCGTTCATTAGGTTCAAATTAAGAAGTCAAGAAACGAGTCGTTACAGATCGATTCAAACTTAATGGCGGCTCGGAAGTTAGCTTTTAGCTGCGCAGTACCCCACCCCACACCCCCGCTGTCACATGAAATTGTTACTGCGCAGCGACTCGCCTCATGTTCCGAGCCGCCATTAAGTTTGAATCGAACTGCACTATACTTCGTAATTTTTTCGTATGATTCGTGACCGCCGCTCATTCGATTCGATCGTTGTTGGCGTGTGGTAGGCCTCGGCCTTGAATCTTGCGGGCAGCGGGGCGGATGGCGGCTCGGAAGTTAACTTTTAGCTGCGCAGTACCCCACCCCTCACCCCCGCTGTCACATGAAATTGTTACTGCGCAGCGACTCGCCTCATGTTCCGAGCCGCCATTAAGTTTGAATCGAACTGTATTATACTTCGTAATTTGTTCGTATGATTCGTGACCACCGCTCATTCGATTCGATCGTTGTTGGCATGTGTAAGGCCTCGGCCTCGAATCTTGGGGGCAGCGGGGCGGCGGCGGCGGCGGCGCGGGAGCGGGGCGGGCATCAAAGACCCGTTCTCGAAACTAGCGGGCAGATCGCGCGTCACTATAGCCGCGTAGTGTTGTGTTCACGATTTTGTCGTCGAGATATTTGTTTTTATTCGCGAAAGAAATGGCTGAACAATGGCGGCAACATCTTTTTGATTCAAATTTATTCCTAACGCTCAATTTATTGTGGGCAACAACACTGCAATGCAGACGCGCGGGCGGTCACCGCTTGAATGGAGTGCACCGCTCGCTGCCCGCCGCCTCGCCGCTGCCGCGCCGCTGTTTTCGAGAACCGGTCCATTTGATTTTACGCATAAGATTCTGCTGCGCCCGCGCCGCCGCCGCCGCCGCCGCCGCCCCGCTGCCCGCAAGGTTCGAGGCAGAGGCCTTATGGTTGATTCGATTTGTTCGACTATCGGACAGCAATAAATACACAAATATTGGCACATGTTTCTGGGGAAAGTCAACAATATACATCGATAAATACGGTTCCCGAAGAAGAAGATGTCACACACTATCCAGTAGAGTTCTTAGAATCCCTTAACACACCCGGTCTTTCAGCACACAAAATTTGTTTAAAAGTCGGAGTGCCAATAATTCTTCTCAGAAATTTAAGTCCTCCCAAACTTTGCAACGGCACTCGGCTCATAGTCACCAATCACCAACAAAACGTCATTGAAGCCGAAATCTTAACAGGTTGCGGCGCCGGTGATGTTGTTTTTATTCCAAGAATTCCTCTCATTCCCAATAATTTCCCGTTTAGTTTTAAGCGTGTGCAATTCCCCGTCAGCCTGTGTTACGCCATGACCATTAACAAAGCTCAGGGCCAGACATTATCCGTTGCGGGGGTGGATCTTAGTATTGGTTGCTTTTCCCACGGCCAACTTTATGTAGCTCTTTCGCGTCTGAGCAACCCTAGCAACTTTTTTGTGTACGCTCCAGGTGGTTCCACCGCTAATATTTTATAAAAGGAAGCATTTTCTTAAATAAAAACACAAGTTTTTTGGCAGTTTCTTACTAGGAAAAATCACCAGGCCTGGTCGAAAGATTCCCCCTTTTTAAATGAAGGTACAACTTTTCTAAGCGACATATTATTGTTTTCCGACATCCATGCGAACGAAGTCGCGGGCACAGCTAGTAATCAATAAAACCTACCTCTTTGCTTTGAAGCAAGCGCCGTTTGCTCAGGGCAGTCTAATTGAATCGATTTTCACTGTGTTAGTTCAGGGGAGTTATCATCGATTGTGTGCCTAGTCCTATTTTCTTTCATGCATGAATCAGTGAAAGATAAACTGATAATGAAATTACAACAAATCATCGTCTAATTTCATTGTTTGTACAAATCTATGTATAACGGTATGTATTTTATCTGTGTAAAGGTTTATTTATCGTGCGTACGTTACACACAATCGTATGATGTATTTGCATTATGTCCCTACATGTCTATAATAAAATAACTACTGAGCATAAATTCTTGTTCATTTAGTAAGCAACACAGTTTTATAAATGATCTCGTTTGACTAGAATGCTTTGTTTACAATTAGCAAGTAGGTAGTCGTAGTAATCAAATTAACCTCATTGTACTCGCTACCTATAGCTTTTGAATTAAAAAGTAATAGTCCAATGAGATACCTATGTTTGTTTGTTTGTGAACATCATAATCAGAAGGAGCATAATTATAAATTTTACAAATGATTTTGGTAAGTAATTAAATGTATGGCAGTTCATTTGTTACATGTGTTAATATATAGAAAAGTATCTATATCTAATCTATGAGGCGTTAACGTTGACTTTGTGGAACAGTTAAGTGATAAGAATATTGCAAAATAAACCGATCGTAGATAACGCGATACTATTTTAATACCATAACCGGAGAATAGTTACCGATTTGCAAAACCACAAATTAAAAATAAATAAGCATAAAATATTACACAAGACCCGTTATAGGTTGATTCGCAGTTGTTTCAACGTAACGTTTTGAAGTATTAATTACCGTTCGAGGGAAAATGACCGAAGTGCTGGCATTGTGAAAAGTTAATTCCTATTGTCGGTTGAGCAACGTTCAGTGCACGAAATAATAAAACCATTTTACTTGGTTTATATCCACGTTAGGCTGAGGCTATTTAACACGATAATAGTAACTTCGACGTTAAATATGTATGTGTATCTAAAAACGATTGTGTTATTATTTCACAGGTTCAGTATGAAATCCGCTTTCGACGTGGAAACACGAACGAAAATTTAAACAATAAAGAAGCTACGTTAGTGTGTAATAATCAGTGGGAATGAACAGTCGTGTTTGTGAGAGGAATCAGGTTGAGAAGTGCCGGTTGTCTTTGGAATTAATGCTGGTGTCAAAGATTCCTGGTATCGTTGTGTTCATTCGTGACTTTGCGCTCCAATAACAAATAGATGTTTTTATACTCCATCATATGCGATGAATGATGATGCCTTGCCAACGAGTAACGACCTCTCTATTGTGTTTTTTGTAGTGTTTTTGCGTCAACTAAAGTTTTTGTGGAAAATAAGTCGGTACCTAATAACGATTATTTTGGTGTAATTAAAAAATCGTGACATTTTTTGTAGAAGAGAGTGTTAGGGTGTTTCGCGTTAACAACTCGTGATTATGTGATGGAAAAGTAAAGTTGCCTAGACCTATATTATACCGAGTGACCTTACTTCAATGAAGAAGAAAAAAAACACATTGCAACGCAATGTAAGTACACGTGCCCCCACAACAGTATGTATGCATGGAAAGCACCATGCGTGACCGTGCTCTGAACCGTGATGAGCGGACAATAGGGAGCGCTCAGCACAGGCCCAAGTTGAGAGCATTAGCGTAATTGGTTTTATGAATCATATAGACACACTAAGTCTTAATTAGATTAAAGATACCTCATAACTGACTGAATCTAATCCGTATTCCGGGTGTTTGCCGTTTTTTTGTTTTATTTTATTCGCTCACTTGAACTTACTGAAAAGGTTAGCTCTTAAGACAGCTGATCAGTTATCAGTGTTTTATTGTGAACTTGATGAACACTTGATGATCACACAACCATAATTTAATAACCATTGGTTTATATTAATCTCTATTAATTATCTCTGTTTCAGATACCTGTGGATAAGAATGGCAAGCTAAGAACTTTAGAATTGAGAGGAGTTTACTCCGCCACAAAATTGAAAAGTTTGGAAACGCTAAAATCCTTTGATGTTACGAGAAATGCTGAGATTGCAGAAAAGTCCCATGCTGTAACAAAAATTAAAAATGATATAAAGGAACCAGTTTTTTGTAAGGCTTATGCATCATTTATACCAAAAATGAGTTTAAATTTGGAAAAAGTTATTGAGCAAAACCCGAGAATATTAGATTTGCGTGAAAAATTGAATCAAATAACAAAAAAACAAGATAGCAATAATGTTGATAAGAAGACAAAAGGTCTAATTAATGATATAACACAACACCTGGTTGACAAGAAAGATGAAGACGAGTCCGGCCCGTACAGTTTGTTGTTTGATCTACAGTCCGATCCTTCTACATCATTTAACGAAAGTGCAGCAGTGAACGTTTGGAACAGACCTAAATCAGAAGTACTGAGTGATACGAGCTCACAAGCCTTTAAGAAATTAATTAAGCCTATTAAGAGCGCAGACAGGCTACCGAACGTTTTGAATTTCGACGAAAAACCGATGAGAGAATTTGAATACTCTTGCGAAAACGAGTTTACCTTCCCGGCAAAAAAGACATTTAACACACATTCCAGATCTGATCTCTGTTTACAGTTAAAAACACATGTACATCCACGGTTATTTGAATCTAACTTGAGTCCTAATGAAAATTCATTGAGTAGGACGAATGAAGAGAACTCACTGGACGATAGTTTAGGCATTTTGACCCCAGACCAAATGGATGATATATGTTATTTAGAAAACGCTTTTTCACCTACAGTAGAGGGACTACCAATTTTCTGTGATACTAATGAAAGTAAAATATCTCCAGATAATGGTGATACCCCATCGACTGATAAGACTGAAAGTAACTCTGCAGCATCGACAATACAAAATGATGGATTTGATAGCATAGAGAATAAAAGGTGCACGTTTGAAGGTCAACTGGCTCCCATTGTAAGCTTGGAAACAATCATGAATAACGAAGATCACAATTCACTAACATCCTATGATTCCCCAGCTCATAAATGCAGTGATACATTGTCCATTCAAGAACCATTGTCGATTACTTCAAGAACTTTTGATATGCCTTCCCAAGATATCACAATAGGGAAGGACGAGTTCTCTTCGAATTTAATAGACGAAGAATTCATGCCTTCTATACACAGCAGCATCTTGGAGCCAGTTAGTTCTATTGCTGAAAATGTGGCTAATTTAGAAATAGCTCTCGATTGTAAACATGAAAATCTTTTAATTACCAACAGAATTGAACAAACACCATCGCCGGAAGATTTGCCATTAGACAGTTCAGAAATTAATGGTGAAATAAGTACATACTCCCAATTTTCTGCGTCGACGCTCCACGACTCGCAAACTTATTCAGATGGTAAAAGTGATTATCCAAAATCAATGGAAACATCTAAAGTTTCAAATAGTTTCATAACTAGTATTACTAGCATTACAAGTTTAGATGGGTACCAAGGTGATGGAGAAATGTCCAGACCTGTGAGCAGAGGAGCAGACCATTCTATTGAACATCGTGAAGATGCCATTGAAATGGACTGGCAAAATGTGCCCGTAACTAGAAGAGCAGATCCCATGACAGATTCGGATTTCTTTACAGAGAGTGATGCTGATGGCTTAGATGACCACATGCAAAGAGGTGACCGACGAGCTCAGGTCATTGATGGAGCTCTTTATGGTGGAAAGAAAGTAAATGGTAACCCACCTCTAATTGTTAACAGAAACGAAGACTCTTGCATGGAATCAAGCGGAGTGTACACTGACTTTGAAAATCACCGTACATCTCCTGTGTTCTTAAACGTTATCGATGACATGTCTCCTGATGGGTCTACTCCTTCCACTCGCTCGGAATGCAGTCAGAAAAACGCTAGCGCAGGAAATTTGAACGCTTATTTTTCACCGCTGCAAGATACGTTGGATGAACATAAATCGGATACGTCTCACATAATCGATGATGATGAAACACCGAAAAATACAAGCAAAAGAAATTCGTTGAACAGTGTGAAAGATATGAAATGTACAGAAAAGAGTAAAGAAGAGAAGAGAAGCTTTACACTAAAAAAGTACAAAATGCCTAAGCGTGATGTGCCAAGTAAACTGAAGAGTATGCTGGCGAACAGAAAGACTGATGCGGATAACAGTGTACAGAGTAGCCCAAAAAATGTAAAAAAGACCGAAAGAAGAGAAAATTTGGCGAAAAAGAATTCCATAGAAACAAAGAACGATTATAAGATAAAATCCTTCAAGGACATAAAGTCGAAGGTGGACTGCTCTTTTTCATTACAACGATCTCAAACTTCGTGCAGTGTCAGTAGAATGTTAAGCTCAAAATCTACAAATAACAATGTGAAACCTAAAAGGTAAGTGATCATTAAAATTGTTTTTAACACTCTTGTGTAACGATCATGTAACATGTAGCTAGTTTTAGTGATCGGATAATCGGATGCATATTTACCTAAACTTAATTTTTGGCTAGGAAATTATGGAAGCGGATTCGTAAAACATATTAAAAAAAATATAAATCCCGGGATTCCACAAATTCGGGAATGCGAAACTAGTCTGTAACATGATGAGGTAACGTCGTCTTTAGCATGTAGATTTTTTTTTTTAACAGGGGATTACATAATTATTAATGTTTATTTACTTGAAGTTAATTTTAAGCTCCCCATCAATTTATGACTATGTTGAGTGTAAGAGGAATTTATGACTATGTTTAGTGTCAGAGACGAATGTCTTAAAATGAACATTGTTGATTCCGAAATCCCGGGATTTTTTCGATACAAAAGTGCATTCCATAATAACCAACACCTACACCTTAGGTAAATATGCATCCGATTATCCGATCACTGGTTATAATACATATATTTTTTTTTTTTTTTGAGATTTGGAAATCATCAAATGACTTCTCCCGCTCTGGGCGGAGCGGTAGGGCGTGTCAGACTTTAACTGACTAAAACCAACCCGTGTTCCTTCAGTCGCCTGTTGTCAAGGGTCCCGGCATCCCTTTCGGACTTTCCCGCAACAACACAGTAACACTGGGTTGACTTCTATGGAAATAGTGGAATTTTATTTAAAATTGTACGAAACAAGACCGATTTAGCCAAATTAAATTTTAACTTTACGAGTGTCGACTAACATAATTATGGTACTTAGGAGAGCCTCATACCCAGCAGTGGTAGTTAAAATGAATATGATGTCTTATCATAACTTTTGTGTGTAGCCGTCACATGCGTATGCGCATGGAGCTGGGTTCAGCGGCCGGCAGCGGCAAGAGCAGCCTGCACAGCTCGCAGAGTGACATCAGCGCCAGTAGCACACCGCTCGGCAAACATTCTACTGGCCGCTTCCCCCTGCTTAGTAAGTACTGTAATTTTATCTGCTTTTCCTTCATGAGTGGCGATACTTACACGTGAGTACATTCGTCCAGCCCTGGGCAGGCCCAGCCATGAGCTATTCTTATGTTTTATGTAGTTCGTAAAAAGGACGGAAGATATGTGCTTCTTTCTGCGGTATTTCTATATTCAGGTTTATATTATTTAGTACTTACTTATTAATAAACCACTGGTGGCTAATATTCTGGAAACCGATCTAGCGATAACGAGTATAGGGAAAGTTCCTCTCCGAAATACTCTGAATGTAGATTTTAGGAATCTAAATCGGACCGAGGATTAAACAATGTCATGAGGATAAGATGAGATATCCTCTGCGAGCATATAGGCAGGCTATTTTACTAGGACGGGGACGGCCATATACTCTTTTGATGCGGTTTAGGTTTTGCTTCGTGTTTGTTTTTATTTAATCTATCATATAATATTATAATGCTGAAGAGTTTGTTTGTTTGAACGCTCTAATCTCAGGAACTACTGGTTGGAATTGAAAAATTCGTGTTGGATAGTCCATTTATCGAGGAAGGCTATATAGGCTATGTAACATCACGATACGACCAATAGGAGCGGAGCATAAATGAAATATATTGCAAAAACGGGAAAAAATATTCCTTTTTGAGAGCTTCCGTTGCGGGCGCTGCGTCAACGGTTTATGTTACGTAAATATCATGTATGATGGAATTGTTCCTCTTTAAAAGTTCTAAAAAAAAACCGCGACAGCATATTATTTAAGATTGACTCACTATAACCTTTTTTATGGTAATCAAATTTGTTCCAAATTAATGCATTATTTGCGAAGGAGTTTTATCAAAATAATATTAATTCTTATTCAAATAAATAGTTTTAACATCAAGTGTATTTATGTAGCAGTAAAATACTTTTTAATTCATTCGAATCGGACTTTTAATGTCGAAGCTATCACGAGTATAAAAATGCAATACGCGAACCGTTCGGCGCCGGTGCCGCGCCGCCGCGACGTTCCCTACTCTAGAGAGGAGAGGATGGGCACACGGGTAGACCATGACCTGGAATAGGACATAGGATACGTTTTATCTCTATATTCCCACGGGATCGAGACCTACGCAGGTGAAACCGCGGGGCACAGTTAGTAGTATATATTATGATCAGTGCCGTAATTAGCCTTTTATGCGCCCGGTGCGAGCTGCTACAAAAATAAATAATAGGTATTATTAGTGGCACTGGTCTGGTGATTTCTACGCCCCTCCAGGGTCTGCGCCCTGTGCGTGGGCACCGCTGGTACCGCCCTAGTTACGCCACTGATTATGATCTATGAGAGTATACAAGGTGGAGACGACAATACAACAATAAATGAAAACACTGGCAATACTAATGCATAAGAGTATTTTGGAACTAACAAATAAATCCTAACATCGAAATTAAAAAAGTCATTTTTTCAAACAAACTAAATAGTAGTGATGGGCCGACTATGGGACTTGCCGATCTTTGACTAGCTATCGTAACTAAAGTACTGTTAATATTTGATTATTTTTTTGTATGTAGACCGAGAACGTCATTAGATATACGGAGTTTTATTTTTTGTTGTATTGTCGTCTCCACCTTGTATAACATAGACGAGATTAAACAAAGATATCGCTTCTGAGACTATTATCACTGAAATTCAGGAATACCTACCTACTTTCCTACCTACTTTCATACCTACGCACTTACCTATGTATAACCACAGATATTATAATAATACGTATAACTAAAAACAGATGTAGGAAAATCTAAGATCACGCGTATCACCATAAAACCTGCGTGATAACAACGCAATACTTCTAGTTTGTGTTTTGACACACCACTCTACTTCAAGGTTGGCTAGCATTGACTTCATGTGATTCAATGATAAGTGTGAATTCTTAAACAATTCACGTCGCGACTCATTAAAATTAGCTACGTCGTATATTATGAGTGAAGACTGATTTTGAGCTACTTCTGATACATTATGACTATTCTATCTACAAAGTAGCTTAATGAATGAATGCATAAAATATGCAAATGCAAATTCTATTTTATTCAGTAACCATTTATATATATACCTAAAGTATACTAAAGTTTCCTATTCATTCGCTGCTATTATCTACGTCATTCTGTATGAATATTCAATCTGACAGTAGTGGCATGCTACAATGTGAACTTGGGGGCCTACCACCACCGCTTACAGCGGTATTATTTTAATATTACTTCAGTGTAGGAAAGAAATGATGCTCTATAGGACGTATAGCTCCATCTCTTTCCCCCACTGAAGTAAGATTAAAATAATACTTAATGCTGTAAGCGGTGGTAGTAGACCTAGTGTAAATTCATCTATAATACAGTGTGGAGTTCACGGCAATGTGTTGTCCTTGTTTGTTAGGTTTTGTATGATTTAGCAGCTCCTTATGTATTTGTGATAGCAATTATCACGTAAGTGCGTAAATATACGAGTGTCTTGAAATAGCGTGAGTAAACGAGAATTCTTCCAGATTTCATAACTTTTATTTTAATTAGGTATACATTTTTTAACGGCATCTATGTAATTTAGGGTTAATCCTTATTCTTTCTTGATAAAGACAGAAATTACTTTAACGATTTTATTTAACGCCTGCGGAACTTAATATAGCAATGAGTATATTGCATCAGGCATAGTTATTGCTCTTCAGTAATGTCAGACACTTGTTAACATTTGATATGAAAGTATTTCACATCAAATCTGTGGAATTAAAAAAAACGATGATATTTATCATCCACCAACCCGCACTGGGCCCGCAAAGTGGATTATGGCCCACTCTCTCATAGAGAGGAGGCCTGTGTCCCAGCAGTGGGAACGTTATATTAATATCTTATAGCATAAATCGTAGGCTAATTATGCCTTATGATATGATATTTATATCATCTCCATAACATCTGAAAATTAAACTCAATTCGTGGACTTGGTAACAGAACAGAAAAGGGACTTACCTGAAATTCAGCTTAGGAAGGACGAGCGCCTATTGTAGATTGTAAAGCAAATATTTGCATATGAGCTATTACTGATATTTGACGTAGGCATTGCGTTGACTGAGAATGCATCAGACATATTTTTCTATATTAAATCAGTAACAACGTAACAAAATAAAAATGATACAATTTTACTAGAAACATCATTTTGTACGAAAGATAAAAATAATCATGGTTTGATCAATGAAGATGATCTTACTAAAACATGAAGATTTTTTTTTCTGCTGTTCAACGATGAATTTACTAAATCTACTTACAAAGAAAATTAATTTAATTGGTATTTGGAATCTTCCTTGACACAGCAGACAATCTCTATTAGGCACCTACACGTACCAATGCGCAGTTTAATCCTGTCTAGATTTTTCTTTCAAAGTCTTCAAATATTCGGAAAGTCCTTGCTGCATACCTTCCCCAATTAAAAGTCAGCTGTGCAAGGAAAACAAGCAGCAATCGATGCGGAAGGTCAACACTACGGCTGACTACGGCAAGCAAAGGGAGCAAGTAAGTTAGACCGCATGGCAACGAGCGTTTCCTCTCGGCTAGGTTCAGTTTGCCAGTCGCCGGTGAGACGCGAGCCGGCGCGCGCCGTAGTCCGCCAGCCCGTCGCGTTCGTGACGTCAACTGCAACGCGAAAAATCAATGGATTCCACTCCGACACTAAGGTTAACCGCATACCGCATTTTCTCAAAGAAAATGTGTCATATGTCAGTGAAGTGTTAACGATACATGCACCTGGGATACTAATTCATTGATAATGATAAGAACACTACGATGTAAATTGCAACGCGTCACGTGAACGGTTTACTTTCAAGTTTAGTTTTGTGTGGTGTCATATTTTAAGTTATCATTATTTTTTAAATTTATATACCTTTTGTTTATTTCCCGTTATTTAACGTAACACTTGGCATTTCCTTTGATTATTGAAATAACAGTGTTGTTGTTTACCTTGTGGGGACTGTCACGCAGTCTTGGAGTCATTGTTGTTTATTTAGAAAGGATTCCCAGTCCACTTAATAATTATTGTCAGTACTTAAAACGCATACCTATCCTGTTTTGTTAAACCACTTGGCCTTTTATAGCACCTACTTAACTGTCCTTCGTTTAGTTCATGTCTACCAACAACTGGTTAAACAAGTTAACGCCACAAGCCATTATTTTTTAAACAAACATTTTGTTACATTGTCATGCATGTAAGCTTCACACCTGATTTTATTTGAATTTTATTTTGATTTATAATGAACATAAATTAACCACTTTACTGTTAACTTAATATTGTTAATGTAGAAATAAATAAATAAGGTATAGCATGCGGCTAAATCCTTTGATATTCGAATCAGACATGTAACTCTACGTTAACGAATCAAAGATCATGGCTAATGAAACGCATAGGTATATATTGTAACTTAATACAGGCAACAAGTCCCATTAGAAATCGATTATTTAATACAGTGTAGGTGGGTATTACATAAATCATTGTAACTCATTGTTAGATAGCAGACACAGCAGAAAATAATAGGCCAAATAGAAAGTACATGCTCGGTTCACATGCAACGAAGCCTCTACTACATAATTAAAAAGTGATTTATAAACAAACGCACATCACAATTTGTATTGTTTTTACAGAGACACTAGTTTTTCACATTTTCTCTTCAGAATAAAGTCACACTCAAGCAAGAGGTTTAAGAAAGATGGATTCAATAAAACGCAACGCCTTTAGGAGACTTATCTTCACCTATATCGCTTAGGTAATGTGTAAATTGAATCATAATCGAAATAAAATAATCTATATCACCTTTCACTGTAATTTTGTAACGTGTTACTTACCTTACAATGTCTAGGGGATATTCTACACGCAAAAAGTAATTGTACGAAATTTTTAATTGACACAGCTAACTCGATTCGAAAGCATGAAATTGGAGAATCATGATATAGATAAATTTTATCTTTCACATCTACTTGAGATGTTCTTGAAAGAATGTTGAAATATTTCAACTGTTCGTTTCATAGATATCGAGTATCAATAATATGCATCTAGAAATATAACGTGATATTTTTTTGAAAAACGTCTCCGATAGTGATATTACTACGTCTTTACAAATCAGTTAAGAGTTTCCAAAATGTATTAGACCAATTTAGAATTAAAACATGCTAAAATATAATATAGAAGATTGCAAAATAAGTGAAACTTAAAAGGAAGACGTAGTAGATATGACAATAAGGATAAACAACGAAGTTGTATGAGACAACTGGGGAAATTGTGATTATGTTGCAAATGCAAGCGAAGCTACGTGATTCAGCTAACTTATTATTACACTAGCTGTTGCCTGCGACTTCGTCTACGGTCCAGAATAAAAAGTAGCCTAGTCCTTCCCCGAGTCTTGATCTATCCATGTGCCAAATTTCATCAAAAGTTCAGCCGTTTTAGCGTGAAAGCGTAACCAACCGACAAACAAACAAACTTTCTTTCTTTATTTATAATATTAGTTTAGGATTTTCGATAATTACATAAACTGTAGTGCTGTGTTTACTGTGTTTAGTACCTAACCATTTTAAGCCTCTCTTACTAAACGTAAGCCACATACTAGCAGGGATGTGCTAATACATTTTCAATTTTAATAGGAAAATCCAAAATGTGATTAGGTTCAGACATACCGTTACGTTGAAGGGAAAATCTTCTTGTAATCTTATCCCAACCCACGTAACTTTGAAAACGAATATTATTATCGAGAATGATGTACATGTGAATATATATTAATTCCCATTGAGAAACAATACAAGTGAACGTAAATTGTAAATGCCATTCGGTTTTCCATAAACCACATGTGTGAAGTAACGGCTATTACTAACATGTTCAAACTTTTACGTCATAACAATTATTAAACGTAATTTTAAAGTACATAACAAGAGTTTGATCTTTATCTATTTAGTTAAAACAAGTTTCTAAATCGTAGGAGTACCACGTTGTAGTAACCTCGTTACTCATCATAGATAAATATTGCAACAATGACCATTACTTATCTGAATATATTTGAAGATAAAAATATTTGAAGTAGAACATTCGGAAGAGGAAAGAAAAATATCTAAATACTTATAGTTTCTTAAAATATCATACCGGTTTTACCGTTTGATTAGTTAACTAATTAAAACACAGAAGTTATTAATCATTCATTAATCATAACGGTTATATTTCGAATGCTTATCGCAGCATTACTCGAGCTCGGTATCGAAGTAGGATATTATTATCGGTGCAGGTTATCAAATATAGACTTTTAAGGTTAACCCTAAAAATATAGTCAGTATAAATGGTCTAGGCGATACTTGCGAGTGAAATCCGCTGGAAGCCGATGCAGTGTAACGGGTTATTCTCGTCGATGGATTTGTTGACGAGACGAGAATCGTTGACCCCGTCGGTGAAGGCGAAACCAAGTGCGAACTGTTCCATCCACTACTTATTGATGTTGAAACCACATCTGACAGAACACCCAGCAACTGTCCAGCTAACAGTATGATCACTAACGTCTACAAATCCAGCACCGTTTATGTTATCGTGATTCCAATTTTATGTCAGTTGCCTACAAATTTTTGAAGAACAAATCAATTTTTATTTCGGACACGGATATTTTGTGATGATGGATCGATTTCATTGTTTCAAAGTGATAGAAAATATTTGGGTCTTTTTAAATAATGTCAATTCATTTGATTGGAATCCTAATGTTAGCATGCATATCAAACAGCTTAATGGAAAAATAAATATAATATCCGTTTTCAATGGGCTATGAAAATAATATTGAAATAGTTGTCCCTAATCTGCCTCATTGGAATCGATTCTATAACAAGTCACTGTGTACTCAGCCGAACTATGAGGTCTCGTCTGACCCACATTCGATGCTAATAAACCATGGCCTAAAAGCCTACGTGACACGGCGTTCTGCTATTATATCATTACTGTCATTAGTGACATCAAAGGCTTGCAGATAATATAAAATGTATAGGGTCGCCCACTGCGTGCTCATATAAGCTACCCACCAGAGTTTGAACCATAAAATGCTATCAGATTATAATATGCCTACTTTTTCACTTTCGAAAATTTCGTTAAGTTCCATTGCATGCTGCTGTCTACCTTACAGTTTATTAATTTCAAGAATGTTTCAGACTAAACGCTTTTCTTAATTTACTCCACCGTTTTCCATTATTATAATCAATCTTTTCTCTTGGAGACCTAAAATCGATTAGGACTTCTTCGGTCGTTCATCTTGTCTTTAACGTTAAGTTGTCCAATCACTCGTATTACTTAGACACAATCCGGAAATTACGGTTATTATCACAATACAATATTTTAGCTAATCAATCAATTTAAGATATTAGAGATTATACCAAACTACACTACAGATAGGACTTATCTTCCTTCTTCAATAAATACCTAATTAAATGTAGGTGAAAGCCATTCAAAACGCAAATCTTTTCCATATCTACCACCCACACTTCAAATTAAAACTCTAGTCTAATTATAGTTCAAGCCAACTGTACTGTAAACTGGAAGGTTGATTTGGGTTTTGCAATTGCAAATTAAATATCAAATAAGCCCTTCAAAAATGTTAGCTTGCAAAATAATTCTTTGCCTCATGCAAATTGTTAATAACAATCCATTGTTTCGTTACAACTGAAGCATGAATATATTATTTAAACCAATCCTTTCGGTCTTTTAAAATAATAAATCAAGGTAATGACTCTACTTATCATTTGAATTTACTTCATTACTTCACCAGTTAGGTTTGGCTATAAAATGGCTTTTGATTTAATTAATTGAGATAAAACTTTATTTATGAGAATGGGCAAGTTCCGAATGAACGATACACATAATCATAGTATTTTCTTTCATATTCACTTTCAATCCCAAATAAATCGCGTCAAACATGTAACAAGACATCATACAATCAGATGATTCGTACTTATTTGATTGTTTGATGTTTATTGTTTATGGATTCTTTGCATTGACTTGAACATTCTGAGGTTGCATAGAGATGCAAATCATGGTGTTTAATTGTGTGTAGAAAATCGGTAGCGGTACCGTTTTATGTCCATTTGATTTAGTTGTCACATAGCCACTTAGTCCGGATACAAAAACGTAAACCGTTTTAATGGATACCGGTTACCACTTTACAGTTCCCGGTATGGTTTCCCGTTGATTGTTTGGTGCTCAGTTTGCTCCAGCCTCCCACGAGCTGTTTGCTTCATTTATAAACTGTTGCGTTTCCAAGAAATGACATTACAATCGCGCGTATGATGAATGTTGATTTTATCGTTATTTTGTATCGCTTCGGTATGTTACTGGGAACGGCGTTCCATTGAAACTTTATCAACGACTATGCGCTACTTTTTAAATAATTAAAAATCCACGTTTTTTCTAGAATCAGGGAACATTTTAAACATAAACAATTTTACTTTTTAAATAATTAAAAATTCACGATTTTTCTAGAATCAGGCAACATTTTAAACAATGCTACACAAGCACTGCTCTGAAATTACATCCATATCATTCAAAAAACTGTACAATATTGCATAGAATTTTATATTCCTAGCAGTCGAAAGTGTGACGACCACCTTTTTGTGGTTTTCTGACCGCAGCAAACCGGTCCCCGTGCAAGATAGTTACAGGTGATTCCTACAAAGAACAGGTTCCTTTTCGTATTGTTGGAAATCAACTTCTTTGTCCAGTGAGTGAACGAACCGATATAATTTGTGCTCGTGTCAGGACCACTTTTACTTGAAGGGAAATTGTAAGTACCGGTGTAGTGCCGCAATCAGGCCCTGTGCCGCAATCAGCGGCTGTGATACCGCGAAAGGTAAATCTTATGAATTCTGAATTGATCAAGGATTTAAGATTCTTAATTCGCTTGGTAACGTTTTCTTTATAAAACAATGAAGTAAGGTCTGCCTTCTGTACGTGTGCCAATATCTTTCTAATAGTAAAGTTTAGTGAGAGTAACTATTTAGTATCAATATTCATTATTTAGAAAGGTGTTATGATCGCTATGAGAGCAATTATGGATTCAAGTTCTTAGCAAGCGCGGTGAGATACTTTGGGACTAACAATTTTCTCATCGTACTTAATTCCTCCATCGGAAAATTTCTGTTTTGATATCGCCATGAGCTGCATCTAACGCTGGCGACTTCAGTAATATACTGAAACATGGAGTCTCCTTGTAAGGTTTGCTATCGTGAGATTGATCGGATGAAAGCACAGACATTGCTTCGAAAGCAAAGTAATTGCTACCTGTGTGTTGTTTTTGTTCACCGCAACTTGTTTAGCGTTGTCTGCTTTGGTACGTTCTCGCCTATTGATTTACCCGTCACAAGTCAGCGTTTACTGCTGCTTCGTGCGGATGTGTTCAATTATGTGCTCTACTGTACAACGGATTGGTGCTAGCTAAATGTAACTCTCAAATCTCCGTTCGCTAGTTTGTTGGTGATATCGTCACGTTCTTACTTGGTATTTGAAGTCGTTACGATTTAGTGTATTTTTTTTCTTATACTTAGTGCTTAATTGCATATTTAATATGCTCATTAGCAATTTATTTGGCTAGGTATTGATTGAGATGAGATAAGCAGATAGCATGACAACCTAATAGCACTGTATTAAAGAAAGTTACGTGGTTTGGATTATTGATATGAATTTTGACAAGGATGCAGAGTTATCTGATTGCTTGCTATACAAAATGCAAAGCCATCTGAGTAACACTAATTAGTTTCTATTATACGTAGTGTTTGACGGCTTTTGTTGTGCTTTCATCCAGAGATCTTAAGAAATGTTAGAATTTAGTCTTCCCAAAAAGGATAGGCAAGATGCAAAAAGGATAGTCAATCGATGCTACGAACTCTTAAACCAATAGTTGATCTCTCAAATATATCACAATATTTATGATATGGAACCCGTTACAAGTGGTAAAATAAAGCACGGATATTGTTTAGGAGAACGGGTTGTGTTGTCTGCATGTCTGCTGCACAGTCGCCTCGCAACAAGCCCGCGTAACTAATGGAAACGCGTTGCGACTTCGTAATTCGACGTTACGTGACATTAATAATTATTTTGCTTTCGTTCGATCGCTCCATATGATCGTTCTCAGACGTGTGACGGGACGTTGGAACATTCCATACAAAAAGTATCTTAAAGTTAATTCCTATTGGTAGATATTTTTATGTCTGCGATATTTATCGTGTACTTATTAAAGAGTACTCTATTCTATTGTAGGTATTTTAAAAGATTTTACGCCATGCTTCAAGATATTTTAGTAAATAGGCAACTAGATTAACATCCAGTTACGGCTACATGACAGATGCTCACCATCTCATCCCAAACGAATTGAATCATTTTGCTTCCTTTTTTTGTTATACATAGAAAATCAGTTTATTGCAGCCAGTTAACGACCATTGTTAAATATATGGATATACAAAGCATTTAATCTTAAAAATTAAACTTTCATACTTTACTTCTGTCCTGAATTCTAAAATTTAATCTAAGAATTTAACTTTTATCGCGTAAAATGTTAGTCGGCGCCGATCGGCGTCCAGCACCATTTTAGTCGCCCAAGTCTATCACGTGCCGGATGTTAATCTGCGCATGAGTCCTCACGCAGTGATTTAATCTTGTTGGCGATACCCATGCTGGGTGCAACCGAGCAATTTGCTATTTGAATGTATAAGAGCTGTTGTGCACCTACTCTGAGAGTATGAATGCTATAAGTACTAACGAAGTTGACCTCCGTGACTTTCGGATCTCTTGCTGTTCATAATATCTGTTGACACAAATGCTTGTGCTAAAGCAGTCGTGTTATAACATACATAGCCATTTACTAAATAGAAACACACGTTTAAATGCGTGAGATTGTATAGGCTCCCACCAAGTTGAATTGTAGACGTTTAGTGCCGCAGTATTTGTTGCATGATTATTGTTAACAAAGGTAACAGTAATTTTGGTTGCAAACTATATCTTTAGTTTTCGGTCAACACTTCTAAAAGATCTTTTATGATAATAGTTCTTGGTAAAAGTTTTAAAACTTGGTTCAAAAAGGTGTTTTAACCATTCGAAGCTCAGTTCCTTTAAAGTCGACTGCAATTGGCTCAGAGCCAGCAGTAGTCGCCGCGATGTTTTGTATATTACGAAATTCCGCCAAAACTGTTGCAGTAGGCAGGAATGACCCCATTTTCAGAAGCTATTATGATATGACGTGATTATTTATTACGAAAACGCACGATACTCCATTAACTTGTTCTGTTAAATTGCAATGCATTGCGAATTGAATTTAAGGACGTCCGAAATTAATTATAACCACAAGCTCACTTGTCCTCGCTGGTTTCATTTGATTGTAATTGGCTAAAAGGGTAGGACTACTAACTAAGATTAGAAAACTTTATTTGTCATTTGTAATTCAGTAGGTACAACTCCAAGATGCATACCTACCTACCTAGAATAAATTGGCTCTTTAAAGTCATGTGCTGTTCAGTTATAGCTTTTACAAACATGGAATGGGTGTTCAGTACTAAAATTCTAGATTTCGAATGTACAATTTTATCTGATCGACACCACGCCAGCTGCTGACGCCACCATGTTTCTCCATGACTCGGCCGTTGACCTAAATTGTTCGGTTACCATTATATTTAATAGCAGACTATATAATAACGCAAGAAATAATATTTTAAAATTAAGCAGAATAGGGCTGCGTTATTTATTTAGACTCAAGGCCCTTCCTTGAACTGCTAAAAATAACGAAGTATGACATCGGTCAATTCGAACCTACAGTTTTGCAATAGGAGTTATATGTAGTTTATAAATATCATTTGCATGCAACATTAATAGTGATCTGGGTATAGAGATGTGTTTGTTTTATTTACTGGGTCGATTCAGGGATTTGCTTGATCGGGTTTTCTGGGCTATTAACTAGGCCGCCTGAAGACTTGACAGCTGAGCACTGAGCTTCTACTTGAACGTCTCTTGTCATTCAGATTGAAGTTCGTGTGTCTCGTGGAACAAAACAGCATCCGTTTTGAAATCAGTCGTCCGTAGTCACTTTATGGGTGAGTCCGTATCGGTGACCGATTTCAGGTAGACTAGCCCTATTTTTAGAGATATTTGGAGCATAAACAGTGCTATATGTAGACGTGTGTATTGTGCATTACGAAATTTTCATTTTAGGAATTCTTCTGGGTGTTAATTTTCTAGAAGTAACGAAGATAGTTTTTTAGATTATTCGTTGTCTAAAATAAACTAGTTGTATAAACCGGAAAACTTATTCAAATTAGACGTGTTCATTATTATCATAACGGTGCTAAACTATCGAAGAGGCATAAAAAACAAGGTATTTTAATTCCCCGTTGTTTAAGCTTTTAGATCGAACAAATAAACAGTTTATTTTTAGGTGGTTCAACTGGCCGCTCGTCGATAGGTCAAACACACAAAATGTCACGAGTTGAAATGCCAGAAGTTACTACACAAGTAGAAAATAGGTACCAACAGTTACGGTTGTTTTACATACTTTCTATATCCGAACAAAAAGAAACGTTGAAAACTATTAGATTTATGTGTCACACTTAATAGTTAACGGTTGAATATTTTACTGACAGATTCCATAGTGTAAACTATAAAATACCTTTATATTTATTTGAAATAGAATCGAATTCAGAAACGTAACGTAAAATATTGAAAACGTCCCGTAATTTATTACGGGACGTTTTCAATATTTTACGTTATTTTCAGTAGTATTTTCATTATTTTCAGATTGAGGTTCTTATACAGATAGAACATCACTCAGACGTTTAATTCACGGTTCGTTGATGATGATCATCTGTTTACTATCTCATTTATTACATACAATGGTCTTTATAACCTTTTTTATAAGGTTTATATTACCTTGTATGTATTTAGAATTAAGCATCGTCACGCAGTGTCCGTCGTAACGACTGCACCTAGGTAATAATCATACCCATATGTTTGTTGTTTTAATGGCATCATCTTAAGGCTATTTTTGTCGATGCAGTAAATGTTATCTGCACAGAATAACCTTTAAGGTTTCACATTATGTTGATGTATGTTTAAATCTACGTTTTGAAATTTGCGAAAATGTATCAATATTTTCATATATTCAAGCTAATAAATACGCAGAACAATTTGAATAGTAGGAGATCTTGCGCAACAAACTGCGTGTGCGATAATCTGGCTGTAATTTAGTTATCTTTGAAGTTAAAAACACAAGTTTACATCAACTAGGCCGGTATAATAGGTGCAACTAAAATAACCGGGCATAAAGCCGTATCTTTGACCCAAATGCTAACAGACAAATGGAAAACTATTGAGATTTGTCCTAGATTCAATGTTTATTGTAAGCGATAAATCGTTAAATGATGCATCAATTTCAGATTTGTAACCTCTGAAAGAAAAAAGCTTTCCCGCAGAGCAAAAAATGTGGTGATCTAAAACTTCGATTCAATTTGAAACATCAATGGTAGCATTTTCCAACCCTTTCAGACTCGCATTTCATTAGCAAAAGTATCGATTTGGTCGGAACCAGACATTCGTGCAGCGTCGTATGCAACTGGGCTAGGGTATTGAAGCGTAGCTTGTTAAAGTTTTACGATACCTCCTACTTTAGATGCACCAAAATGACGCAACACTGCGAACCGGCTTCAAGTGAACGTATTTTGGAAACACATTCGTTACGCACTTTAAATGTGAACATAAAACTTTAATGTTTAATGAATATTTACATAAGTGTTACCTGGGCACCTCTTTACTTTGGGACCTTGGGAAAAGACCACTCTTTTCTCAAGGTTTTCCCTAGTCACTGCTTGATAAGCTTGACTGTTTTAACAAGTTCTTAATAAATAGATAGTACCTAACCGAAAAGTAAATTACAGTTTTGAGAATAGCCTTCCGTTTCTTGTAAACAAAGTGCTCGAGAATGAGAAAACAACATTTTAAATTAAAGCACAGTTTGTCTGTATCACAGAGTCTTTCATTGTCTTGTGATCTTCTGCGTCTGATGAAAACTAATAGGTAAAACCTACTGTCGCTCGCAACGATTCCATTCCAAAATTGAAATGCAAATTATTTTTTAGCAACATATTACTCAAGCAGTCTGGTGGGGTGCTAAGTGGCTACTGTAGTTTTGGACGTTCTTACTTACGTAGTTAACACTCATTCGTGAACAATATGGCTCTTTTCATATTGTTTATTGTTTGTTTTTATTAGTCTTCTTTTGTTTTAGATTGGTTTGAATTAAAAGTTGTGTTGACGTTTGGAAATTGTTAGTGTCAGTTTCAGTTTTTTTTTCTCAATGGGAATTTGATTGTGATTACTAATGAATGTTCAAGTTAATATTGTGTCCCCTTTCATTCTTGTTCTTGTTGTGCCCTTGGCAAGTTGAAGTCAACTTTAAAAGAAATAATGGTTCTCTTTTCAACATCTTCTGTGAGGTGCATAAGACCTTTTTATAAACATCGCGTGATAATTTCTATCGATATGTGGAGAATAACCGTGTGAAATTGCAAACTTCATTGAGCGGTTTCCTAATAAAACAGACGCTTGTGAGAAGCGATAAAACATTAAACTATTACAAAAAATTACAAATCCAACGTAAGTGAAGTTGTGCATCTCTATCTATGACTTACGAGTGGAAGACGGTCTGTTCGTTGCGAAGGCTTCAATCATTTACGCGCTGTTGATCTTAATAAAATCAGTAATCCAAGATAATCATTTAACTGCCGTGTTGAGGTAATTACGGGTTACAAAAACAACTAGCAAGATGTAATTTGCCTCAATTATACCTACATAGAAAAATGCCGCTCCACCGTTAGTTCTGTTTTCCATATCTATGCTGTAGTTCGTAACACAATCCGAACACTGAAACGCATTTATCTCCATAAACTAAATATATCGTGCAACATTGGACGTGTTTAAAATATCTCCTTCAGCCGCACCAAAGGACACAAGTGCTCCTTCAAGTTATTTAACCCTGAAAGCATCGCTTACTAAAATAGCAACAAATCTGAGAGAACTGGTAACACTTGCTTATGTTTTGATGTGACTAATACGGTCTATTACTGCTGAACTTAGATTATAATATGTGACACTTCAATTAATTTTGTTATAAAATTGGATTGTTTATTTTGATGCCAAACATAAAGCTGTCGTTTGGTACTTCTGACGTTAAATAATTTGGATAATTTTAAGTTGCTTCTCTCCAATATACTTACAAAATAACGTTAAATCACAGCGACATTTCGTTAATGTGATAAATATGCGTGAGCGCGAGCTAAATTGGGATCAATTAGCCGCGAGCTAATTATAAAATAGTCGAAGTTGAGAAAAGAAAACTTACATCGGATAAGGAGCTGCCGAGTGATTCATATTTATTAGAACTACTATTTCTATTTAATTATGTACAGTCACGGACTTTAATTGATGAGCCACCTGGTACTGTTCGCATTTTAGCCGTGTAATGCAAATCGGGTTTATTCGGTTCCCGACACGCAAAGTCATATGTCTTCGTATTAGAAGAAGTAAATTATATTTCATATCTTTACCGGTTGGCTAACCTGAGAGCAGAACTACTACTTGACAGCAGTGACTACTCAAAGTCAACCAATTGCAGGTCTAGCAACAGTAACCTAGCAACGATAAACAATTGTTGCTAGGTTACTGCTGCATAGTAACGTTAGCGTACGGAGAAATTCTCTGACATCGATATTTCAACTGATGCAACATTGTATTTATTTTTATCATTAAGAACTTATTAGTCAACCTCTATGGATAAGACTATTTCCGATTAAAAGTAATTTATTTGTCATCTTGATATTTCAACTGTCACTGTCTTCAGTTATGTTTTCATAATTATCGAGTTAATGAGCTATGATTCAAAGGAGGTCGGTATCAAATAGATTGGATAAACTTAAAGCAACATTGTATTTATTTTTATCATTGAGAACTTATTAGTCAACCTCTATGGATATTTCCGATTAAAAGTAATTTATTTGTCATCTTGTTTACGAGCTTGCGATTTGAGTTCGTGTTTAATCGTGTAATCTCGTGAATGTATGAAACTGCAAAATTGAAAAGTTTGAAGGTGGCTCATCAATTAAAGTCCGTGACTGTACCTATTACTATTTTTAAAGAAAGTTTTTTGATGAATTGTATTTATTACACCGTTTTCTTTTTTATTTCCGTTTAATATAGAGTTGTATAGTAACGTAATATTGCTCTTCGTATGTCACAATAATCTCCGGTAGGAAATGAATTTGCCGACTAACATTTTCTCTTTACGGCTTATCTACATTTTCTTTGAAAAATTAGAAAACTGGTTTTCGTACCAAATCACCATTCATTTTCTTTCATGCTGCTGAAATTACCTAATGTATGCAGGTGTTGACAGCAATGAGCAATAAATTCTTTGTTATTATGGATATAATCGACGTCCAATGAAAATTACACATTTCTTTTCGCCTCTCTCGCTGAATGCTTTGTGCAGACAACACGCCTGCTATAATGTAACGTTGAATGACAAATGGTAGCTCTTTAGAGAAAATCCTTTTTAAACGGAACACGTGAAAATACCATTTTAAAAAGAGCTCCCAGATTTCGCTTATTAAAGTCTCATTAGTTGTCCATAAAAGAATCGAGAACAGAGTGGGAGCTCTTGTTACACTGGCACATTTGTAGTGAGTCGCTTACAGAAATAGATTAAAGCGTTGCAATAATTATATCAGCGAATGGGCTTTGTTGACCACCGTAAACCAAACACGTGTGAGCTTTTATAAGTTTATTATTCAGGCCTACTCACGATAAATCTGCTTTCCTTTTAAGTTACCATAAGAATAAGAAGAAAATGTCAACTTGTTGCAAATACACTTTCATCATAAAATAACCTATCTGAGATATCATAACTTAAAGTAGGTTTGACACTCAAAGCCTTTAATTTAATTGCTCTTTAAAGTACTAACTAATCAGTTTTAATATTGTAGAGTTACAAACAAAAATAGATGACGACAATAACTTCTAGAAATATGATACTAAAACAATTATGATGTGACTTTAAAGTGATAAAAAAGTCTGACGAAGTTCCTAAAAGTGCTTAATTACAATAGTAAGATGGAAAAATAATATAATGTTTTGACTATTAATGAAGAAACTGAAGATGGGGGCACACGGGTCCAAAGAAAAGTTATACAGAAGTAACTCCGAGAAATATCCGTCTAAACTACCAGTGCCGAATGACAAAAAGTATAAGATAGCGGTAAATCGAGAGAGATTCGGATCTTTTGGAACCAGAGGTGAGTAGCGTTGGAAAATAACTAACCAATTTATTTTATTGTTAATGTACATTTAACTAATATACGTTCTTATTTCTAGTAAGGTTGTATCTAATGGCCTTCTCTTCATCATACCGACAAATAAAAGTTTAACACGATTTACCTACATACTACCTGGGTTGTAGGTATTTCAGCATCATGAATTTGCAGGAGAATTAACTTTAATAACGTTCAAGTATAAGGAAAAATGAGTCACATTATTTCGATAGAATTGCATTGTTACAATGTCCAATTATGATGTTGCTGAATGATTTATGGTTTCTAAAAACTGTGTTTCAACAAAAACTACGTAAGTTCAGGTGAAACACCTTTGACCTTGAGTTAATAGCTTGGTTGGACTCTGAAAAATAAATAACCAAAAACAGTTTTATGAAGACGTGATTCAATGTCAAGTTCCTTCACCCGTTTCGAAGAAACGCTGTCCATGTCCATAAAGTTTAACAGTCTAAAGGTACTTCTATTAATTACCTTGTGGTATATGAGAAACATCGTCAATTAGTCATAGAGGCTAATACAGTACAATGGCTCTACAAGTTATTGACCCGTTTCTTCCTGAACACTTATTATTGGTTTCAATATGAAATGAAAAGTTTATCATTTGGAAAAACCATTGTCCTAGTGGTACTTATACAGTTCAATGTTTTAATTAGAACAGACAATAATTATATAATAAGGTTAAGTGCAACCATAAATACACAGTAACAGAATACATACTTAGGATGTAGGTATGGAAATGCAAGGCGTAAAGTAAACCTGAGACGCAAGTCAGGATAGTAATCTGGCCGAGGCAGCGGATCAATAAAACGATGTTTACACAGACCAGAAACAATTTAATTGCGTCTATAACGACCTTTAGGAGCACATATAATCGTATAAACACTGTTTGCGAATGTAGTGATCTAAAAGCAAGCCGTAATCAAAAAACAAAAACCTATCACGTTATATAAATTGCGTGATCGTTTTTTATTTGGTGATGAAGATTTCGGTAACGCGTCCTAACGAAACGTAATAGTTTAGAATGTTATTTTAGCATTACTTTTTAGTGTTTCATGCCTAAATTGGAAAAAGGAGCACCGAAGGAATCGTTTATGGTTAAATGATTACCATAAAACTTATAGTATATAACATGCTATTTTTGGATTTTTAATCTTCACAGTATTTTAGAATTGGCAGAAATAATGAACTGTTACCTGAATCGGTCTATAATCTAATCCTGCAGCTAATCTTTATTATACAGCGTGTAAAAAAACCCTGTCCGATCCGTGGTTTTAAGAATCATACTGAGAGTCTATTTATGTGGGTTTTTTTGGATTGCATGCAATTGTTTGCATTTTTTTCAATTTTGCTGTTGTCTATATTTCATAACTTATGACCTCTGTAGACAATTTGCTAATTTATAATAAAATTCGCGTTATTTTGGAACTAAAAACGTGAATTTTAAATAGTAATAATTTTCATACTTTCACAAAAAAAAAAAAAAATTTGGTAATGTTATTGCCTTAGGCACCCCCTTTCGCATCGGACAGGGTTTTTGTTACATGCTGTGCCTATAGTATTAAAGGAATCAAAGTCAAATTCAGATTTCCATACCATATACACTGTTGTGGAACTAGCTGTAGGTAGCACTGTTTATTTTGGAACACTATTCAAATAAAACGGTAACAAAGTGGTATATTCCGGTCTGCCTGCCTAATAATATAAAAATAGTGACAAAGTATCGGGTACTACAAATCCGCTGTAAATCAAGACGGCTTGTCCACATGTGCGTTCAGGTGTTCAGGTGGAAGCCTTACGTGCTACAATCCGGATTATATATGTCACGTGCCAATGAATATCTATTATTATATTATATATAAACAATAGATTACATAGTTTACAGGAGTATTAAATGCTTCAGCAGTGAAATCTCCAATTATTCTTATAATCTGCTTATTTTCTCGTTACACAAGATGCATAATAATAATTATGATCTTAATTTAGGGTTATCATTTGTCATTATGGAAATACACTATTGGGAAAATAATAAGCGTCATAGATAAGGATTAGTACTTATAGTAACTTTATGACGTACTTACATAATCTGTATCTTAACTTACACAAACTTGGCCTTAACCTTGCTGAATTTGTGTGGGTGGTTGCTAACGAGCTCCACTTCTAACTAAACCCCTAGTACCTGTTAGTGTTAGTCAGTGCTAATGCCTTTAACACGTAAACTTTTGCAGTTAAAGTTCTACAGCATGATGTTACCAATGATTACAAATGTTTCTTTCAAGGTAGCTCAGACTGCTAAGTGAATTAAGTTTATTAATGGTTAATGTAAATTTCGTCGCAATCGCAACGGACAATTACCGATTTAGTCCAGCGCAGACACAGTCCACCTCAATAGAAGCCAGATACAGGAAAAATGATATAACGTTATCAACATTAACGATTCGTCACATACAGAAATCGGAGTGGAATGGTACAGCTGTTTACTTTGCTATTTCTCGGTATTAACTGGCAATACTTGTACTATTTGCATTTCTCGTAACATGAGACTACTCGAAGTTATTATTCTTTATGTAACAATTTCAAACCCTGGTTCTGTTTAATCACAACAATTTAATAATCAACAAGGCAATAATCACTAAAAGGCAATTTCAGTGATTATTGCCTTGCCAGTGTCACAACACTCGCCTCCTCACCAGATGGATAATTTTTCGCAGTGAAACTATATACAGGGTGTCTGGTAATTAGTGTCCGATACTTAAACACGTGAATTTAATCATCATTATGAACAACCTTTACTATGGGCACAAAACTGAAATCGCGAAATAAAAATCTGCTTTTCCATACATTTTGACGAGTTATGCGAACATAAATGTGAATAGGTGATTTTTTTTTCGCGATTTCATTTTTCGTCCCATTAAGCCAATGTGGTATGTGGTTCACAATAAAAAGAAAAAATTACGAATTGCTCTCGTTTCATTAAAACATTCGTAGAGGAGAAACCCAGAGCGAGACACTTTCCCGCACACACCACTGCCACTGGCGGAAAAATTATATCCGAGCTAGATAATATATCGAGATTAGATCAATGAATTCGCAATATGTTAGCAATAGCGCTTATTGGTAGGTAATGGAAGATAATGCCGATTCAAGCAATGCTCACAATAGTCACGATACTACTTACAGTTTTAACCACAGGCCTCTTACAGTAACCGCACATATAAATGACATTACTAGATATTTTCTTGAATTCTGCTCACGAAAGAGAAAAACGTTGGAAAAGCTAAATAAAATGCTGAAAAAAAAACAATAAATACTGCATTTTTTCGTTCTTCTTGAGGAATGCATTCATAATGGCTAACATGAGTTAATGGATATTTATCACAATACACATTACATAAAGTACAGTGATAACCTGATAAAAGATTTCTCCCCAAGTCCCCATGCATTTTTACTTATCTCATCTTTTTTCTCGACTTTGCTCTTCCCACGATATCTTCTATGCGATACGAGATTCGTAATGCAGATAATAAACAGGTACTTACATTATGTAGTAATGTGGTAAAGTTTTTGGAAGGCTATTTTATGTAATGTCGGCTGATTCGTTCGATGTTTTTGTCGTGGTGAACTTTTTGCGTGCTTAAATGATTTTTCTTGCACGCCTTTTTGTCATTAAGCAAATGAGTGAACCTCAATTGAACATACTTATGTTTAGATTTACCAGTCATTTAATATGACCACGTAAACCACGATTTTATTAAAATCTGGAAGTTATTGTATAAAATATGATTTTATATTACCTAATAGTGTTCGATGAGTCCGGTAGTAAAGTCATAGTAATAATTGTAGTTAGGTTTGTAAAAGAAGAAACAAAGAACTGTCAATAGTGCCCATTGTTTCTGTATTCGCAGCTGCTCTTTATGTTCCTCTACGTACTGAGATATCTTTGCATAGAGCGTGCATATATTTATTATTGTTTTCCGTCTTTTTCAGGGAATGGAAAGAAAAGGGAGAGCGCCCCCACGCCGACCACCCCCGCGCGCCCTCCTCCCACCCCTCCGCAACCCCAAGCTGTTCAAGGTGAGTCATCGTCTGAATCATTTACATATTTATTGATAAGTATTCATATAATCCATATAACACAGAGTGCAAACGAAAGAAGCACTTAAATAGATGATCGTAAACGCTGACAGACACATGTCGTTAAGGCTACCGTTCGCCGAAAAAAGTATCAAGTTGCAGCCTAATGATAGTACAACAGTGGTTGACACTGAAGTAGATTGATGACACACGGCTAAAGCGGCCGAGAGTCGTGAGAAGACGTGAAAGGTGCCATTTATAGTATATACACTACCATCCGGCTAAAGACATGTGTCTATGTACTAGTTATACCTATCGGAAGTAAAACTAATCAGCAAGACGGTGACAAGCCAAGCGTTAAGCTTGAGACCGGTCGACCTGAAACCCTTTGTAGACTCACCATATCGAGAAAATATGTATTATAACCTGAGCACTATGAAATCAAAGACGATGGAAATTTGTATATTCTGTTACATCCGGAGAACAAAGAATTTCTCGGAAATCCAAGGAAATAGTGAAAGACCCTTCATATGACAGGAATTAAAGGTATTATCAAGGGATTAATTAGTAGCTAATCCAATTAAACAAAATCATGTAACAGGCAACTAAGTGGGATTAACAAAAGACGTTCCTGAACTCTTAATTAATTATGTGTTGGCAGACATAGTTGAGTGTAGTATACAAGTAACCATGTAGCCATAAGCAGTTACAAGCAGGAAGGAAGTCAAGTGTCTTGGGGTTACATAAAACATGCAGTGTGTACTGCTTAATACGACAGTAGACAACCAGTAGAGCGGATAACCAGACTTAATGAAACCTATCATTAAATACATCAAGCTCAACAACTTTAAAGACGTTCATGAGGGATTGAAACTTAGCGATATCTTATCTTATTGATGCCCTTCATTCTGATCCACATATGTCGCCAATTCTCCGGTCATCTGACCAAATTAATACATATTGGCACAGCTTATAAATATTTCAATGCATTGGAATACAGACGTGTTTAAAATATCAACCAATTTGTTTTAATACTGTTATAAATAGATTGGAGACAAAACGTCGCAAAGCTAGCAAACATTGCAAAGCTGTATGGAGTTTTAAAAATAGCTTTACGTTGAAAATATTGAGTTTTGACATAATGAAGTTTTGTGTTTTAAGTTTAAGACTTGTAGAGACATTTAAATAAGTCTGTCTCTTCTCTTATTTGAAAGCAATAATGAGAAAGACAGGAACAGGCCGTAGCAAAAACAATACACTAAACTTTCAAAATATTCTGCATACAAAACCGATTTCGTAAGTTTTGTTACGCAACACATCTTTGAAATATAAACAATGGCGGCTCGCAAAGGTTGTCCTTTGAAAACTGTGTCAGATGGTAACTGGTCCGATCAGTTCCAGCGCATTAGAATATAGCCACGCAGCACTAAGCGCTTTATTATTTCATTAACATGCTGATGATCTATTTAAAACAAGTTATAAGTCGCTAATTTTGTCAAATTCAAAGATAATCCCAATAGATCTGTGGTTTTTAACATTGGCAACGCTATTCTCCAATTCGTCAAAAATAATGGAATCGTCAAACCCATTGATGCATCCACTTGTCATCCTATTGTCTGTTTATCACAATATACTTAATGATATAAATGGCATTTGATCGTCTATAAACCGTCAGCCAGTTTCCATTTCTTGTAATTTTGCAACGGTTTATTTTTATCACTGATTTGCATTGACTCCGCATTATTGCATCAAGAGTCTGGGTCGTTTCCTTATCATTCTGTTCGCTTTCTGATGGTTACTTGCTACGATATTCACGTTGTCCATTATGTTGATATTTGCTTTCAACATTTGAATATTTCTAAATCGATCTAAATGCATGTAGAATGCTCTTGGTATTTTCAGTATGCAGAATTGCAAATGTTGATTTCGTCTTGTAGGTTAATATAATAGGCACTATATTTAGATATTCTTTATAATCTCGTTCCTATGGTAAATGTGGTGTAAATCTTAGATGAAATAGTATCCTTAAATGTTTATTTATCATCGTGTTAAATGTTTCAGCTAAGAAGAATGGCGTGGTGCCGAAGTTGTCGTCATCGCCGGTGGCAGTGCGCGCACGCACTTCCCTGGCTCCGCCTCCTTCGCCCCGAAAGCCTGCGCCCCACCGAGTGCCGCCAGCCCAAAGGCCTAATACCCTACCTACTAATAAAGGTCAGTGGAAAGTTAATTCACTTCCTTATTGGAACTCACTTAACATTAATTAGATTTTAATGTCGTATTTGGTATCGAAAGTTTCCGGAAGTTGGCGGTAGATCTGTTAAAAATTGTATGAATGTGTGTCATAATTTTGGCTTATTTCATTGCATCGCATCGGTCCAAGAGGAATTGAATAAATATGTAGGAAAATAGTTTATTATGTAGTTGGCTTTTGAATGTTAATCCCATGCTGTCTTCTGTTTTTGGTCCTTGCTTACTTCAGATTCCACATACCTAATCGTTCCCATTTTCTATTTCATATCCTTGTTATGAAGCGACGACTTACGTTTCGCTTATAATATTTTCCACTTATCATTTTACGCCATAATCTATATTAATTATCCACTTTAACTACCTACGGTCTAAAAAATCATCGGTTGGGATTTTTATTACACCAACTAACCATCTTGTTAGGATCACCAATATCTATCTATAATCTTAGTAGAATCTTGTTCGATTGGAAGTTAGGTTCCATCTCTAATGCAAAAAAAAGTTAGTACTGCTGCCATCTATTCAGTTAATTATGAAAACGTAGCAATTGAGGTAGATGGCAGCACCGCTGTTTGTTCTCCAACCAACTACTACGAGTTTACAAGAAAAAGGCCAATCACATTCCAACCAATGAAATCCCGTTACACCAAACGTAAAACTGGCGCCACATGCGCATCGCTCGCAGTTGGTCATTTGGTTCATACACTTTATGATAGATGGCGCTTTATCTACTAATTTAAGTAAATAATCTGACTGCGGTTGATAAAACAATAAAATATTTATGGAATCGCAACTTAACGACAAGTTTGAAGATTTCGTTTTTTTTTAGTATACATAGTTTTAAAACAAGCCATTATGATGTAGTTGTAGGTAGATATAGTCGTTTCTCAAACATGCTTGGAAATTCGAGCATTATTTTGTCAATCTTCTTCGAGATAAATCGAAATTGCCGTACTGTTCAAAAACCGGCAAAGTTAGTATGAAAATCCATAAATATCTGTCGTGTTTAGCGGCCAAATAAATTACTAAGAAAACTCATATCTGTTGTGTTATTTTAAAATGGAACGAACTTTTTACTTCAGCGCATCAAAGATTTTATTTTAATTTCAATTTGGCTTGCAAATAGAGCTGTTTAAAATAAAGAAGAAACAAAAATGAACATTATAGGCGCGTGAAAAATTATCGTTGTTCGTCATTGATTCTGGCAATTATAATTAATTTACTTAGTTTGAATTTCCGCGCATTGTTTGAGAAAAGTACTATACTATACAAGCCTTGGCCGCAACCAGCTATTGATGGACTCACAATTTCACGATCGTCCATCAATAGCCCAGTTGCAGGCCGCGACAGTAATGTACTTTATTAGATATACTTAGATGGTGGATTTAAGTCTATAAGATATTAAGACTTTTTAAACAATTAATTTGCACCTCTTTCGACATAAGACGTAGACCTTAGGTAGCGTAGATCCGACCGATTAATGTTGTGTACTCGTATACCGTAGAGATATTACTTTGGTAAAACAGATAATATTTTAAAGATTTGTCGCAAACGGAATTATTAGATTTTTTTACTTTTATACCTACCTGAAAAACCATTATTTTGTTGCTCCAAAACATCATAATCAAATGATTTCTATTAAATTAATTTTGAATTTATCTATTGTCACATAGGTACCTACCTGCCGCCGATCATATATTAATTATAATATAAAACGATTAACATACTTTAACCACAATGAAGTGGTCTGTGTGAACGTTTATTGATTGATTATGTATTATTAATAATGTAGGTACATGAGCTGAAACATGATGATATCCGGGCATACGATATACGGACACTACAATCTTTGTTGGTAAAAACTTCTTAAATCAAGAATCTATAAGGAAACTCTTAGGTACCGAAATAAAACTGGCTAATGTGCCCATGATTCAATATGGAATAAATATAGCTTTGCACTGCACCACAAAAATATATAAAACAAACTGAGCGAGGCAATAAAAACGCCAAGATGCGGTAAAAAACGGAACGAATTTTAATTACATTCGATGTAACGGGACTATAAAATTACAGTAGCGACTCTAAAAGGAGTTTAATTTATCTGCCGGCTATGTGCAGAGGTAGTACTTACTGTCAAGTCCGTTTTTATCTATTCACGTGCCGTCGACGTATGGCAGTGATCAGGAGGCTAGGTTTACTAAACATGTCCCTAAGATATAGTGCGGAAGTATTTAACCTTTGTAGGTAGGTATGTGATATGAAATGTTGGGAAATACAAGTACAACATACTATCTCGGGGAAATAGTGTTGTGTTTTATTACGAAATTATTAACACGTGCTCTAGAATACTACGGGTAGTAAAGACAAAGAAATTAAAATACAGTTCCACCTAAAAATTGGTCTCCAATCGTAAATTACGCTTATTAAAATTATTTTGCTTTAACAATCCAATTAAAAAGGTCAACATATTAAGTACCTCAAAGTCACTACACTCTCTTCTCATTAGACAGAATTACCTATAGATGACGTTCAAGATGCTGAAGGCAAAGGAGAATGACCAGGAATGTAGGGCACTCTGTACCAAGCGAAAAGTCCGCCTGTCACAACCAAACCTAGTGTATTTAGAGGAGAATTAAATGCTCTTCTTATATTGTTAATTTTTTTTTACATGGTTTCCCGCAATTCGTATTTATTAACCATTTATCTACTTCATATTTTGAGGTTAAGTTCGAGAAAGTGACGGGCTCGAAATGGTGAAGTTGATGACAAATGAAGCGGTACCTAATATCGGTTGCTTTTTATTCTTGATTTGGCGCTTGTTTCCTGATGGATGATTATACAATACATCACTGATAGTCAATAATAATTCTTGGTGCCAGGTTTTATATATAATGATAATGGATATCAATAATCATGTAGGTAGGTACTCATAGTATGTGCAGCTGGTAGTCTGAATAAGTAATCAATTTAGTACTGATTCCTAATATCTTGAAATCTTAACATAACAGCAGGCCTGTTTTCCCAGAAGAATTAGGCAGAGTTGTATTTACTATACATATAGTACACCCACTTCTCGAACTTCACATGTTAGTAAATAATAATAAGGTGATAATTTTGTTAGTACCTAATAAGGCACTTATATCAAAAATGAAAAACGCAGTTACGATATATTCATATTTACATAACGTATTTGACCTCGACCGCTACCAGGACAGAAAAGAAATATACAAATAAAACAATAGGTAGCACTCGGGAACGCCTTGCAACTGTTGCAACACGTAGCATGGACTGTCCACATCCAAAGCACACATCACTCCACATTGTGACCAAGTGTTAGTTCAGGTATCAGTTCGGAATCTCAGGGAGTTTTTCTTGTATCAATGCGAAACATTTGTAACATTATGAATAGGAACTACCAGGATTGATCTAAAAGCATAAAAACTGTTTTTTAATCCTTAAATTGAATAAATAGTCCCGGAAGTAGGTAGGTACTTTAGAAGCTAACTATAATATACATGCTTCTACTAGGTGAGGTAATACTTACAGGCGTCGCGTCGGTACAATCTATGATGTTAAAACACGATCATATCCACGGATATATTTTCTATGTAATATATTCTAAATTGTTCTAACAATACTAGTGAACGGTTTAGGATACGTCGGCGACGCTGACTTGCTGGCCGATGTCTTACTCTAGTTGAGGGCATCGCTAAGGATTATCACACAAAGACTACGTTATGAAAACGCACCTGAGCCCCCGTTTTTGTTAATAAGTATTACAAATTATTATTCAAATAGTTCAGATGAAACCAATATTGAAAGTAACGTCATCCATGACGGCGCCACAGAATAATTATTGCAATACGTCACAGTACAAATGACATTTTACTTTTTTGAATAGGTCCTCTTTTAATTAAATGCATGTATTTCCAATGTATTCCAAAAAAATAATAATAAATTATTACGATGTAACGCGTGACCTAATGATGTTTTTTGACACACATAAAAATAATATTGTATCCTAATATAAAATGGCAAATTGGTACAATTATCTTCTTCATTTTTTAATGTTCGTTGACAGGTAGGTACCTATATTTTTAACATAGTGGCAACATTCGGAAATGAAATGCAATGTCAGTGACATAAGCGGAAAATACGTACCACAAAAGTAAAAAAAGACTTTTATTTTTGGTGTCCGAAAGCCGGGAATCGTTTTCATAACAAAATCGTATATCTGATTTAAAAAATAGGAGTAATTTTATGAACTACATTTGGTTGTGACACTCTAGCTCCTTTGTTGGTACGACAATATGGCATTCTCCTTTGTCATGAGTTTCCACAATTCCCAATAATATTTAATAAAAATGGTACCTAACAAAATGCCAATCAATTATAATTATTGAATTAGCAATAAGGACATTCTTTGTACATTTTATGGAGCTTGAACTCTGTTGAATAATTTTGAAAGAATCGCAGATCACAAGGACAGACTTTATCATCAGTATTCCGCAGTCCAATTACCTCATCCGCTTCTTATAATTCACATTTACATTCGCACTCATGGACGTTATAATTACGCAACTCAATTATCATAGCACGATGAGAATACAAATGAATCTCTGTATCTAAGCGTTTAGGTGAAAATATAAGCGATATAAATTCTAAGAAAAATAAATAGCCCGTACCTAATGTGCACTATCAGGGTTAGTAAAAAGTCGTGACGTCATTTTATAGAGCCGTGGCCACGAATGTGCGCTTTTATTATGTGTAATTAAAAGAAAAAGCAAATACAATAAAATGTAGCCACCAAGTTACGTGTGCCAGAACTTATGTAAGAACACTGTATAATGGTTTGGAAACTGTTTTTAAAGTTGTATAGGATTCACACAGTGATAATTATCTCGCCTATTGTAATATCTACCCACATGTGATCAAACGTTCTGGTAGAAGGTGGTAATAAATTGCACTTAGTGAAGGATATCACATGGCTTGATGATAAATGTGATACTTACTTTCTTTTGTGTATTTTCTGCCTGCATGTAGTTGCTAACCTATATAAATATGATATGATATAATTATAATATGTTGTGTCTTAAATTGTCAACTTAACTAATGAGGGTTAGGTCCTATATTAAGTTGCGAAAATTTTGCACCTAAATATTGTAACTCGACTTAATGTGATGCGTTCGTCAGCATCTGCGATGAGTTGTTTGTGACTATAATAATGTTTGGAATAAAAATTTGGTTTTACTTATCATTAAAAAAATAGTAGTAGTTCCTACGTAAAAAGTAAATATTTACTTATCAAAATAAATTGTCACTGCAAACTATGTAAATAATATAGTTTCATTGAGAGAAAAGCAACCATAAAATGTAATCATGAAAAATATAGAGCATGACAAAACCACCACCTACAGGGTGAGCGGTGTCCAATGAAAGTCCCTGTCGGTTTGATGAAAGTGCGCGCGAAGCAGTGGCTATAGGTAAAAGAGCGACTGGCGACACTGGCGCGCGCGCTTCAGCACAGTGACGACAAAAAACTTAGCCACATTCACAGCCGAGCTCTTCCGTGCCGTGCTCATTAACTCGACAACAATTAGTGCTTAGCCATTTTTATTAACTTCGTAAATCATTTTACCTAATTTGGGAGAAATTTTAACATTTTTGGCCTGTGTTGTTGGCAGTGTGTCATGGTTCATGGTGATTTTTCTCTGTTTTGTGATACCGTTTTCAACTTTATCTTCTTTAAAACTTAATGCGGAAATAAATTTTAAATTCTCACGATGAGCCCGCTTCATAAATTCGTATCATTTTTTCAATCGGACAGTAAGAACAATAATAAGAGTCTTATACATCACAAGATATTCTCCAGTGAACTGAATATCTGCAGTGGAAGTGTGGACGCTAAGAAGAATCATTGGGGATCACTCAATGGATACCGCAAGTGCAAAGGTACATGTAACACGTATCTCAATACTGAATTGATAATCAATAGCCACGTACATGTGCAGTAAATATTTATTATAAGCTAAAAGTCACACTTCCAGTTTTGTTCAATTTAAGACAAAGTTGACCTTTCAGTATTCTTTCTGTCGCAATCTTCTCACAGATCTCTCTAACTATCCTTTACTCGTTTATTGTTCTTATAAAATTGTTAATTTACTCAGGCAGCGCATTAATATGTCATATTGTTGGAAAGTTGAAAACGAAGGGCAAACTCTGTTGACAACATCCGAACATGGTTGAATGCATCTGCGAATAAACTTCCTTGACCTTAATAACTTTCAGGAAACGTTCATGTTTACATTGTGTGTTCGTCTAATTCAACAAATTGATCTTAAAGGTGCTGCAAATTTAAGTAGACGTGTAGATGGGAGTATTATTGACATAAATGCATTAAAGTGTCTGTCTTACAACGGATGCGCATTGCCATTTATAAACGATAGCCCAACGATGTGGGTGGTATTAATTCTTTCATTATAGTCGTTTTGTTTCTCCATCATAGTCTCATAAATAATATGCTTATGTTAACAATGATTGGAAACCTATTTAGTAAGCTTAAAGTAACTAAAATGGCATACCTAGACAAAAACTATAGTACATTTACGGCACTGTGAATTTTGTAGGAAACGAGCAATTGTATTTGTAACACGCAGCAATTGAGTTAGTGGGTAATACAGCAATGATCGTGAAAGCGCCAACTGTGGATAGTTATTTTGCGGAAACTTTCTATAGCAGTTAAGATTCGTAGCATAATACACGGTAAAATAACAAGACGAACACCTCAATGCCTCATTATGATCGCAATTACTCTTCTGTTTCATACATTAATAAGGCTTGTTGTGATTAATGAAAGTGTGTTCGCTGATCGACTTGAGGATCCTTTGGCAGGCTGAAGCGTCAACATTAAAAGAACTCGCAATTAACTTATTTGCGTTTAAACATTTATGCATGTAGGATACATTTGCAACTATAGTGATATAACAAATCAAAAAGCCAAAATTTCCGCTTTGCATTATGAAACCGGTATGAATCGTGTCAATACACTCGCGTAGGTGGTTATTCTTTCAATGGAAGAAAGTATGTCCTAAGCGCAGAGTGTGGGAGGACAGAGTTTTAAAAATTGGCCAATTTGCATCCTAAACTTTGGTTACTGCCAGGTGTAGGTTTAAAAATTAGGGAATTACAAAATCTTGTCATGTAAAAATGTTTTATGTCGATAGTTAAAATGCCACCTACTGCGTTGTCAGTTGAGAAAGGATGCATTGTCTAGTTATTTTTCTTCTAAATTACTAATTTATCTTTTCATTTAAAAGTAATGTAGCGTTACGTCCAGTTATTTCGTCATCAAGTCCTCTAATCTCTTCCTTTATAAAATCGTCTCAAAGCGCATCTCCCGGAATACCGTCATTGAGGACTCCTACACTATATTTATCGCTTCCTTTACTTCTTCATTGTTCCTTGAAACGCATCCGAATTTTCAGTCTACTAATTGGTTAGTTATTTTGTGGTTGTGGTGTCGTCAGTTAGTTTCATTCATACTAAATGGATACAAAGTGGTCGTATTACAAGGCTTTTGCTTATTGGCTGGTGGTGTATAATTTATGTGCCCGCTATTTCATATTATGTAATCGGTCACAGCGTTGTGCAAACTCTTATGGTATTTGGACCAAATTCACTTTTTGTATTCAATAGCTATGAAACGGTTAGCGCTGTCGGCAACATGGAAATGTTCCTAATTACCGAAAGTTCTCATAAATACATAAATAATGCAGTCCGCCCATTAGCACTTCTGTTACGCTTTGAACTTCGTATAGTCTTACATCCATTTCGGGCCTTCTCGTTTTAGCCGTGTCACCAATTAATGCATTTTTTCGTGTCTCGTATTTAAATTCTTTTTTATCTTCAATACTTCCTTTGTCTCGTAAGGTTATTTAAGAATCCCTTAATGGTCAATGTCAATTAATTATATTTATTTTCTTCGCAGATTATGATTGCCTTCTAATTAATTAATACTCGTAATTATTTTTCATAGCGACAAATTATTGCAGTAACATTAAATAATAAATTATACTTAAATAAAGGCAAGAATGTAGGTACAGTATGAAACAACAATAGTTCCCTCGTATTATTTAGTTAGTTCGTAATTTGTAACAGTCGTAGTCACGATTTCGTTAAATTGCCCGAAAGTATCTTTATTTTAGTCTTCACATAATCGTGACTGGTTGAGTATTTGTTAAATATTTTTCCTTTTATGGTCGACTGTTTTATATTATGTCAGTTACGCAATTTCCGTTTTCCCTACGGTATTACGAAATCGTATCTTTATTATTATTATTTCATAAAAAATTGGAGCCCATTGAGTCTTATTGAACAATAGTAGAACTATTCAAATTCACTTTCTTGTGTTGATTCATTGATGTGTGCACAGTTCACGCTTTCCAGTGTTTTTCAACATTTAATAATTAGTTTTGTTTACATGGGTGTTATGACATTCCAATGTTATGTAAGTATTTTGTGAGTAACATTAAGATGGGTTGATAAATAATTCAGGGAATCTAACAAAAATCTTTCGAAAGTAGATTTAAACTTCTTCGTTTTCATCACGATGCATGTGCGCACACGCAACAAGGAAACACTTTGTCAGTTTTTGATTACGATCTTAACGAGGCGCGGTAGTGTTGGGCAAGGTAGGTCACCGTTAGGTCTTCAGGCCTTACGCTCCATTACGCAACCCGCCAGGCCCAGTCAGGCCCCGACCACTGCCTAACCGATTGTTTGGAAAGTCGTAAACTGCTACATGCTTAATAAATCTTAATATTCCATTGTTTCTTTGTCTCGACTGATATTTCAATGGTACGGCAATTTAACACATAGCACGTGAAATCGAGTTAATTTTGAACAACAACGTGCTAGATTCTGTGAGAAAATATTTCAATTTAGAACATCTTCAGTTTAAATTTGTAATGTAATTAAACATAAGATTAGAATACACCTGGGAATGTCGATTTAATCTGTGTTGCAGAGTTCGAACTAAATCGACAGTATCTTTATATTTCTTATTTTTAACTTCCAGAAAGTCATGACCGTGAACGAAAATATTAAAATTAATGTTGTGATATCCGGTCTGAAATTATAAAATTCGGTAGTAAAATTGACGTGTTTATGTGATACTACACATAACCAACGTAAAAACTCAAGTTTTATATTAATTAATCATTGAATTATCTTCGATACTAGTTGCGTTTTCGTCGTACCTACTTATGTTTTTTAAAATAATAAATTCAATCAGAATCGCTTGAGCAGTTCCTGTGAATGTTTCGCACTTACGAACAAATTATTGCGTTGTATCCAAATCCGATGTTGGAACAAGCTAACCAAAAGTTGATTCCAATATAATTTACCATATTTGGTTAGCCTAGAGAGAATATTTAATCGATGCAACAAAAGGAAGAAAGTTACTTAAAGTTTTCTCAGAATATTCAAGAACTCGGAAGCGATTAGTTGAATTTTGCCACCAAATTTAAACATTAAAGTGTGGCAATATATCAATATGGACGCGTCTGAGTAGCCAGATGCGCATTTTATCGTTTCTGGCTAGTTTTCAAGTGCCGAAAACCCATTAGAGGTATATTAGTAACGGGAATAACCGATAGCGTGTATTTTTGCACAGGGATCTGCATATTGTTTACAAAGCTTTTATACTTTTGTATTTACGGTGGATAAAAATATTAGTTTATTGATATGGACTTCCATTAATTTTCCTAGGCGTTATGAAAAGCAATTAATTAGCTCCGTAGTCGTCTGGCTTGGATCTAAATGTTGTTTACATAGATAGAAACCCCGTTACAGTGAAAACGATCAATTTTATGGCCAAAACCATTATTTTTTAAGTGTTCGTTTGGAATAATTAAATAATTCTTACAGAATGGAATTAGGTAGGTAAGTAGGTATCCTAACATAGTCTACTTATACCGTTAAACTCGTTAACGTTAGTAATGTACAGACGCCAGCAGGTCAAGCTACCCGAAACTGTCAGATTTTCCTAATCAACCTTGAACCTTAATGCTTTAGCGATAAAGTTGAAAATCTATTAAAGAAATTTGACAGATTGTAGTAGCTTGATGTGCTGGCGTCTGTACAATGTTCGGGAACGGTATAATTATGTTAATCAGGCAATCAATACTTACAATGTTTAAACCCAATTAAAAGTATCTACCTGCCTACATTTAACTTTTTCATTTTAAATACATATTTATTGCTCTTACCTATAGATACATGTTACATAATGTACCTAATAAGAAAATTCCCATTAACATATAAGTACATAGTTTGATCATATATGGCGCCAAGCAGTACCTATGTAACAAATTGTAGGTAGTTGGAAGTACACGGCTTCCATTCTTGTTGGACCGGCTTTTATCTCAGTCAGTAACCAAGGAACATGTTTTGTGCTGCACTATCAGTAGTCATTTAGAGGAACGTTAACCAACACTTTGTTAATCGATACGTAATACTTACGATTAAATGTACGTTTTCGTTTTTTGGTCAACGAGTTTCTGTAATTGGTGCTAACTGCTAAGTAACAACTTTCAATTCATTAGATTATTACTGCCTACAAGGAATTATTTGTTTAATTTATTATTATTTTCCATCTAAGCTTTTTAGGGCATAAAATGTGTCAACCAACTATGCACTTTGCAGATATAGGCTCTTGACAATCCAGAATACTTTTTGTGGGATGGCCTTGTTCAATTACAACGAGCGTAAAATTCTATAGTAGTTGGCATCAGAGATATACAAATCGAGATCAAAACCTGGAACGAATTATAAATAATTGAAACCGACTTCTCAACACTCATGAATTGCTTTTCTATAACAAAACTAAAATTATTCCATTTGACAAGTATAACAAATAGCTTGTCAATTGTGTTCAGAGACAAGCTATTATCGTTGTTCTCCTAAACATAATTTATACTTAAATCTGTTACCGTGTTCTAAGTTTAGCTCAATTGACTCAGCGTGCAGAAGTAAACATTGGTTGAGTAATACTAAGCCCCTTGTTTTTCAGCTTTCTTAGCGTAAATGCATTAATTTGAACGCGAATAGTCGTGCATCGCGCTAATACTAATTGACATAGACAAATGGTATCGCTACCAACTACAGTCATGAAATTAAATTGAATTGTTTTCACAAATGCAAATACTTTATTGTTTATCGTAATAATTAGCGCAATGGCTATTGAATATTTTGTAATTACATGAAGTCTTGTAACTTCACGATTAATTTGATGTCTAAACGATATGAATAACGAGAATGATGACTTTTATGAAATTCGGTGATGTGCTAAATATTTGAAGACAGTAGGTGCAAATGTAAATGCTGATCGCCTATTACGTAAAATGATAAATTGACCAAGCAATCATTAGCGCAACTAATAAAAACACAAACTGGGTGATGGTAAAAGTGTGTGTAATATACATATGTATATGTGGGTACCTACGTAAGCAGCACACCAGCTGCTCGCCACGCGATACCAACTCTACTTTCTGTCGTTACCTTTTTTCTAAGTCAGCGTCGCTGCCAACTTGCATGCGGGCGTTTATCATCATTATAGTGAAACAGTATACTGTCGGTATTCGATATATGTTTAGAAATATATGTTTCAAGTATCACTACCACTTGCCACGATTATCGACTAATCAGGCAGGTAATTGAATTAATTACTGTACAATCTCTGCGCTACTGGCATTTTTTCTTCAATTCGTGCGTGCGAGTCGCTTTGCCAAGCGTTGAATTTTATGTGCCGATTACATATACGTATATATTTTTGTGAATGTTGCCCTGCAGTTTTAAAAGTTTATGGAGGCAATGGACCGTGTTGACCCTGGCCATTTGGTATGATAAATTGTCCAAGATTTGAGTTATGACCAAATTTAATTCTCCGCTACTCCGTTTACACAATCACTCTAAACAGAATAAATTTAAATTGTCCTTTTTATTGATATCTTCACTTCACAATTTATCGCTACAATAAAGCCCCTGGATGTAATTCTAGCCGATCCACTCTGCGGCTATGCAAATAGAAACAATCTTCTGTTTCAGCTCTATGAACCAACGGGCTCTTAGACTGGCAAATGTAAACATTTTAGAATATTGATGTTATTCTAGGGTTGTCGAACGATTTAGTTCGAGACAGGGTTGTCCTAACGAATGGAGATGTGTTAAATAGTGTTTGTTATATTTAAGTAGGTAAACGGATATCCCGTAAGTGTAATGGAGCATTTTTCAATGTCACCCCTATCAATCATTGGTCCGTCTAGTGGTGCGTTTGGTGCCGACGCGCGGTTCCGTCCCACCGCTGCACCGGCGACAGCGGACTATTTACGTACGTTTCATTAGTTCTCAGAAGCAAACCCGCGGGGAAGTGACGAGCTTTTTGTATCGGAAGTCGCTGGATTTGTTTCTTTTACACTGTCTCTGTGCAACAGTGCAGTTCTGTGTACTGAGGTACTTTTGTTTAATGCAGGGGTTGCAGTCGGCTTGAAGCAATTACTCAGGTTTATACACATGCGAACTCTGACAAGTTTGGCTCACTCATCGATACCTATATTTTATGTATTTATTTAACTTTATGCACAAGTAAAAAACCTACTGTACAAAGGCGGACTTAATGCCTGAGGCATATGCAAAAGTTACTTCTGTTTTGTTAGTCCAAATAGTGTTTTATTAAGTGGGAAATATTCAGGCATGTTTATGTGAGCCTCTCGTCAAATTGACTTTTGATAGGCTATGTACATTACGAAAAGTGGTAGTTAAAAGTTATAAGAAGTTTTTTTACTTCCTTTCAAACATTCATGAGGTGCCTAAGCTTTTTGATGTGGTTACATGAAAACAGTATCGGTCCTAGCTTTAATGCCTTACGCAGAACGTAAACTGAGTGGTTGTTTGATCTCCCACCTCTACACAAAGACTAAGGAGATCTATAGAGCTGACAATGCATCATTATTTTGATGACATTTTAATATTGCATTACTGTTATTGTTGTTTTATTAAACCGTGATTTGTTACTAGACAATAGGTATAAAAATATTTATTAATCAGTAATTACGTCTTCTTATAATGCTCTGTTCCGAAAACCCTAAATATGAAATACTAGACTGCATACACACTCTCAGTTAAACTAAGTGTTAAGCAAGCAGTTTTCGGAGAATTAATGCAATATCAAACTATTTTAGTGTTGTATTCAAGTTTCGTACGTGTTCGGCATCGTAGTTTTAGTGATGTTTAGACTTGCCAGTTCCTTTATTCAGTTTTCAGTGAGAATTGCTCTGAGTTATGGAGTGGGTGAGGCCAATTCTGTTAGGCATTCGTATACATCCGTTGAGGAACGTGCGTCAATTCTAAATTATTGTGTTCACTATATAATTTATTCCACTGTTGAGCTTTAATTTGAGATATACAGAATTAGTATTCATGGTGATACACTTCTATGGTTTGTTTGTGAACTGAAACTTGGGAATTGCGTAATCCATTTGGAAGAATGAGATGGAACTCATGGAACGTGTTTTGTACACATTTATCCGCTATGTAAAAAATATAAAAGAACACGATATATTTTGGTTTATGTTTTGTTTTAATCTACATTTCTATATTTTTTGTTGACCCACATTAGCCACTGTGTCGTGCAACAAGCTGAGGAATAATGCCAATACGTCTTCCAATAAATAAACACGATGGGACGCTGGGCTTTGTTGTGACGACACTCTTCGTTTTTATAAATAGTCTCTCATTAGCCCTTCAGACTTGCTGTTCTATCTTATGTCGCAAGGATGGATTAACACTGCATTGTTTTTGCATCGCGATCTAAATATCATCTGTGTGAATACGAGGATAGTTGTGAAAAAATACACTATTCTATTTTAGTTTTCAGCGCTATTATGGGAACGTCTCACGCCAGTTGCGAAGTTCTTTCTACACACTATTTATAAATTAATATGCTCTACTACAGTTAGACTTACGAGACGAGACGCCTGCTCGGTGCTCAGGTGTGAGCCAAATGTTGGATAACTACGGGGAACTGACATTTGTAGCCCACTGCTCTATGTTTAATGGCAATGAATCATCATTTTTAATGGATTTGAAATAGAAGATCATCATTGTAGTGTTCAATTTAAGACATCTGATAAATAGCCATTTACTGGCGTCCATCAATTGGAAAGTCTAGTGCGTCGACGTACATGTACGTCTACGCAGTAATGAAGTGATGTTTTGTTTGTTATTGTTGCTTCCGAAGTGAAAATAAACAGACTTTTGTTTACTCATTACTGAAAAACGTAATGTAAAGGCAATGATTATAATATTGTTGTATGGTATGGAGTAGATCATTACGTAGCTTTTCAGCAAGGGGCTCACGTAGTTGCTATTAGGAATTACAATGCTTGTTATTTCTGTGGCTTAGGTGTTGTAGAAGACACATCAATAATACATATTGATAACACGCCACGTGCCACACAACCCGGCTAGAATGTTAAGTAGCCGTTCGTTACGATAAGTTGTTGATATACGTCACGCAACGCAATAAACTCCTGCGCCGACGTGTCTAACATCGAAATTACATGCTACATGAGCAGCTTTTTGATATTTTTCTATGACGCACGCACCTCAAATCTTGTTGTTCTTTGTTTGGCTCTAACCTCTGGTTACTGGAAACCTCATCAAGTTTTTGATCCTTTTGATGAGTAAATGTGCTGTCAAGTTGTACCTATGTTAGCTGTTGTGACTGCTTGTAGAAAACAACGACAAACTAATAATTATAAAAGGTGACATGGGTCGACATCGTAAATTGAGTAATTTGAATTGACTTGTGGAAACCGGGCAGTAGGACTTTTCCCATATGTTTTGTATCATTAGACGATGGACATATCATAGACTACCTGTAATTTGCTAGAGTTTGCAAAGGTTCGCGTGTTTCTAAGTGTCTGGTACGGAATCGCAACTACTGTTGTAGCGCCAACCGTGATGATTACGCTGTTTCCTTTTGCTGCAGATAAGTCTAACGAGAAAGGCCTTTAACCGGTAATGGGACATAGCTAAGCAGTTAGCACTTGCTACACTTTTACTCGATGTCAACGTCTAGAAAATCTTGACTGAAGCTCAGGTTAAACTTGATGAGAAAGCAAACTGCAAATTAATTAAGTACTTAATTAGTTTATGTACTCGCAACTAATTATATTTTTCTAGTGCGTGAGAAATCAAACAGTTTGATGAATGTTAGAAAACTCGGATCGCAATGCGTGAGCGAAATGTGGCAGAAAACATAACAGCTCGGTCTCAGTTCACTGAAATAATTCCTTTTGATGAGACGAACGCAATGACGTCAAAAACAATTGCACGACTAATGTGCCTGCGCAGTTTCTTCGACATTTTTCGGAAACGGATTCTAGAAGTTCTTAGTCTCTTTTAGAGCAACAAGTACAAGAACAGGCAATATTTTTATAGAGAATTTGTGCCAAAAGTGAATCTAACAAATTAAATGTAGGTAGAAATGCCAAAAATTATGATGGCAGGTGGCCATCGCTTCGATAAACAATTGGGATACTTCATTGAAAGTTTTCCAAAAGATAAATAGAACTTTCTATAAAGATGTACAGCTCAAAGACACATTTACCACTGCCATATATGGTAGGAAAGTGTGATAGTACACTGCAAACACTTTAACTCTGTTGTCCATGCCATACTGAGATGCACAAAGAACAGAAGATAAGTCCCATCATTTCCATGGTAACATTATCTATACCCTTTGTTCTTTTACAATACAAGTAGGTTTCTACCTAGCTGTGTACTGTGTCAGAACAAACACGGCGTTTTATCTAGATTATCTTATCAAGCATGGGAACGACTATCAGTAGCGTAGTGTTAGCATACAATGGGTCATTGGCTCGATTAGTTTCTAAATCATTTGCATATGGCTGCAGACGCGACGACGTTAGCGAAGAAGGCAAACTACACTATTAGGATGCTTTAATAGGAAGTGCTTTCCTTACTAATGAGTTCGTTTATCAACTATCGGTTTCTTCACCTTATTAAAATTGTGGGTTATCTATGTTATCACTTGCTCGTATTTTCCCGTTGAGATTCGTCTAAATAATCCAGCATTTTGTTAAAGCTCTGAACTGTTACTGAGAGTTTTATAGCCTTAAAATATTTGCCTAGCTAGGTTTAACTAAAGGATTCGTTCGGTAGTTTAGATATGACAATGTTCAGAATACGAATTTATGCGTAGGTACATGCGTACGACGTTCAGATAAATTCAGTATTTCACGTGATGATAATGAAGTCAATACAGAAGCGCGTTTAACGCATGGGTGCGTATATATAAAGAGATTGCATCTGCGAAATTCTAATAAACATTCTAAGTGTAAAGAAAGTTGGTTTTTCAAGCCATGCATATGTATGGTACGCGTAGACGAGGGCGGCGGACCGCGACTACTGTGGCAGTTGTACAGTTTTACTTAGGGAGTTATAAAATATCTAGCTGAAATTGTTCTAAACGTATAAACGTAATTTTTTCTTCATTTGTTGTTAGAAAACTGTTAATCGGCTTTAGAAAGAACATGGGCATTACATTGTGTTTCCCGCAGGTACTTACCTATTTAATTTTCCTAATCGGGCCATTCAGTATTCACTAAACGATTGACATCGTTTTTATACTTCTTTGTTCTTTTGTCCCTCCATACTCGCTTTGCCACAATGAATGCCGAAGTATCTGTTCAATCAAACGTATCGCTTAGCACAAACCACAGTAAGCATCCATTTAATGCCGTACTCTTAAGTTAAAGCCTTGATAGCATTCACGGGATTGCAGCCATGCCGTTATCTTGGCAAGCCGGGCTTGGCTCCCTTATGTCTATCGCTGTAGAGTTGAGACTCCATTGGTGGAGGATATTGCGACTTTGTAGACATATACGGAACTAACGGATGCACTCACCGACGTATTCACTACACGTCACGAATAGTTTCCGCTGCGATTGTTGAGGCCTAGTCTAGTATGTATGAGTTAATTGTCGCTCGCTCTAACGATGGCTTATTAGTGACACGCGATAAGCAAAACGTTAAAAGCTGAATAAGCTGATTGTTCTCGTGGTCTACTCGATCTTTAGACAATGCAGCTTCTTGAGAAAGTCAGCCGAGTGTGCTCCAAATCGTAGATTGACCATGACGCTACTACTTACTGCTGGCTATTTTATTTCTTACGCTGGGGCCTTACGACTGGGACATAAATAATCTCGGTGGCATGTCGTATTCTTCATTTTATCGCTCGAATGACGAAAATAGTGTATTTTGTGTGTAGTGTTTGTCGAGTGTTTTAATTAATGCCTATATACGTAAGTGTAGTCTGCTGTAGTTAGTAATAATTAGCGGTGTAGCGTCCGTAGCACGGCTATGCTTCAGTACGCACCGTTCAGCTGTTACTATGCTTTATTGATATAGTAACGTCAAGTTAGGAAACGTGATATTATAAAGTAACTCTTTAGAATATCCTATTAGGAAATGCTGAATTACATATTCAAAGGGCCATATGCAAGTGAACATTAATCCAAAAAAAATCAAGTAATAAAACCTAAAACGACTACGACTTAAAAGGTATAAACAAGACACCACAGACAGACAAATTAAAAATCGGGAGTCACACGTGTTAGGGCATAAATCGAACAGATTACGTGTGACTCCGGATTTTTAATTTGTCTGTCTGTGGTGTCTTGTTTATACCTTTTAAGTCGTAGTTGGGTTTTAGTTTTTAATACTTGTTTTTTTTTTTAAATTGTTTTGGGGTTATAATATATATATTTTTGAAATGTGCTCATTAAGCCCTTTCGTTTGATACCCAACATGGTACGATTAAACCATTATTTTTTTTAAGTTCCTCACTTTATGTTCTCTAGAGGGCGCTATTTTTAATTTAATGTGACTTCACATAGCCTATAACTAGCGGACAATCACGACGCTTCTAACGATACCTCATTTGTCAAATTGTGATAAGTGGTTTGGAAGATAGGAGGGAACAGATGAACATACATACATACATACATACCGGTCAAAATCATTACCCTCCTTTTTTCTTCGCCGTAGTCGGGTAAAAATACAGACTGGTTCAAAATAACGGGATAAGTTACTACATACAGAGCAGTGCATGCATGAGTATGAGCTTGACATTTATGAAACGTTACATTTCGTGGAAAGATATTTACAATAAACTTGCAAATTAATGTTTGTCTGTGTGTGTCAATGCGTAAGACCTATCTCGTTCCTCAACTTTCCTCACGGGCGAGTGGTACGTTGAACCGTCACTCAGTCAGCTCAAAAGGGAAAAGTTTCTCGAGTGTGTGTACGGTGTACCAATGCAATACTTAGTAGCTACTGCAACAGACGCATGTTAATTGCTTGCAATGCCCCCTCGTCCTTTGAATGCATTAACGTTTTGAACCGTTGTTCATTAAAAAATCTTTCTCGGGCAATGTTAACGTGTCTGCCATTTTGGATTTTTTATATATTTTCATACATAAAAATGCTGTTTCCGCATCGCCGTGTTTTCTACTGCTTGATCGGAGTTAATGAAGAAGACCGTTCGAATACCGCAACGGACGCGAAACGTCAGTTCAACACATAGCGTGACTCGGAACGCACGTTCCGAACGTCTCTTGTTACGTCTATTTACGTTGTTCGTGCTTTGGCGAATGTTTGGGCCAACATTTGCACTGCAGGATGGGTGTATGTACCGGTGAAGTGTTGTTCAAGTGCAGTGAATTAAACTTACCATACATTATGAGTTAGTTGTTTGTACAACTTCGCAAATGTTTGTGGACGGACGAGGTTAGTACTATGAACGTAAGGATTTTGTCAAATTAGTGTCAACGTTAGAGCGGCGGTTTCATTGAGGGATTAACAGTTAATTTATCTCTTAAAGAAACTTCCCGTTTCGGCCAGTACCGGCTTATAAAACTCTCTAGTAATATTGCGTGTTTGGATGCGGTGGCATTTAGAAATGTAGGTTGGTAAGTATGTGCATTTGTGCATACGTAAAAATATTATACAGACTTAATGTTTTTTTTGCTATAGATTGCTTTCCATTTTACTGCGATATGTTAAGGAAGTGAAAATGGAGTGCAGACAGGAAGCGCCGTAATTAAAATTATAAATGTCATTCATAACTTGTAAACGTCGTAACGTAGGTAGTTACCGAATTACATCAAGTAATTGATCAAGTACTAAACTACCCATCTGTCCATTTTAAAGTCTCGTTGGTTGGCTATGGCGGGACCGTTCACCATCGATATAGACTGTAGGGCGTAGGGTTAAAGTTTCCGTTTGACCTTGCCCTCGACAAGGTTAGCAATTTCCACGAATATTTTTTTAAACCGCATTGCCTGTTTTCGCCAAGCTGTCCGGACCATTGTTTACCGAATATAATGGTGCCATTTGTTTGTACTACGGATGTTCGCTGATTGATAACTTTGCATAAGGTTGAAGATACCTGTCTGCGGCCTCGTCGCGTTTGCTAAGCATTGTTACCTGCTATTACTTCAGACATTCCGTTATTAAAGGACAAATAAAACCAAAATAGTTAAAAAAATAATTTCGCCGGTAATAAACAATTAAGACATGATAAGATAAAATATTGCAAACACATGAAATATTTGCTGCAGGATTTTGGAATTCAGCGAGTAAATATGCATAGGTGTTTTTCCCGCTTGAACAAATAAATTGCCGTAAGTTGATATGCAATTTCATGATCATAACATCATTGGTCAACGCGTTAAGACTCTTACATACTGGGGCGATTCGTCGCGCGACGCGAATTTTAACAAAACAATTTCTGAGAAAACTACACGGCGAACAATGCGGCGGGCGTCGCGTCGCGCGACTTATCGCCCCAGTATGTAAGAGCCTTTACTAGATGATCCAAGCGTGTATACACCTTGCGTGTAAAATTGAGGGACACTACGAATTGACCGTTAACTTACTGATTGTGAAAATATAGAAAAAACGTGTCCTTGTACTAGGAGGTGTTGCATAAAAGAGGCCCAATCTGGCGGCTTCCCTCAGTTCATTTTTACATTAACATTGGACTCTTGCCAAGACATGCACAATACCTGGCTATTCGTCACAGGTTTCGAGGTCGGCTCAGTGTAACATACTCTATGATTCAATAGGTGTGCCCGACGTAATAAAAGTAGACGCACACGTGTCCTGTCCAGTACTTAATTACATTTATGTTACTTAAATTTAAGAACTCTACCCATATCATATCACACAGCTCAGATTAATCGCTAGTTTGTGTTGTTTTTTTTTACAACTTGTTGATAAAAACAATGGCAAAGCCTTAAAGCGCAACGTGTAGGTACGTTTCAAGAACCGTCCAGTTTTCCCAAAGATCTCATCCGGGCAGCCAGTGGGAGCGGATGATTTTGTTTACGAATAAAATCTCATGCAAACAGTACTGGTGTATGATAAATTCGCTATTTATATAGCACTTGCAATGCGCAGTAATTACGGCTATTAATGTCTGAAAGTAAATACAGATGTAAATAAACGAAAACACAGGTATTGCAGAACGTGCAATAATCTTTTGCACGTTTTCTTATGTTGTCGATGGAGACATCAACTGTTTCTGACGCCTTTCTCCTTTTAATGTGCGATGTGTTAGTGATATCTAGACTTTACGTGCTGTATCTGGCTTTTTGTTTAATAATCGTTCATTTTATTTGTAAATCTTAATATGGTAAAACCGGTAACTCTGAACAGTTGCGGTCACTAACCTGTAAGGTTAAGCGTGGTGATTGTTGGTGGTGACTAAAAGCTCATAGCTAACTATATATACGCCCTTCTTTAAGAAATGACTTATCTGTATGAGTGGACAACGCAAAGCTTGATCATTTATGACGATAAGTGTGAAACCCTGTAATATATCATAATGTTAATCAATGACCTGAAAATTGCAAATTTATTTAAAGTTATTTCGTCAAAAACTGTATCTAATTTATCTTTTTGTACGAGTGCACGAATGAAGATGCGATTGTGTTTTTTTTTCATTAAAGCTATTGTTTTATTATTTCAGTAACACTTTATTGTTGTGCAGTGTTACGGAAATTGCGAAACTTTGTGATGTTGCTATGCAGAAGCTGCAAAACGTCATGTACCTAAACTACAACATATTTTTTATTACTTACTTTATAATCATTTTATCCTGTATTTAGTCCCTAAGCTATGACAGTTTTGTCTCTAAGTCACTCTTACTATCGAAGAGTATCTATGATAGCACATCACTCCCTTCCGGCCGGTGATTTCGGAAGGGTACCCTTTGGAAATCACCGGCATGACGCTTGTAACGAATATGTAGTGCATTTTAACCGAATTCAAAGAAAGAGGAAGTTGTCAATTCCACGCGTACGTTTTTTAGGCGAACTAAATGATGCATCTGCGGAACATCCGTCCGCTAAGTTGAAGCTAGTCAGTTCGATCCCTGGTTGAAAACTTATTTGTTTCGAGACATTACTGAATCGCTATGCATTGTGAGTGATGACCCTAACTCCCGACATCTATTAGTAAAGTACTTGTGTGGAAATTATGCCTATTAAAAGTTAATTAGTGGGAGCACACACAGGATGTTCGCGCGGTATTGTCGTAAAACAAAATACTAAAAGTAAGGCCAAGTTTATTTCATGTTAAGTGGGATTATATTAAGTTGGCGAATAGCTAGAGGGCACACGTTTGATGGCATGTCTGTCCTGTCATCAGCCGCCGCATGTAAATATAACTTGACACATTACAAATTTAATAGAGGGCTTACCGCTAAATTCACTGCTTTGAATAAATGAGTTATGTTACTGTCACAATGTACGAATAAAAGTGCTTTCAATGTTTAAACATTTCCATGTCAGTAATACCTTTTTAGGCGTTGCAAAATCGTTGTGTGGTCAATATCGATATGCCTGTCGGCAATTCTTTGAATACAAAACAAGTTACACAAGCTAAGCGCCATGAAACGTTTTTTCCAGTTCATTAATTTGAATAATTTTATGTAAATATTAAATTAAATTACCGATCATTATAATCGTGACCCAGATTGAGAAGTATAAGGAAATTGTCACCGACGTCATTTTAATTTAACTTCCTTTGCAAGTGTCCTTTTAATTTCTCTGAGTGAACAAAGGTGGCGATGTGTATGACTTTTACAACTTCGTTAGTACTCAGTGACAGATTTACGTCGCGAGGCAGAGTATTTGCTAATTGACCATTGTGACGAATTCTATTATGAGTCCTTTGTTTCATTAGATTTGAATACTACTGCCTATGTGATCATTGCGTTGCTAATGTTGATACTTGACAGCCAAATTTTGTGTAAACATTGTGTACTCTACTATCTTCCTAAAGATGTTATGTTATTAAAGTCTTACGAGAGGAATGGGGTCAGCACGGTGCTCCTCAGTGACAGACGAGCTAGTGATAGATTGCTGTGCGTGAGTGGTATACAGCGTAATCGTGCGCATGATCACTATCTACATATAAATCTAAAACGTTAGTGCTAACTCTAGTTTTTACGAAGTCTACCTGATTTTGATGCCATCTCTTAAGATTAAAATAGAGAACAGTTTTTTTTTTTCCATAACTATCAAAATTTTCAAAAATATTATTACATCTCATCAGGGCTTAAAACAGTCACTGTGACAGAATCATATCTAGGAAAATATTATGAATAATCGTAAAATGTTACAAACTGACAATTCATAATATGATCTGCGTGCGATTCATATTCACTTGTTTGACAGTTTTCTATGAAGATTCGTAAAATGGTCCAGATAATTATGAATTGCTTTTGTGTCAAATTAGAGGAATTGCTAATGACAGCTGGAAATTCCGGAAATGATATGCTTTTAGAGGAATTGCTAATGTGGGTGTTTTAGGCCCACAGGGATTTTGTGGTATCCCGCTGAACCACTCCTTCGTTCATTACTAAACCTTGAGATACCTCTAGGTACGCATTGACGCATTGACGGCCACATCATAGTTGCAAAGTGAAATCAACAAATTGACTTATCATCGTTGTTGGATAATTCAAATAATTAAACTTCTAAACACCTTCAGACATCTTATGAAACCCACTTAACACCGATAGTAAGCATGCTCAAGCATTAGACGAGTAAGTATAAACAAATATTCTGAACAGGATCTATCTGCAAAGCATTGGTTTTAATTACGGTTACGTTATTGTAAAATTCGTTTTACAGAGCTCGATGTGTGCCTTTCTATTCTTACCGTTTTGACCTACGATCCTCAAGCTTGAGCCTTGGCGAGTATTCAAAAGTTCAAACTCAAGGTTTGACAACGCACTATCAAACTAAATAAAGAGTTCAATATACCGCACTGCAAAAAGAAAATTGCCCGCGTCGTCTTAACGTTGTCAAAAGTGGCTGGCAGCATGCCTGTGCTGGGAGCGGCTATAGATGATTCAGCGAAGTAACCTCACAGGCTAGATATAAAAAATATAATGAGTCGACACATGGCTCCGAAAAAAGATCACGAGATAAAGTCATAGGAAGAGCTTTCCCAGCTGTAGATTATCAAGCTGTAACAGTAAAAATTACGGACACCAACAGTTTAGATTTGGCAAGATTAACATTAACCTGAATGTAGGGTGATTTCAAATTCGTAAACGTAAATTGTCATGCGTATACGCAATGCGTGAGAAATAGTAATTTAGGCGCACCCACATACCAGCGAATCTGCGCTAAACCCAAGACATGTCCGTCATCTATTAGACCCGGATTTGGCGTAAACACAATCGGATTTGTATTGCGATTGTGTCACCTTATAGGTCAACTTTCTTGGACCTAAATGACGCACAGACACCTGTGAACAGCGACAGGTCACGTATACTCGAGGTACGATACATATCTCCAAGGAAAGTGTAATGATGTAATGTAAAAGTAGATTTTGGTCCAGTTTTTAGCCTTGACGATGCCTGTAGCAGGTGCTTTGTTTTAAGGCAAGACAAGGTTGCTGCGTCCGGTTTGGGATCGATATAATAATGCGTAACGTGTGGCAGGTCGTAGCTGGTTTTCATTTAGATCTCTTAAAATTTCATCAATGTCCTTAAACTTGCAATCAGATATTTGAAGTGTCTTACAGGAAAAATTCTCCATGGAGTTTTCCGCACCTTCACACCCTGTTTGGAAAATAACGCACATAACATACTTACTTCCGAGTACATACACACCTAGTTCTAGGAACACACATGCCGTACATAAATGTATGAGTTTAGTTATGTCATGTCACAGTACATTCAACAACCTCGCTGAAACATACAATTTTAAGATGTTATCACAATAAATAGCCATTTCATAAAGATTTTGATCTCGCTCTACAATAGGGTCGCACGGTATAATTTACACAGAAATGTTGCTAGGTTTTTTAATATTGCCCATTTGTCCCAGTTGGTAGTTTCCTTGTTCGCGATCAAAGATTAATTTCAGAGAAATTCATAGGTTTTGTGTTTATTATCGTCATCTGTACAGTTCTAGGAATTCATATCAATAAAATGTTAATGCTTTATTTGCATTATTCACTTCCCACCCACAGAAATCGAAATTGCCTATTGCCTACCTGGCAAGCATTTCAGGTCGAATTAATAAAACGAAATACCTACCATAAGTAATTAATAAAAATTCTATTAATTAATGACATAAGGGATGAAACTACGAGAAAATTCAAAGGTATTTGATAAAAATGAAACAGCAATAAGAAAGCGACATTTTTGCGCAATGCAAGATATATTGCGAAGCTGTCGTTGGGCAGATGACCCTTCTAGGGCGGGCGGGCGACTCGACGCGGCCCCCTGACATACATACAAACACAACTAAAATTAGATCTGTGATTCTCTCACTACACTACACGCTAGACGCAAACGAATGGATTATAGTATTATTAGAGCGGGTGCGCGGTACAAATAACAGTGTAAATGAACTATTGCGGCAAGATTTGTTGCTATCCGGAACCCACCAAATGAGCAACAACCGTTTGATGAGCGAATGATAAATGGTTTTCGTAATGGCGCTAGGTGGGCGGATAGTGGAGTTTACGTTTAATATTTGAGCTTGCTATTCTTCAAAATTGTGATAATAATATTCTAGTGGCGGACTCACTTTGAATACCTATTAAAATAAGTAACGTATCACTAACTCCAACGGTAAAAAACAATAGACCACACGTTCTAGTAAACAATAGGACCTATGGTGATTTCATTGAATGTTTTATATAAACGAAGACTAAATAAAAATAAAAAAAACCCATTTCTCCGGAGCCCTAATCAGCCAATCAAACGCAACTATCGATTAACGCTTTTTCCGGGAAAGGAAGTGAATGTTACTTTGTACGTCAATGCGTGATTCAAATAATGCTATATTTACTTAAAATACTGAAGACTGAACTCTTTGATGAAAAGCTTCGGTTACTTAAAATGTAGGTCGAATAAACGTTGAATATCCTTTCAGTTACTTTTACCGAGCATTCTATTGATCTTGAATAAAAATAGTTTAGTCACGAATGCGAACTATGCAGCTTTGATTCATTTACCTTCAATTATTTTATAGCCACACTTGAAACACGAATAGTAATTAAATTATTATTAAATCTGTCATGGATTTTGTTTATAAATGATAATAAAATCTTATTATTTTAGTAGTTAAAACTGAAAATATTTACTATTTTCATAACTTTGGCGTTGGTATAATGTGCTAAATGCAAGTTTTATACTATTTGAATAAATTGGTGTTTATGTCATCGGTCCAACAAGGTCGGTCATACATTACTTATTACTCGCATAAGATGTGTTTAGGGGAATTAGTTAGGGTTGCCAAGAACACGAATTTAAAATTCGATAAATATATTCATGTTTGTTTTCTTCGACATTTGAATAATGTTCGTCCTATTCATAAATCTGCGTGTCATAACTCATTGTTGACAGATTACAGGAAGACGTATATAATCGCAACTTTTTAATAGTAAGTATTCAACGTACTCTAGGCAATAGAGTATTCACGACACGGCCACGGAGACCCGTTACCCTACTCTGTAAGTGGAATACTGATACAAAACAGTCAATCGCCTCTAAATCCATCATAGTAATGACTGTCTGTGGTTTATGACTATGTGCTTTTAAATTGACAAGTTTAGTAGGAACATGACTTAGTAAACGACATGTTCTGGTCTGATTTTCATTATATTAGTAGTTTAGTAAAGTTGGAAACAGTTTTTCGACATTCTTTTGAAATAAATACCTATGTTAACGTAGCTGCTGGCTTTTTGACATCAATTTCAGTCCGGAAAAGTAATGTTTTATAATTCGTCATTTTACATCGTTCTCACATTATATATATATTATTATCATTATATTATTATTATATTATGTCTGTATAGTTTTCAACGTGAGTGATGTAGCCTATATTTTATAGTTTTAAATTGCGACCAGGGAGTTTCTTGCCCGTTCTTTTCCATATGAACCTACTACGCTTTGGAATGGTCGAAAGTGGCTTCACCTTTCTCACTGACCAATACCTTGACAATTCATAAGTTCCTGTAATAGGTTTAATTGCAATAAATGCTTTGAGTTTGATTCTAAGGAAAATTAAATGGATGTATGTCCATCGCAACAGCCTTGCCCCGTATTTCTTGGGCGCTAATACTTTCATTGCCGAAATGTGGGTGTAGGTGTGACGCTATTTCTTAAATCTGTTTCTCAAGAACTTCGTTAACCGTTTATACAACAAAACGCTGATTCACATTTAGAAAGGGCTCTCATAAGCAAGTTCTATGCCAGAAGTTATGTCCGTAAAGATCATATAACCATTGCACAGTCATGTTCATGAGAACTGACATTTGTCAAGTACATAAAAATGTCAGCAATCATCTGATCAAACGGTCTATGTTCCTGGCGTAGGCGCAACGCTCTCTTGTACTTTGACTAATATAGGTACACGTACCTACTCCTGACTGCAGGGTTGATGTTATTAAGGGAAATGTAGCATTGAATTATATTCGCAGTCATTAAGTTTTCAGCAGTCCCATAATGTCTGTATACATTGTGGTGAGTGTTATCAATAATTTTCCTGTAAAATATCTGTCAAAATCTAAATTGATATCGCTCTATTCTGAAGTCACACTCAAACGAACGTGATTAAGAATCATTGAACCCTTTACAACGTACAGTCATAAATTAATTGTATTTTTTAATATTATGTCAGCCCTAAAGCATGTTAATTTGACGTTTCAACGTTCCCAATTGATGCCCACGCGCATGCTGTTTGACCCTCTCTAACCGGTCATTCACAAAATTACTATTGAGACATCATCCGCAATAATTATGCTTTATGAGCACAATTACTATTGCAACGGCTTTGTCTAGTGCTTCTTCAAAACTATGATGTACCTATTTGCTTCCTTTATCGACTAAGTTGTCCCTTTAATTCTTTTAGTAGTGTTAATATTTCGTAGCACTTGCAGCAGAGTTATGATTAAATTAGTTTTATGTCGAGATTTGGCATTTGAGCTCTAGTCTGTCTGTTAAAAAAGAGAAACAATTAGATACTATTTATTACTTGGCACAGTGACATATTCAAGAGTTCCTATGGTCGACATAAATTAACCCTTAGGTGCAAAAAGCAGATACCGGGACCTTGGGATACCGGGACCTTGGGATATCGGGACCTTGAGATACCGGGACCTTTGCAACAACAACTGGCAACTGAAGGAATACGGGTGGGTTTTAGTCAGTAAAAGTCTGACCCGCCCTTCCACTCCGCCCAGAGCGAGAGAAGTCAATTGATGATTTCCAACCCTCAAAAAAAAAAGGTGCAAAAAGCAGCTACGAGGTAATGCAATGCCTTAGTCACATTTCAGTGTTTTTGTTAATTTTTTCCTTAAATACTTTGATCTGATTTATCACAAAACACGCGAAATGTTACAAATTGGACTGAAAAATTAACATGTTGGAGCTTTTATTGTTACCACGTGGCGGAAATGGGCGATGTCAGCCGAACCTAATGATGCGCGAAGCGAGTAGCGGCGCGCGTGGGAACAGTTACTAACATAAAGAGAGACAATTTTTTACATCTGCTAAATCAAAGCCCCTTTTTTGTTGTCCTACTTTGATTAAATGATTGGATGGGCTCGTGATTTTGTGGACTGTGGAATTTAATGCGGAAAGGAAGAGAAATTGATCCGTTCGTATAACCGCAGCTGTAAATGTACGATTGGATTAAAATATATATGATTTAAAAGTGTCAGTACCTACTTTTAATTGTAGGTTGCCTAGTAAGTGGCTGCTTGAAATATTCATATCAAATAATAGATACGTGCACGGAAAACCGCCGATTTCACTTCGTAATGGTTGGCGTCGGTAGTGCTAAGGGCTTGCCGTGTCATCACGAAATTTAGAAAGCTGTTTTATGTAACGCTGTTAATTAATTCCTGAGACAAAGGATAAGAGGTAATTAACAATAATTTTAATGAAGACTTTCTCATAAAGATAAATATTCTACTTGGCTCATTGTGTATTTCTTTCAGTTGAGGCTGTAATGTATGTTTCATGAATCAAGATGAAAAAGTTAAACAATTAAATTGTGCTACGTTTCGCAGTTTATTACTATCTATTTCATTGATCTTGAAAACGTTGTGTTGGATGCATTAGTATGTAGGAATGAATGGATTGGATAACAATCACACCAAGGGTATTTGTAAGCATATTAAATACCGGTGTCCTAAGAATGCAATGTCATTTATTACCTACTTCGATTAATGGAAAAACAAAACGTTTTGTAATAATTACCGATTTGTTTCCATTTAAACTTCTTGCTATTTCTATCAAATCGTGAGAAATCTCCGGTTGTGTAATTATCAAGAGAACATAGGAAGGGTGTTGGCTTCTATTAGCGTACAACAGCCGCAAGCGCAGTAACTAGACCAATTTTAAGACAGACTGTCCTAAATATTGTGCTCGGTGTTTCACGTGGAAGGGTCTAAGTATGTTTATTAAGTAAAGTGGCAGTAAGAAGTTGCCATGTTAAGAGAAACAAAGCTCTTGTTAATTAATGTTTATTGTAATTAAACGCCTCACACAGACACACAGTTCACATCAATGTGACATTTTATTTTCATGGCCATTATAAAACGACTGTTCTCCAAGTTAACTTTATTGTCTTCCTTCGCCCCTGAAAATGATGATGAATGAGTTTTATATTTTACACGAACTGACGAGTATAATGAAAAAACCCACAATGAGTAAAGTCGCTGAAGATTACCATCTCTTCATACATGGAATACGATTTTAGAGGTCGATTCACTGATTAGTCGGATCGTGACACACGTCCTCGTGCCTGCGAACAAACGATTAAACTTTATAAACACTTGAATATTTGAATATGCATGCATTTTCATGCTCAGCTTCACCGTTACAATTAATGTGTCAACCTTTTAGAGTATGAATAAAACAACCTTTAGAACGCAAATGTAGTTGCTGGCATCTTACCCAAAAGCAGTCGTCTTGCTGCAGGTACAACTGTTGTCTTGTGTTTCTTTGATTTTTCTCACCACCGAATGAAAGTTTCTGCTCATACTTATAAATTAAATCCACTTATTCATACCGCAAGGTGGTCGTCCGTAACCGTCGGAAGTATATTATTATAGTGTGGTCCGAGGTAGGCGTCTGCTAGCAACCTGCCACTCCTACGCACAGCACTTAGCGATGATCTCTGACCCAGCGCGATGCTGCGCTCGTGGCTATGAATGGTGCCGACGTATTTACCGATAACATTACTAGACGTTTTGTTTACGTGTTTCTGACTTTATTGAAGAACGAGAGATCGTGCTCGTACCTCACGTAGATCGATCGTTTAACTACTTATTACTTGCTCAGACTGATCATGCAACCCACATTTACTCGAACTCTACATAGGCAGTTGATCGAAAAATAAAGACACACAACATACATATCATACATCGATTTCGATCTTTATTATTCCGTTAAATGAATAACTTCGATTATTGGTAGGTACTCACCGTTTTTCTTTTGATCTGCAGAGCCACCGCGAGTTGCAGCCGCGGTGGGGCCACGTGGCAAGCGTGTGCAGACGCCGCAGCCAGTGCGGACGCCGCCGGTGCCACTCGCGGCGCCGCAGCCGCAACAGCCGCGTGAGCAGGCCGTTGCGCTCGCGCATGCCGCCAAAGGCGTTGAAGCCCTGGGCGTTTTAGTCCAGTATTTAGTGTTTCGAGTAAGTATTTTAAGGTATAAGCATCAGTAGGTCGAAGTTTGAGGATTGGTTGGACCTATCACAGTACAACCCGCTTAAGAGTAAAATTTAGAATTTTTGGAGGTGTTAACAGTGAGATAACTGAGCAACTCACACTAGTAGTAAACTTGTAGTAGAATTTTCCGAACAGCCAACGACAGCGTGACGTAAAACTTCCATAATGTCGTCACATGTCGTAGTGATTTACGAATGTGGTCGACGATTTACATAAGTTGTAGGCACTCTATTGTGTTTACCAACCAACTCAACAAACATTTGACAAAGTTTTAAGGCCAATGCGGTTCGATGCACGTTGAAACTTGGAACAAATATTTGTATGGTCATACAGACATATATTTAACGAGTAGGTATGGATGTTTGTTCATGGTTTTTGTATAAGTGATGGATGACACAACATAGTGTATTCATTCACTTAAGAGGTTAATCATGTAAAAAATACCATAACTTTTTAGTCAAATGATCTACGTGAACCCACTGACTGGTAGTACCAAACGGAGCAAGGGCTGATCGGAGCAGGCAAGCATGTTCATTGTGCAATCGACATCCTTGCAAGTTGTATCCAAAAATCCGTGTCAAGTCGACTGGATTAATCTGTATGAACAGCCGTACTAAAATAAAGGTGCATTCTCAGTGAACAGTTACACTAATGGTAGTATTATATTTCCAGTTGGACGCACTAAATGGCAGCAGTTGGCGCGTGGAGGCGGAGCGATGGCGCGGCGTGGCGGCCGCCGAGCGCAGCGGCGCCGCGCGCGCCGAGCGCGAGCGCCAGCAGCGCGCGCAGAAGGATCTCGATACCAGTTAGTATTCGACAGTTTTTATCTTAATCATCGTCAGCATTCAGCCAAAAGGGATTTTCTATTCTATGTCCTCTGCTAAACACAGGCATAACCAATTCACGACCGCTTTTATTGTGCATATAGTATCCAGCAGATTCCTGCGACGCTATTAAAAAAGCAAAAATAACTGAAATACATAAATAACTTATTCGACCTGTTGAATGCTTCTGCACTAGTATTATAGACTTATAAAAACATGAAGTAGACAGTAGTTTACCTCGCTGGGTTATTGACTGCATATTCCGTTGCTGCTCTTCTTTGTCTTTAAACCTCTGCAAAAAATGTAAAGTTTGTAATCACATATGCACATTTTAATTTCATGTAATCTGAGTCCGTTCCTTAATATGTTAGAAATTAATTAATGCATGTTATTTTAACGTATAAATACGATAATTCCAGTCGCAGAATGCCTGAGCAAGATCTCAGAGCTGGAGATGGAGGTCTCAACGAAGGAGGAAGCGAACGCGCGCCTCCAGGCTAAACACATCGAGGAGGTCGCTACACTCGCCAATGACATCAAGGGACTCAAGGTAACCACAGTCATTAGCATTCCTTTGGGACTTAAATAAATTGCAATAAATATTAATTTGTGCACCGACTTGTATTACTGGAATTGTTTTACAAACATTTGTTTTTATTGTTGGGTTGTTGGGTACTCGCCGCGCCTTTGAAAGAAGGCCAAAGAATGTGCCGTAGCCTTCAGAAACCACAATGGCAATCTCGCTAAACCATCTGAGCTACCGAAGGCTAGTGAAACCTGAAAAATATTATAATAAAGCTACGTAATTTTATTTATAGGATACAATCGAATCCCTTAAACACGAAGTCGCCGAGAGTAGGGCGCGTCTACACGCGCATAGCGAAATCGAGCGCACGTTACGCGCGCAACTAGAAGCGGCGCGGGCGGAGGTAGAGCAGAGCAAGTCGTACAATACATCGGTGATGTCGGCCAACACGTCGACCGACACGTCGGTGGACACGTCTGTGGACACATCGGTGGACACGTCGTGGGACAAGTCGTGCAACATGTGTGACGCGGCCTGCGACCCCGTGTGCTGCGAGGCGGAAGATTGCGAGCTGCGATTAGCTGCGAATGAGGAATTGAGCACAGATGCCAACGAGTTGGCAGCTGAGGTTAGTACTACCCACTGAAGCTATTAATAAAGCGGTTATAATTATTATGGAGTCATTGAAATAAATAGGCCTGCCATTCATTATTAGCACAAACAATTTTTTCCAAGCAAATAAATATATTCTATTCTATAAGTTTTAAAAGGGTAGCTAATAGATTTAGAAAGGATAAACATAATTGTGTTTGGTAGGTATTTGAAAACTTGTAACTTATAACTTACTTAATGGATACATTTGCCCCTTCAGGTACGATCACTCCGCGCGGTGATCGAGCTGAAGCAGGCGGAGGTCGCATCATTGCGCGATTCGCGATCAGAACTCGCGGCGGAACGAGAACGTCGAGCGGCGTGCGAGCGAGAGGCGCGAGCCGCGCGTCACGCTGCTGAAGAGCTGCGCGAACGCGCGGCCGCTCGGCAACGTGACACCGATCGGTTGCGCGACGACAACAGGCGGCTGCGCGACGCCGCGGCGCGTGACCGCGACCATGCCGCGCGACTTGCCGCGCTCAACGAGGAGCTACGATACAAGCTTAGACAGAAGTCACAGGTGGGTTATCTAGACACGCGGCCGCGTGTCAAGCCAAGTTCAAGAAAAGAACTGGCGACGCAGCAGCCGTGTGTTATATTACACGAACCATTTGGACCTACTTTTCACCCCTCAATAACTCTAAATCTATTTAACATACACACATGAAACTTGGTTTATTTATTAATACCCCCTAGATTAGCTAGAACCTCAAATTTCATTAATACAGCTCAAACAGTTGTTGAGATATCAACGTCTAAAAATCGACATTTTTATCACTGACTGACATACCTACCTATAGATCAAAAACCTAAACCACTTCCAGATGACCTAGAAAGTTGAAATTTGGTGTCCAGCTTGGTAATTGTGTGTATACAAAGGAAAAAATCAGAAAACAGATTTTTTTAAGATTAAAAAAAAATCAAGTAGTCGATTTTTAACACCTAGCGCCTTTCGAAATTATAATAGCAAAAATATTTTCTTTTGTAGGAGAATTGGTTCCAATATGAAAGGTCGCTTTTATCGTTTTGTATATAGGTACCAGATTATTTTATATAACTTAGACAACCAATAATATAGGAGTGCGGCGCGTCCGGGGTCACGGGGATTTAAGGGTTTGGAAATATAGTCATAGTCCGTATCTTGAGGTGACATTTAGGCTTCCTGTACATGATGTCGGAGCCGCACCAGAGCCAGACTACAAGACGAAAAAAATAGCGGCGCGGCGCCGCCCGCACCGATGAGATTCCGGTGTATATCGCCCTTGCAATTAAAATGATTAATAATTTAATTTTAATATAATGATGACTCATAATTTTACAAACCATATTTGTACGCCGGAAACGGCAGAATATTATGATCGTAATACATAATGCACTTAACAACTCTATACAATATTCTGACAAATAAATGTATTCTATTCTTGCGCCATGTGGGTGATATTCATTCGTATATATGTTACCGGTAATCTGTATAATTCAGGTATTCTATACAATACCTGGCAATTTATAGAATACATTTTCCGCAGTAGCTAGAAGCCCATAAATAAAAAAATATACAAAAAATTCGTACTTATACCGATACGTTACGTATGTTTTTGAGTGTGTCAAAGCGGATAGTGAGGTCAAAATGTAAATGCAAAATAGTGGCTGCGAAAATTAATTAAATAAAGCATACGTGGGGAAGGAACCGACAGGGTGGGTCCATGTGAACTTTGTAACTATCATTATAAGAGTTTGTACATACATGAGATATGCAATAAGGATTTGAATTCAATTGAATTGAACTTGTTCCTGACGGAGTTTCCCCGACGGCACACGTTTTTTTATAGAACTTCGACAACCAATATTAACACAAACTACAACGCCGGGCTCAGCTATCTGACATCAGTGCGGATAAGTGTAACTAATTAAGTTACGAAAGAAATACATTCTAACACAATCTTGCTACTTCATCATCTGCCTAGCCTTTTCCCAACTATGTTAGGGTCGGCTTCCAGTCTAACCGGATGCAGCTGAATACCAGTATTTTACATGGAGCGACTGCCTATCGGACCTCCACAAACCAGTAACTGGGTAATACGATACCCCTTTCCAAGACTGGTTGTCAGACTTTCGGGCTTCTGACGACCCGTAAAGACTGTCAAAGATCCACAATTGACAGCCTGGACCAACGGCTTAACGTGCTTTCCGAAGCACGGAGGAGTCTCGATATGTAAAGATGGTCACCTATCCACGGACCAACCCCGGCAAGCGTAGCTTAACCTGATGGATTGACCCGTGCGGCTGGTATTACTTAGCCACAATCCTTCTACTTATATTTGAAAAAAGATTTTACGGATCACTTTTAGTTGACGAATAATAATAATTTATTTACAAAAAGTAATGATATCCAATCAAAAACATAAATGTGAAATGGGAGCCAAATTCAAAGTGTGGTTATCGACTTCGCCGACAAAAGAATTGAGATCTAAATGGGTGCCAAGTTTTATAGATAATCCTGAAATTTATAAAGAACATATAACATTCTAAAATAAATTTAAAACAAATTTATTTGGCTTGCTGATAAAAACTAGCCAAGTAAAATTTTCAGCTTGAATTCATCCTAAGTGGTTTGTGTAAATCGACTATTCAATGAAGTTATATTTTTAAATAGCAAAAATTGTTATAACAGAAAAAACAAGAAATTTTGTTTTAAATTTATTTTAGAATGTTGTATGTTCTTAAATTTCAGGATTATCTATAGAACTTGGTACCCATTTAGATCTCAATTCTTTTGTCGGCGAAGTCGATAACCACACTTTGAATTTGGCTCCCATTTCACATTTATGTTTTTGATTGGATCTAAATTACTGTTACTGCATGTGAATTTTTCCAGGAACCCACGAATTTTTCTAAGGCTTTTTAATATAATTATTTATATTAACACTCTGACCTTGTTTGGTAAACTTTTCACTGCGTTTGGTGATGATGAATATTTGATGTCAATAATTTTTTTTTTCTTTTCTATTCATGGAAGGTAATAGAATCTTTAATGAAAGGTAACGGATACGATTCTCACCGTCTAAGTACCTAATAATAACAATAGTAGTCCTTTGTTGATACGTCAAGCTACAATGATCAGTGCAGTCGATTTGCTTACTTAGTTTATTGCATTACATTACTGGGAAAATGATAAAATCGAAGTCACCAAGTTGGACCAATAGTTTGAAATCGATTTTCAATTTGATTGTCGTCACGCAGGTGGTGTCTCTGCTAGCGGGCGGCGGTTACATCGAGCGGCCGCCCTTGCGCGCGCGCACGTCCTCGGGCGACTCGGGCCGCTCGGCCTCGCCTCCGCCCGACTCGCCCCCCTCCCCCGCCGCTTCGCCCGCGCCCGACTCGCCCCCACTGCCCGCAGTCAAGGGCGTCGTCGAGAAACACGACTCCGTCAGCTGGGTGCTGGAGATTGAAGAGACACCTGAGGAAGTGGCTTCTAGGTAAAGTATTTAGATGTTACTGAAAAACCCTTGTAGACTGGTAGTATAGTACTTTATTGGACTCATGTGAAATATAAAAAGCTTAAGTTTTATTGTGACAGCTTTAGCTGAAGGAACATTAGATACAAAACGAAACAATCGTTATGGTGCACAGGTTGGCCAGGCGGTCGTCGTTCCGCACGGCCGCGTCGCCCAGCGGTGTGAAGCGGCGCGGCGGCGGCTCGCCCGGCAGCTCGCCCGCGCCCGCGTCGCCCGCGCCCAACGCGTCCAAGCTGTTCCGGCCGGGCGAGCTGGACTTCCCGCCGCCCCCGCTCAAGGAGTCCGCCGGGGAGGCCATCTACATCTACGACGATCGTCAGTATTGAAGTGTTGGACTGCTGGACTTTGTGTGCTCGCGACCGACTCGTTCGCCCCGCGTGTGCGCCGCGGACGCGCGTCGTCCGGAACGTGTTCTTGCCGGAGATGAAGTTACTGCACCGCGTGGAGGCGTAGGTTATAGGAAACTGGGACCCGACCGGAGTGACTTCTCTGTATCTCGCGTTTATGAATTGAATACGTATGTACCTTATATGGAAATGGTGAATGAAAATAATAAAACTAAACTCACATGATACCTATGGTCTAAAGCTCCTAGCTCTGGAACACCATTTTTAATGGACTTTGCAAATAATTTATGAGCTTCAAATGTTATTTTACGTAGATTTAATACGAGTTTGCTCTTTCTCAATAGAATTTAGCTTGAAGTGATAATGATATGTTATTCTCATAAACGATATTAAAAACAATACCTTAGATATCTCATAGTAATCCTAGCTGAAGGGTTTTACCTATTTATCTTATTTCAATGTTTATCGACTTCACACGTTTCTACCATTAGTGGATAAATTAAATGAAATAAGGTAAGAGTAGCTCCAGACTCACTTATAATATAAGAATTTGCTTTTCTCAACATTCTGGCCTCGGAACGAATTGGGCTACATTTGAAGGAAAGTGTTTACGTACCTGTGGATTGCGCCAATCAATAAAAGTTATAACATATTGAACTTCTTACGAATACTTCTTGTTTGTACTTCTTTTCATTTCCATTTCAATTATGCTTTATTTATAATCTGTTTCATGTCTCCCTTACGTCTCTTTAACGTTTATTTTACTTAACTTTTTAACTCTATTTCCCCTTTTATTCATTGGTGCAATTATTCTTGTTTCTGATTGTTTAATAATAAAGAAAAATATGTGCTTTGATAATATGTTATCATGTTATCCTGTTCAGGCTTGTCAGTACTAGCAGGTTGTTATCTGTATTACTTAGCAATAGATTGATCGTATAATTAGGTATTTATATTGTTTTTGTATTGTATTTTAACTTAATTATTATATTTTATCACACTCGTTGAATTATTTTGTACAAATAACAATTTTAATGATGAAAAATTAACATAGTTGTAAGTGAAGGTGTAATTATGACGTTATTATTCTGTCTGTCGGAGTTTGACGCTTTCATTTGATTAGGACTGAAATACTTTCTTCTATTGTGAATGTTAATTTCGCATTAATTTTTTAATGTTTCTTTTTAGATTATTATAGTCCGCTATTCTAGAAGAAACAGAGAAACCAAAGAGTCGCGTACATCTAAACTCTTTGCCATGTTCCTTAATTTCAACAAGTCTGTCATCGTGATGCATGATAGATTACATTGTAAATTCAGTTAATATGATTTTTATTTATTTTTAAGCTTATCGTTATATTACATTAAATACCATTCCAAAATTAAACTGTAATCATAAATATTATAACGTGATTGCGAAGGATATTAATATAAAGAATAAAATAGTATGTTAAAGAATATGGTGGTTTGATTTTCGTTTCCACAGCAATCCGTCAATTATCTACAGTCAATCAGTAAAGGTGATAAACAGTTGGCTCAATTAGATAAATTTCAAGGTTAACTTGGCGAGCACTAGGCACTCTTGTAGGGAGGTAGACTGTTTATATGTATAGCTAAATTATTCGGTCTTGTTCGAGTAGGTACCTACTTCTGTCAGTCTTGATGACTCAATGTATGAAGTATCTAATCAGGCTGTAAGGCACATCTACGCGTAAACTGTTACTATGAATTCAGAACATATTTCGGTCGGTTGGAAAAAAATATCTGCTGTTCCATACATTTTGTCCGTGTAGGTATTGCACTTTTGTATGAAATAGCAGATTTTTTTTAAGAAAAAAAAACTATCTTTTCCTTGGTTTTGAGTTCGTGCTTCGATATCCCTTACAGGTAGACTTCCCAAACATACACAAATACTGCCAAATTGCTCCTAGTTAGCATTTTCTAGGCTAAATACCTGTTCAAAGATAGAATCACATTGCAATCAATGAATGGCAAGAATTGATGAACTAGAAGGATACGAGGAAAAAAAACAAATGTGGATACCTACAGCATTCCCGCTGCATATCTCGATAAATAACCCTTCAAAATCATTCTACACACGAAGAAATTACCATTGTAATGAAATACATTTTATTATCAAGTTTCAAATTCTAACTATGTAGGTAGGTAATTTACCTATCTACGAAACACAGCCCTTGGACTCGATACTTATCATTGACAATATTTACTTTTTATAGTTCAATTTTATGTCCCAGATTATGTGAATACTAAACTGTAGGTATACCTCTAGGTATTCACGGTTCTACCCAATTTTGAATCACACTCTCACCCATAAAGTTGGAAACCACAAATCGTTCTCTCCCTATGAGTCAAACCAAACAGTGGAAAGTGCAGTGCGTTGTGAGTTTCACAAATACCTAAGTATGAAATGGGTTAAGTATATGACGTCATATAGGTTAAAAGCGTACAATTACATTGAATAAATAACCCATTTAACCCATCGGCGGATTTGCAGCATCACCTATCTTAATAAGTTATCACTTCTACTTTGGTATTAATCAAAGTCATCAACAAAGCCCTCCAAGCAGTTAAATCCACTAATCTAAGGGAAATTTCTTAACGAATACATAATTATCCTACCTATACATATACTTACATTGATTGATTGATTGAACTACAATATTCCGAGGAAAAAAAGGAAAACAGACTAATGGCAACGTAAATCTATACATTGCCTAAACTTTAAGGAAATGTCCACTGATTAGACGTACCTACCAAGAACTGTTAAAGACAGGATGCTATAAAAACCCAAAATGTTATCTCAAACGATGGTAGTTCCAGGTACAAGCCGAGGTTCCGCTATTCAAACATTTATATCAACCACATAGAGACAAGGACACGTCGCCTTGAGTTTAACCACTATTCGTTAACGACAGTGGCATTATCACGACACAGCTATTTAGCAATTAGGCCAAGAACCTTTATTAGTCTAATTTATTGACAGCAGGTGATTATTTGTATATGTTAGTAACTATAGACGCCACCTGCGTGCACGCATTCTCGAGAAGGGTAAATAAACTCATAGAGAAAATGAAGGACATCTTTAAGATAGTCAGGTTAAAAAAATATTAAATAACTCAAGATCTTTTCATTCATTACAATCATTTTAGGAATTTAGCTTACAATATTCTTCAAGCACCTTTTAGCATTGGTGAAAGAATATATGGATCACTTTTTATACAGGGTGTTAGGGTAAACACCGTTATCCTTGCAACCAGTGGTTTGGTTTCATTTATAGAATGTAAAATCAATGGAAAATTACAACTTTTTTTTTCTTTTTTTAAATTCTACATTTTACCACAAGAGACGTTGTTCGTTGTCCTATGCGCTAGGGCAATGAACTTGCGTCTCAACACGGGCGGGGAGTACGGGATGTGAACTGACCGGCCGCGAGCGCGACCCCTCCCTCAGTCAGTCAGCTGTTTCACTAGAGAGCACGGTGTCGGATAGAAACTTTTTAAAATCTTTTAATGAAAATGACGTTTTTTTTTTGTTGTGTTCGGTCATTTATTTTTATGGAGAATGACCAGGAATGTAGGGCACCCTGTACCAAGCGAAAAGTCCGCCTGTCACAACCAAACCTAGTGTATTTAGAGGAGAATTAAATGCTCTTCTTATATTGTTAACTTTTTTTTACATGGATTCCCGCAATTCGTATTTATTAATCATTTATCTACTTCATATTTTGAGGTTAAGTTCGAGAAAGTGACAGGCTCGAAATGGTGAAGTTGATGACAAATGAAGCGGTACCTAATATCGGTTGCTTTTTATTCTTGATTTGGCGCTTGTTTCCTGATGGATGATTATACAATACATCACTGATAGTCAATAATAATTCTTGGTGTCAGGTTTTATATATAATGATAATGGATATCAATAATCATGTAGGTAGGTACTCATAGTATGAGCAGCTGGTAGTCTGAATAAGTAATCAATTTAGTACTGTGTTTACTGATTCCTAATATCTTGAAATCTTAACATAGCAGCAGGCCTGTTTTCCCAGAAGAGTTAGGCAGAGTTGTATTTATTATACCTATAGTACACCCACTTCTCGAACTTCACATGTTAGTAAATAATAATAAGGTGATAATGTTGTTAGTACCTAATAAGGCACTTATATCAAAAATGAAAAACGCAGTTAAGATATATTCATATTTACATAACGTATACCTATGACCTCGACCGCTACCAGGACAGAGAAAAGAAATATACAAATAAAACAATAGGTAGGACAATTGGGTGGCACTCGGGAACGCCTTGCAACTGTTACAACACGTAGCATGGACTGTCCACATCCAAAGCACAAAACTCCACATTGTGACCAAGTGTTAGTTCAGTGTGCGGAATCTCAGGGAGTTTTTCTTGTATCAATGCGAAACATTTGTAACATTATGAATAGGAACTACCAGGTTGATCTGAAAGCATAAAAACTGTTTTTTAATCCTTAAATTGAATAAATAGTCCCGGAAGTAGGTAGGTACTTTAGAAGCTAACTATAATATACATGCTTCAACTAGGTGAGGTAATACTTACAGGCGTCGCGTCGGTACAATCTATGATGTTAAAACACGATCATATCCACGGATATATTTTCTATGTAATATATTCTAAATTGTTCTAACAATACTAGTGAACGGTTTAGGATACGTCGGCGACGCTGACTTGCTGGCCGATGTCTTACTCTAGTTGAGGGCATCGCTAAGGATTATCACACAAAGACTACGTTATGAAAACGCACCGGAGCCCCCGTTTTTGTTAATAAGTATTACAAATTATTATTCAAATAGTTCAGATGAAACCAATATCGAAAGTAACGTCATCCATGACGGCGCCACAGAATAATTATTGCAATACGTCACAGTACAAATGACATTTTACTTTTTTGAATAGGTCCTCTTTTCATTAAATGCATGTATTTGCAATGTATTCCAAAAAAAAAAAAAAAAATTATTACGATGTAACGCGTGACCTAAAGATGTTTTTTGACACACTTAAAAATATATTGTAACCTAATATAAAATGGCAAATTGGTACAATTATCTTCTTCATTTTTTAATGTTCGTTGACAGGTAGGTACCTATATTTTTAACATAGTAGCAACATTCGGAAATGAAGTGCAATGTCAGTGACATAAGCGGAAAATACGTACCACAAAAGTAAAAAAAGACTTTTATTTTTGGTGTCCGAAAGCCGGGAATCGTTTTCATAACAAAATCGTATATCTGATTTAAAAAATAGGAGTAATTTTATGAACTACATTTGGTTGTGACACTCTAGCTCCTTTGTTGGTACGACAATATGGCATTCTCCTTTAAGTCAACTGCCCATGGTTTGAATGACAAGACTGTTTACCCTTACAGCCTGTATACCAACAACCAGTATTATACAGGCTGTAAGGGTAAACAGTCTTGTCATTGTGGTAAAATGTAGATTAAAAAAAAAGAACACACCCATGTTGTGACGCAAGTTCGTTGCCCTAGCGCATAGGACAACGAACTTGCCTCTCTTGTGGTAAAATGTAGATTAAAAAAAAAGAAAAAAATAGTTGTAATTTACCATTGATTTTACGTTCTATAAATGAAACTAAACCACTGGTTGCAAGGATAACGGTGTTTACCCTAACACCCTGTATATGAGGGCTGATTTTATCAAAGTCAGATATACAGTATGTTAACAAACAAAGGGCGTTCCCTTTAACCTGCAATAGTATAGCGTGTATACATGCAAAAAAAATATTACCAATCCAAAAAAAAAAAAATATTTTTGTCGTGAAATGTTCACAAAACACTTGTATTTCAATCTAGAAAAACAAGTGTGACAGGTGGGCGTGTACAGAGAGTTTATTGTCCGTAACAATTTAATATTTTTTGTGAATATTTTACTGTACAAAAACAAAAAAAAACATTTTTTTTTAATGGTAATATTTTTTTAGCATGTGTAGACGCTATACTATTGCAGGTTAACGGGAACGCCCTTTGTTTGTTAACATACTGTATATCTGACTTTGATAAAATCAGCCCTCATATACAGGGTGTTAGGGTAAACACCGTTATCCTTGCAACCAGTGGTTTAGTTTCATTTATAGAACGTAAAATCAATGGTAAATTACAACTATTTTTTTCTTTTTTTTTAATCTACATTTTACCACAAGAGAGGCAAGTTCGTTGTCCTATGCGCTAGGGCAACGAACTTGCGTCACAACATGGGTGGGGGGGACGGGATGTGACCTGACCGGCCGCGAGCGCGACCCCTCCCTCAGTCAGTCAGCTGTTTCGCTAGAGAGCACGGTGTCGGAAAGAAACTTTTTAAAATCTTTTAATGAAAATGACGTTTTTTTTTGTTGTGTTCGGTCATTTATTTTTATATTTAAGTCAACTACCCATGGTTTGAATGACAAGACTGTTTACCCTTACAGCCTGTATAGGTATACCTACTCTACCAGGCTGAAATTTAATTCATTGGCAATATTTTAACCACGTATTCTAACTATGATAGGTACCTACTTCTTTATGTAGGCCAACAAAAGCAACAAAAAAAAATTATAACTACCTACCTACTTAAACTGAAATAAATTGAAATATCTTTCTTTTTATAAGTGTCATATGGTTAGTAGAATACGTGGTTAAAATATTTTTTAGCCTGTATAGATTAAACTTCGTTATAATAGTCTAAGTTAAAAACCCCTTTTGTCAAGTGAGCGGAAAATAGGAAAAGCATCTGGTGATCTCCTCTAAAAGGAACAAAGAAAGGAATTTATATTAAATTGCAACAGTAGGTAACTGGAACCTTTGCTTACAAGCTAAACTAGCACGCTTGCTACTCCCTATTAAATGTTTCTAGGAAGACAGCCTGCAAGGAACAAGGGACACAACACGATATATTATGTATTCCGTATGAAACGTTACATGGTAGGAAGTCTATACTTATCTATGTATGTTTTGTGTCGTAGCACGACGTTTTCTAGCTTTGATTTCTCGATCGGAAGAATGTTTATGTATCTGGGTTGAAGAATCTGCATTAAAATGACTATTGTGTTGTCAGTCATTCAACTGAAGTTCTGACGAAAGGCAGTGGAAACGTATTAAGGTTTAAAGATATTTCACCTAAAAAAAAGACAGAAAAAAGCACGCTGTTTACACGCACTAAAAATTATTAAATTATTCAATTGACTTGTATTAGTTACCATATACCCAAATACCTACCTACCCTACCTACCCTACCTACCCTACCTACCCTACCTACCCTACCTACCCTACCTACCCTACCTACCCTACCTACCCTACCTACCCTACCTACCCTACCTACCCTACCTACACTACCTACACTACCTACCCTACCTACCCTACCTACCCTACCTACCAATATCGGATATCAAAATCGGTCCAGCAGTTCTCGAGTTATAAGAAACCCGTCTTTATTTTATATACAGGATGGCCGGAAAGTTGACGTCGAAAAATAAATTTTTGGTCCCTCTTGTCGTGGGGTATCCGAATCACCCCCATGTATGTTCAGCGATTTTTCTTAGTTTTCGAGTTTTCGAACATAAATACTTACATTTTTAACTTCAAATTAAAAATCTAAACAGGAGACTTCATGGGTCCTAAGAAGACTCTCAGTTTTCATAATCAAATAAAAAAGTAGTGCTTAATGTGGCTACGTTGGCTAAAATTGGCCTTCAAAGACAGCGAAGTGGAAAATCCTCTAAAGTAAGCAATAGAAAAAAAAAATTTTTTTGGCCATTTTCTCGTTCCTAAGTCAATAATTCCGAAAAAATCATAACTATGAAAACTATGAAAAATCGCGGAACATACATGGGGGTGATTTGGATACCCACGGCACCAGGGACCGAATTTTTTTTTGGACGTCAATGTTCCGGCCGCCCTGTATTTAGATGATTGAATCAAAAAGTATGTACCTACTTAGCGCTTTTTAGCTGTGCACACTGGGCCGGCGTGGTAAATTACATCCAAATTACAGCCCACTCTCTCTCACAGAGAGGAGGCCTGTGTCCCAGAAGTGGGAACATTATAGGCTTATTATGCTATGCTATGCTCTGCTGATCTACTTACGTTTTTTTAGTAAAATTGATTCATGATGTGAAAAACGCTCGAAATTCAGATATGATGAACTGTTTTTCTTTCTTAACTGCGCGGCATTTGAAAACGAAGACAAGAAATGATCGAGATGATTCAAAAAATGGCGCGGTCTTTGATACTTTTACCCGATTATCAATTAAACGTTTTACCCCTTCTACGAACATGAATGAAAGCGCATATCAATTGGAAAGCGTTATAAGATTAAAAACAACACACCGTTAATGCTGCGAAAAGTCGTTTCACGATGACACAACCAAGGTGATGCTTCCACAGGATCTAGCGGCATATGGGCGTCGCCGCCAAAATCGTAATCAGCCGCGATTATGTCAAGGAAAGTTCAAAATGCCGCAACAGGCCGCAACACATTGATACCGGCCCGTATATAAAAACAATTCGAAACTAACAAATGGACAATCCGTGAAAAATCCTCAAAATGTACACAAGTGTCTATATTGTTTTCTTATTCCTTGGTACCGGTAAGTATTTATACGCTCTGTATTAATTACTCTTTACGTTTTCAAGCTTCGTATCCTCAGCATAGATTTCGGATTTGGTTTCTCTTCGGGTTTCCGATATACCCCTGTTATCCAACATCGCTCTATCTATCGCTATCGTCTTCCTCCTCACTGCGTAATTCGAATTCGTTTTCATCATTACTTTACTTAGCTTGACGAAAGCGTTCGAATCAATTTCCTTTGTGAAAAAAAGTAGCGGATCAGCTTTCCTTGTCTCTAAGTTCTCAGAGGCAAATATTTTTTGATACGGTACTATAACAATTGCGAACGTAAACATAAATCAAAACAACTCTTAGAAAACAATTACTAAATAAAACAACTATTAGGTTTACAGAAAAGAGTTTGACTGATTACATAACCAGTCCAGTATTTGGAAACCGCAAGATGAAAAAAAATCATAATAACTCAGAATCTACTAGCTAGTAAATAATAACAGAATTTAAAAAGTTGACAAACTTGTCGAGTATTGATTATCTAATATTTATAATCCTGTAGTGAAAGTAGTTCTTAAACTTGAACATATGTCATAGATTAAAATCCATTTTCGTCAAAATATTCGCGTGTCGTGGGTAGGTGGTAGGTACCTATACCTATAGTAAGATAGAGATGACGGCGCAGCAAGTAGCACTGAACTGCTTAAAGATTCCAACACAATCCTGATGATATTGAAGCTGTTGAACCACTAATACGATGACCACTTCTGTTCTGGTAAAGGCTATCCTGTGCAGTTAGATAATTATATAGAACGCGAAGGCAATTTGGTACGAAAAAAATTTCTCGTTTTTAAAACTAAAAACCATTTAATTTCGCAGTGACACTAGAAATTATACACATGAAGAAATAGTAAAAAAACGTTTATTAAGAATGACTAGGAAAACCGTAGCGCTCATGGATCATATTATTTCAGATTACTGTGATGTTTAGCAAACCTTAGAGATAAAGTGGGTCAAGGGAATATTTGGTAATGAGCCTATCTAGATAGATTATCAGTAGAAAATAATGTTATGTAAACAATATCTTTAATACCTGTCATAAATAATTTGTAGTAGCTAAGGGACAAATATTTGAGACATACAAATACTAATAAAATAGAATAAAAAGAAACGCGAAACGGCTGTGAAAAGATGAATGTTTTTATAAGAGTACCTGGTTCGAACGATTCCTTTTCGATTTTCCGAAAGGAATCTATATACCCTAATTAGGTACTGATATCGACAGATCACATACAGTTGCGTTCCCGCTAACCCGCAATAGTATAGCGTCCATAAATGCAAATAAAATATTACCAATAAAAAAAAAAAGATTTTTATTTTATTTTTTATACTTAATAAAATATTCACAAGAAATAAATATTAAATTGATACGTAATTTTTAGCATGTATGGACCCTATTCTATTGCAGGTTATCGGGAACGCCCTTCGTTAGTTAACATACCGCATAATATACATAGTAGGTAGATACATTTGAATAGTTATAGGTATGTACACACGACTACACATCAAGCTTTACATTTCCAGTTTATGCTGATCTCGCATTGTAAAGGATTTCCGTACAATGCGAGTTCAGCTTATACTGGAAATGTATAGCTTGATGTGTAGCCGTGTGTATACATTTGAATACTAGAGTAATCACTCCATGTTACTAACATAGGATGGGATTATATTTTGATTACACGTAGAGGCTCTACGCAGTTGGTCATTCACTCAAACATGTATGCTGATTAAATGCATTATATATTGCATTATTTAATAAGCAGTCGAAAGTTCAAGAATCTTTTTATTTTTCAGTTCTTTGCGATGATGAACAGGCGAAGCTTAGATTTTATAATAGGTAAGTTTTATTTTCAAAAAATGTTTCACTCTTAAGGTCGTACCCTACCTCAAATTGCTTAGCATGATCCTCCGTTATGCCGAAAATACTGCAGCATTAATTTTGAAATAAATATATGTTAAAGTTGAGGATTGATGCTAGGTCCTATGTTTGGCGAAAACACGATTAAGTACTTACATAAACAATTCTCTTTAGAAAAAAAATTCAAGGTTACCTCTAAACTATAACTATAAGGAACTATAAACTGCTGGTATTAAAAAAAAATACTTCAAATTGGATCATGAAATTTTCCATAGTAACTGAACTAACTATGAACTAAATATAAAGCAGTTCTTATGTTTTATATATTTTTTTAATTACCTTTATTTTCACCGTAAAAAGCAATTACCTAAACTATTCGAGACTTGAGAACCGCCAGCACCCCACTCCATCTCGCTCTCAGTCAGGCCGCGAGTAGTATGGTGCGAGCGAGATAAAATTTGAGGTAGGGGCCTTAAAGTGTAGGTATAATTTCGTTTTCAGTACAAATAGGTCCACTATAATGTTCATCTTCTTGCCCTTATCCCCATTAGCCGTCATCTCAGAAATCTTTCACACAATCCATCCATCGCTACTTTGGTCTATCGCCTCTTATGACTGACTATCCACATTCATACTCAAAATTTTCTTCACAACATCTTCCTCATTCATGAGAACATGCCCAACATGACAGACAACCGATTTCCACACAAAGAGTCACCATTTTTTTTTTTTTTAAGTCTACTTGGATTTTTTTTTTCAGTTCTTTCGATAACTTTATCGAAGTGCCGCTCGTTGATAGCCAACGTATATTATCTCTGTCTTGCTACAACTCCAGCAGATCGACGATAATATTCACCCATGGATTCACAGGAAAGTATAAAGAAAATACGACACATATTTACTTACAGTATCTTGCTTAGGTATAGGTAGGTACCTATACCTAAAATACTGTAAGTACAACAGTAAACTACACTTGAATATTGTAAGTAGGTACTTACAATATTCAAGTGTAGTTTAGGTACCTATATGTTCTCGGATATGTATACATTATTAATGGAAATGGGAGTGAACAGTTTTCCGACTAAGTCGAGCTCTTGTTCTGATTCAGATGAAGTGATCTCTGGAACATAAATACGCTGAGAACGAAAGTGACCTATCTCAAAATTTTAGTAAAATGAGTTAAATATACAAAAGGACTCAAAAAAGTACACTTTATCACACTTATATTCAAAAAAAGACCATTAATGGTCAGAGAGGGATAGAGGGTTTTTCGGTTTTTGTGGGCCTAAGTTTTGCTACAATTCATAATCATAAAGTGACCAATTTATGGTATAGGTCACTTTCTTATTCCTAATATTAACAACCTAGGGGACAGAAAACCCTGCCAGGGTTACGGAATAGTCCGAAAGGGATACCGGGACCCTGGCAACAGGCAACTGAAGGAACACGGGTGGGTTTTAGTCAGTAAGAGTCTGACACGCCCTCCCGCTCCGACCAGAGCGGGAGGAGTCATTTGATGATTTGCCACCGAAAAAAAAAAAAAAAAAGGGGGACAGAAAACAAATAAGGTCAATTTCTTGTTTTATTATAAACAAGAAAGTGTTAACCGTGTTGACCTTATTTTAAAAATTCGTTTTTTTTAACAATCTTGGTGACATAAATCAAATTCGGTGACTTATTTGTATTAAGACATGAGTTAAACTCATGGACTACCTATTTTTTCCAAAAGTTACTTTATATAAATTATTTTTATAATTATTTTATTTGAGTTAGAATTATTATTCAAAATAAATCTAACACGAAAAAAAAAACACTACTAAAACGTTGACTTCACAGGCATTATTCATACTGCTTATTACGATAGTCAGCTTAAGGTCAGAGCTCAGAGAGAGGAAATAATAAAAAATAATTTACAGGTCATCCCAAGGGGCCTGCGGTGACTGCTGTAATAACAGCGTATTTGGAGCAAGGACAGAGTAATGTTGCTCTCTTGAACTGGGACCGTCTAGCCGCTCCAATATATAATTCGATCGCTCAGTCTTACTTAACTTGGGCTATACCCAATGCATTTAAGGTGAGTTTATGAATAATTTTACTAAAATAAATCTATATCAAAAAAGTAAGGTATCTATTACACTTGATAACTCGGTTACAGACGTTTCGCATACGAGCATACGTACAAGCGCGCTACAGCTCGCCCTCCAAAAATCTGAACGCACGTTTAAGTGCCAACATACGTTTTGCACTAAACAGTGGGTTTCGCAGTAGAATTGTGGATCTGGTATTATTAGCTTATAAACTTGTGAGCAAGCGTATACGAGAATTACGAGAACACAAAAACGGGCTTACACGTGCAGAAAAACGCCAGTGTGTCACTTCGAATTTTTACACACCTACGTTTCTGAGCTATTCCTATTTATTTAATCTATCTCATCTGATTCCATTTCACTTTAAAGAATAAATAAGTATCAATTCCTAATGCCAATATCCCTCCACTCTCACTACTCTTTTCCGCTTTAAATTGTATAACAAAGTGCTGTCGACAGTCTCAATGGTTCCTTTGTTTCTGCTCGAAGCGGGAGCGTAGGTAATGTATGTCATTGTATGAATATTAAGATTGAGCTCTGAAGTCTACACGTCTCTATATGTACCCGAGCTTCACACGTATACCTGCATAGCATTTAAAGTGCTACCAAAAATGTTGATTACCCGACATTTAAAATAAAGACAAGCAAGTTTGTGCAATAAAATGGCGACTCTAAACGCGGGAATTCTTCATTTCGGCCAATATGAATACAAATTTTATAATGAGTACAACGATGTCTTACTCAGCTCGCTGCGGACTTTGCTGACGTTCTGCTGAACCTGTCCGCGCACGGCCTGGATTTGAATAAGACGCACTTAGTGGGCCATTCCCTGGGTGCGCAAATTATTGGCATCACTGGCAACAAACTGGCGAGGAAAGGAGTCCAATTGCCTTGGTAAATATTTGCTTACTTCGTCTGTTTAATATTTTAAGTACCTACGGTTTTAAGCTCAATGCAAATATTTGATTGAAAGATCTAGTGTTGGTCAATATTTGCGTTTTTAAAGGTCAGTGTTGTTTGAGAGATTCGTACCTTTATAATGTAACTTTAAAACCTGATTAATTGAAAATCTTCATCTGAAACAAAATACTTCCCATCAACTTGCAATATTATTCCTACACATTATATCGAACCCCATAATTTCATGCTCCATACTTTAGAGTAATAGCCTCTATAATTTCTCTCTTCATTAAATGATAATAACTTTAACAGGATCACCGGTTTAGACCCTGCAGGCGTCGTATTTGACGGCAAACTGCCGTCTGATAGATTAAATTCTCAATCTGCTAAGTTTGTGGACGTCATCCACTCAGACCCTAGCAGATACGGCAGCAGAAAGGAACTGGGTACCGTTGACTTCTGGCCTAACTACAGAGCCTTTGGGGCTGTCGTGCAACCTGGCTGCGACGACAAATCCCACCCGAGGTTTTCTCCTGAAGGTAAGGTTTTCAAAACCAGCTAGCTCTTTGGTAGACTTGCCCAATTCCAGAATAATAATTGAAACAAAAGTTATTTGTATTTATTTGCCAAAACATCTTCGTAGCTACCAACCGACATTATTTTATTGCGCGAGTGATTCTTTTTGTTCAATTTGCATTTGTCAGATTAAAAAAAATATATATTTTCGTTCTTTTGCACAGTGACCATTAAAATTTAGTAAATGATTACTTTTGTAACAAAATAACACTTTGTTTGCGCTTTTTGTCGAGTTTTTAATTTGTTGAAAGTTTTATGTTGTCCTCGTTTAGTGTGTTTCTAATGGCATTTTGCATTTACTGTACCATTTTCAGATCTGTGCAATCATCACAAATCTTGGCAGTTCCTCGTGGACTCTATAAAGTACCCAGGGTCTGTGATGGGGACCTACGCTAAAAGCTTCAGGGTATGGAAGAACTATTCGAAGCCGGAACGATTCGCTAATGTATTGGAAATTGGAAAATATTATGACATAGTGTAAGTTTCACAATTTATATTTATTTTCAGATGATTTGTTGTTAAAATGACCCTCATCATTTAAAATTCGAAATAATTATTAAAACTATAGGTATTCAGCACATACTTCTAACCTATCTGGAAAAGAGCAACCGAGCGAGTGAAGTATTATCAATTAATAATAATGTGCAAAGCCTCGTTTAAACCGTTCGGTGGCGGGCTATATTTTCCGCGAGCCACTAACCGCTGCCACTGGCGCGGCGCCGTGTCCCGCGTTAAACATTCAGCTACATAAGTGACACTCCAACTACTTATGTGTCTGCTATGTGCTTGCCTACATACCAAATATTTGACACCTATAATTAATTTAGGTATCGGTATACCCCAAAAAAATGGCTGTGGTTAATGAATAATATGGCAGCAAGTATAACTATAACTACTTACCTAAAAATAAAAAGTAATTTATAATTTTCAGGACTTCAAATTATTTATGAACTCTGATCGAAAATAAATACTCAGTACTACTTACCTACATAAAGTAATGTTCGAAAATATTATTGATTTCAGTGTACCTGGAAACTACTATTTCACGACGGCTGCATTGTCGCCGCACGGACTCGCTGAAAACGGCTTGTAGATTTACATACATTCGTTTAAAATTATACTTTATGGCTGTGATCATCCATCTACGTTCCTACCAAATCGTAAATGAATAAATGTAGAAAAAAAAAAGTCGGTGCCGTCATCCACTAATATCAGTATTTTTAAGTAAGAACTAGTTGATAATAAGTCCGGGATCAAGTCTCCGACTTACAAAAATCCTCTAACTTTCAAAAGTTTGATGTCTCCAAATTAAGTAGGAATAATATTTTAAATTGTGTGTAAAGTAAGAAATAATTAGTGACGAGGTCTTCAAGACACTTAATGTTATAATTATGCAAATCCAAAACTTTGCCGATAATTACCGCTACTGAAGATAATGATTCATCGAATATCACGCAAATTAATCATCGAAGATGGAGGAATTTTTGCACAAATCATTAAAGCACTTAAAAGGCAAATGGATTCTCTGATGTGGATGCCAAATGGATTCTGAACATTTTATAGATAGGCCTGTGCCTACCTGGCCTATTGTTACGCAGAATGCGGCAATTATAAACGTAGAGCTTATATAAGGTAGGTACTTATGATTGGTACTTTTCTTTTTACCATTTCCGAGTCCATCTTACAAAGTTGAAAAATATCAAATGTCGTTTTAAATATTAATAACATCCTTTTTTGCTCGTAACTCTTTATTTAAAATATTTACTTAACGATAACTTTAAGTAGGCACTTCGAAAAATAAAATATGAAAAATAAAATATTATGTCTTTTAATTAAGGGTTTTTGAAAAGAAATAAAATTCTGCATCGTTTCTGTACGAATGAGCAGAGGCACTTGATTAAGCTGGATGAATCGCTGCACACGTTACCGTCATCACACATCTACTACCTGTAGCAATCGTTAATTTGAATAGTTCTTGCTGTAGGTACCGTGTTGTGTTGTACCATGTTTCTTTAAGGGGCACTCACGCATTTTTGTACGCATCGCTTATTTCATGGATCAGAGAGCCGTAGAAAAATAAAAATAACATCACTAGTATGTGTGAACCCTCGTTCCGTCAAAGCTTCATGTAGAAAGGGGTGTTATTTGGAACAGGACAGTCCATCAGAGGAACACATACGGAGCATTCCCCTGGGCAGGTCCGACCACAGGCTAGACCGTATCCAGTCACACTGTTTAAATAAACCACTGAAAACGGTTTTTAAATGCATCTCCTGAGGCTGTATGTCGCCCCCGAGCTCGAATACTGACGGATGGCATCTTAGACATCAGCATAATATACATGGGTATCACAACCTGTGCTCATATTTGCATAGTAATACTTTTCTTCATTATATAAATACAACTTGGTATTATCTGGTGAAGGCAATAAAATGAGGTACTTTAACATCAACACCGATCGAAGCCACAACAGGAAAGTCGTCTCAACTTTCAATCGTTCTTTTTCCAGTAATGGAAGAAGCCTTAGAAAATTATTAGATATTTGTCTAGGGTTATAACTTCCTTTCCAATACTGTAGGGTAGAATATGAATATATTTCACGACCCACGTTGAAAAGGGAGTAAAGAAAAACGTAGAATATCTATATCAGCTGCAGTTACCCCGAGATTGTCATAAAAATCAATTGAGAGGAAGGGTTATCGTAACCCGTAGAAAGACAATGGGCTGATAACGTATAACTAGGTTCATAATGCAAGTCTATCAATAGTACAGTTCGATTCAAATTTAATGGCGGCTCGGAAGTTAGCTTTTTGCTGCGCACTCCACCCCTCACACCCGCGCTGACACACGAAATTGTTACTGCGCAGCGACTCGCCTCATGATCCGAGCCGCCATTAAGTTTGAATTGAACTGTACCAGCTAGCGCAACACTATCTTATGTCACTGATTCGCCTGCCATTATCTTAATTTTTTTGGGGTCGGCGACATGTCCCTTTCTTCCTTATTTCTCTATTAGTCGTCATCCTAATCTAATCAATTATAATTGAGGGTTTAAGTTTCTGCCTTGACTTCAAAAACCTGCAATCTCATTGCGTAACACATTTTCGTAAACGATTAAGACTAATCTGTTTCATTTTGACGGTTCAACAACATTCATTGCCTTATTTACGTTGTTGTGCAGATTTTTTTTCGAATAATGAAGCAATGGATTAGCAGTCAGTTTCAAAACGATTTAGATTGTAATTGATCGTGTATTACGCAATTAGGGTGCTGATGTATTTCTTGAAATTAGCAAATCCGGGTTTATTAATTAGAACGTTGGATTAAAACGTTTAACGATATTGTTAGGTAAAAGTATGCATATTTATGTCAGATTTGTGATGATTTATTATATCTAGCGATCCACTCACACCTGCGCGGTTTAAACGACTTCACAAAACATTGACATTCCTTTATTAGGTGTATGTAAGTGTAATATTAATACAGAGTGACTTTGAAAAAAATCGACACAATTAAAAGGGGCGTTCTACCCTTCAAATATAAACAACTTTTATAATCGGACCAATCAAAATCGCATAAAAATTTCGACAGGTCGAATTTGTTGCGAATTCGATTCTTCCCATAGTAAAAGTCGTTTATATTTGACGGGTAGAACGCCCCCTTAAAGGCTCTTACATACTGGGGCGATTCGCCGCGCGACGCGAATTTTAACAAAACAATTCCTGAGAAAACTTCACGGCGAACAATGCGGTGGCGTCGCGTCGCGCGGCGAATCGCCCCCGTATGTAAGAGCCTTTAAGGACAATGCCAAAAATCGGCTCGAATTGTATGGAGCGCCTGACAGAATTTCTATAATAATGATAATTCATAATAAAAAACAGTAAGAATTATATAATATAAATAAAATCTGTAGAATCACTCCGTTAAAAAGTCAATTTAAATAGTTATTCAATTTAACAACACATTCCATAGCTACAATTTCAACTAGAAATGTTGCCAATACCAAAATAAAACAATATCGATACGAAATTACACTTTCGAATCGATTACAATAATATGAAGATACGTAAGTGAATTTATTACTTACATAATTGTCACTCGTAATTATATTAATAAATAGCGTTTAGTTATATTTTTTAATAAGTTAATTATAATTTATAGTAATGTAATAATTAAAAATATTTTTAGTTCGATTATCGATACCGTTTAGAATAGTTTATTCCTAATAAAGTAATTATAGTGCTGGCAGCACTTGATGTAAAACTATAACTGGATTTGTCATTTTCAAAAAAGTTTGACTTCTCCCGCGTGGTGTCACGAGTAACGAAGTATTTCCGTATTTTTTTGAGTTTTTTGTTTGTATATTGCTGTGTTACTGGACTCCGATTTTTCTACCATTTACGGCTACCTTGGCTGTTGACACTGAGGATAATATGCTAAAAGTCATTAATTCATAGTTTATTTCATGATATCGTTAATATCAGAAGTGTCAAGTGGTCAACTTAAAAAAAAAACTATATATTTTTTGGTGTGCTTCTAATAGAAAACTAATTATACTATCAAATTCTATATTTATTTTCCTTTTTTATGTTCATCTTTGTCGGTTCTGGCCGCGCCTTGTGGGAAGCCCTGGCATTCTCCTTTTGTCGATTGTTTTCAATGTCACCTGTATATATTCACTAAAGTTTAGTGTGTACCTATATACAGCGCCTGAACCGTCCCGAATAAAAAATAAAATTTAATGATGAAAAGAAGACGAAAACTGCTTCAAATCCGTTGCGTAGTCTATGAGAACAATGTGGTGCGACTTTTTTCATCGAATATTACGTGTGTTATTTATAATAGGTGTCTAACTAATTATGTATATTATTTGAAAGGTGAGAACAACTTCACGTGGTCATGATGTATGTCATTGAAGCAGGCGGGGATAGTTATATTATATAGAATACGTAATAATGCATCATTTTATTAAGTAAAAACACCCGTGAATTCTCATAGCTAAGGTATGTGGGAATATTTTATCTTTTCATAATACCTACATATTTCTAACACCAAACTCTAACGTATTTTGTTCGAGAGCTAGTTCTTTCAAAGTTACTCGGGCGTCTCAACCGTCCAACATGTCATGTCCCAGTGGCCAAGATCTCGACTCGATATTAAATAGCTCAAGTCGTATGTGTGGCACGAACAGGGTAACCCCGAAAAACACGGTCAATTAGGCAGAGGCGTATTTTAAGATTCAGCGCCCTGGGCCTGAAAAGTTTGCCGCCCCATAAATTAAAGGAAAAAAAAAAACGAAACTAGTCCCGAGTCCCGATGGAGTCGGACCGACCGACACGCCGCCGGTCAGTAAGGGCCGAGTCGGGCAGCAGCGGCCCCTCGGCCACAAGACTAAATTCTGTGCCACCCACTGACAAAAGGTGCGTGGCACGCGGCTGCTCGCGTCACCGCGGGCAGCCTCGCGAACTTTTCAAACTTTTCAAGCGATACTGGTCTTTTCAGTATGTAGATAAAGTTTAAAATAATTTCACACTGAAAGTGCTCGCCGCGTCGCTGCCGGCCGCTACCATTCCGGTGTGACTCGGCCCTTATACGATAGTCCCGCGTTTTGATGTCTAGCAAATTTACAACCAAATGAGTTTTAATATTCGTTAAGTAGGCTTATTTTAAATTTCTTCAAAACAAAGGCTAATAAAGCTGAGCGCGAGGTGCGGAATACGCTGCCCCTCGCAGCCTACCACCCCGGGCCATGGCCCTTTTGGCCCCAGGGTAAATACACCACTGCAACTAGGTATTCACTGATCTTTTAGAACAGCTTCCATTCTCCCCCAATGACTCGGCAAAATTCTTTACAAAGATTGTACCTATTGACTCAGCAATTAAAATGATAAACATTTGCCTATTTGTTACTTTGTTCCGCGTTTAGGGATAAATACCTACGTCGGCATAGAGCTACGCCGGCACGACTAATTGACCTAATTTGAATAAGCTTTCAGTAAGCACATTTTCTCGAATTTAGTTTCACTTATTTTGTTAAAGGTAAAGCAGATTAAGAAAGGGTGATAAGAGTGATTACGGTCTTAATAATTTAATGTGAAAGTTCGTTAAAACGTTTTGATGAGTTAGTATGAAGCTTTGAAATCTTGTAGTTTATCCGAAATAAATTCGCCGGCTTTGGAAAACATTATTTTGATACGTAAAGTAATGATGGAACTAATTAAATAACGGTTAATGTCAAAGTAAAATTAATAATATAGAAGTACTTCAGTTTATATAGCATAATCAACTGATACATTAATTTGATTAACAGTCAATCAACAAGGTAATGTAAAATGTCGATGGCGCTAAATCGAGCACGGCAATTTTCATTGCGTTTTAACGCAGCCGGGACGTAACCAAAGTCGTTTGGTACATCTGTTTGACAATTTACGCTTTTAATAATAGCCGACACTGCCTTTGAATCGGTCGCGCACGAATTAACAACCGGCAAAATTAAAGCCTTCAAACTTTTTGCAGAGCCAGCAGCGGACCGATAGAGCGGGTTTCGTTCTGCCCTTATTTAGCCGCGGGGGGATATTCTCAAAATTAGAAACGTCCCAAATCGGCTTCGTTACATTGTAACTCGTTGTAATAGAGTTGTTCCCGAAAATATTGTTGCTTTTGTTTCAAGTTGCTGATCAATCTATTCGCGCATAAAGTTGCTGTACATAATTAAGAAGCGAGAAACCCTACAACGACGGGATTCACTTTATTTTCTGCGCATATTTGATTAAATTAAAAACATTATTCTTGATACACTTCAGTAGCAATAATACTAAATAAAACACCAAGACATAGCGCTGCGAACAATACAGTGAAGCATGCACTAACTAAGTACACCATTTTCTGTGCATACAAGTTCACACGCACACATGTATAACCAAACTACACCTCACTGCTCAGTAAAGTAAGTGCATAGGTACATGTTTATGAAACCGGCCTCGCACTGTTGACAGCGCTAAGTCTTGTTTTTGTATTTGGTCTGAGAATAAACTAAAACGATAAACAGAAAAAGAGTTACCTGCACGATAAAGAATTCGACAAATAAACTTATCAATGCTCAGTTTCGTTAGTTCTTCAGGTAAGCCCAGCAGGAGTAATTTACGATAAGTGGTCGATATCATTATGACGATATTAATGGTACCTAACATCCATTACAAATTCGTTGAATGTCCCTTCCGTGGACATACGGAAATAGTGTCTAGTAACAAGCAACTTTGTATTATTTATGTATATGGTACACTTGGGGCCCGATTGACAAGCGTTACATCTGCAAGTGACTGTATTTATGAGATGCTCCGCTTCAAACTAAAGATTGAGTGCACATCGTATCGACTTGAATCCTATCGGAAAATATCTGTTACACACTTAAAATATAATTTGAATAAATATATCATATACCTACATCGTAATATTACTTTAGTGGCATAAATATGAATCTTAGGAAAACTAGTTGCTCTTTATAATAACTTTTTCCATTATTTACACTAAGCTCATTCTGGCCTGGAGTGTAAGTAATGCGAGTGCGCCAAGCGAGTTCGCTCCTTGTAATTATAGACTAAGACCTACAAAATTATCCACTAGGACTAGTATTTTCATAATTTATGCAAGCCAAAGTGTAGGGTTGAAACAACGGGCCAAGTATACCTGTGTTCAGCCAATTACCTGAATATCAAACCTGAAGTCAATTACCCGAGTACCTACAACGCGGTGTGGATATACAACTTTAATGCGAATCGATATTATTTTACATCGATGTTTTTATATTATATGGAGCTTATCGAATGATATTGTTAGTGGTAGCTAAATAAAATAAAACACGCGTCATCACGGTACTGGCTTGGTGGCAATTAGTCTGCGTGTCGCACGATATGTATTCTTTCGTAATTGGAAATATTAAAATTCGATTGGAATTTATATTGGCATTCGGTGTTATAGCTGCAGATATAAAGAGTTTTTTTTATTTATTTACTATCGGGTTTCAGTTAAAAATAATTTAATTTGGTAGTCATGGACCTAAAAATGCAATTACCTATTCGGGGAGAAACTCGCTACTGCTTCGTTCCCATTTTTACAATAATATAAGTAAATATTTTTTTTTAAACAAACTTTTAATGAACTAAAAAGGATTTTCCCATGGCCACCATCCGGCTCTTGGCACTTGTTAATACATAGCCAATGAGTCCAAATACGATGGTGCTATCTTGTTTGATTGCGGAGTTCCTATGCCCAACTTCTAGCTCCATCATCAGACCAGCTCCATGGTATATTTATTCAAAATGTCTCGGTAGTTATAAAAGTAAGCCTAGTTTCAGCTCAATCGCTAGAAAGTGCGGATGCCAGGAGGTGCTTGAAAAATGGATGACAATAATTGGAGTAACCGGAAACACATACGAACAGAGCTAGCTAATATAAAGCTTGTAAAAAAACATTGATTGATTGATTAGGAGTTGCGATTATAATATTCGATTTAGCGTCAACTTAAAATGTACATTTATCTATTTTTCTATGATATGAGTACTTTTACGATAGGAAGGAAATATTAATGTTTGCTATGTTTACTTTTGTACTTATTTCAGTATGAGTGCGAGTACGTATGAGTGCGACTCAATGTAGGTTATTAAATTACCATTCTCGTATTAATGCTAATTATTTGGTAAAATACTAAAGTTAATTATAAAATATTATGTTACTTCACTGTGATGTATACCTACCAAAACGCTACTATACAAATGATGCAACTAAAATAACAGATTTCAGGTTAATTAAATCTACCCACACCCTTTTTCTTTGACGTAAACTATAGAGACTATGGGCTATTTTTAATTAGATAACATTAAACTTAAAGATACAGTAATAAGAATTAAATATAATTGCTAAATTAAGGAATAGAAATTAAATCTAAGGATTTAAATAAACATACAGGTTAAATAGAGAACATCTGATTCAAGTAATTGATTCCTTTACCTATGTCAACGTACGGGAAGTAACCAACTAAACGGCACGGTTAGACTGCATCATTTCAATAGACAACATTCACAGACCAGCCTGTTATTGTCCCACTCAAAGGCATTTCTCATGCATAAAACAAATGAGTATTGATCACCATGCTTGCTCACTGCATTGACAATTTCTGAATATTAACTAATGAACATAATGAACATACATAGGTACCGGTCAAAATCATAACCCTCCTTTTTGCTTCGCTGTTCGGTTGAATTATGCGATCCACACGGTTTTTTTTTCATGTTTCCTTTACATGTATGGTGAGTGAGTGTCAACCCATTTTTAGGGTTCCGTAGTCAACAAGGAACCCTAAAAATGGGTTGACACTCACTCACCATACATGTAAAGGCAACATGAAAAAAGTTTCGCCATGTCCGTCTGTCTGTCTGTCCGCCTGTCCGCAGCTTAGCTCAGAGACAGTTGATTAGAAAGATGTTATTTGGTATGGGTATACTTAAAAATCACGCCGACAAAGTGGTAAAAAAACACAAGAAGAAAATAGTTATTTGTGCAACAAGAGAGCAAAGTTGTTTTTTGCTGCGAGTGTTGATTTTGAATCCCGAGTAAGCGAAGGATTCTATAATAAATAATTCTATAATAAATCCTGAGCACAGCGAGGGATTCAAAGACAAGAGATGCAAATAACTTTGGTCTCGTGTAACACATACAACTTTTCACCTCAGCAGCGAAAACATGTTAGATATTAGAAAATATTAGGGGAACATATTAGGGGTTTAACCGTATAGTTCGGAAACGCCCCCGATTGGACCCGAGCACACAAACCTTCGCCGGCTCGGTAGCGGGACCCATTCGACCCCAGAATGACGACATACGACACCCTAACATGATTATGTAAATATTTAATAATATGCTACCCATCAAATCTTATAAATGTGCGTTAATTAAGAGAGTTTGATAAAAACTCATTAAGTTAACGCCATTAAATCTTTTTTAATTAGCGTGCAAGTTAATTAATTTACCTTATATAATCCAAGACTGTCAATACGATAGTCGCCATTTTGATGACAGTGGTGGTCGAGGCTAAAAAACATAAAAATTAGACATAAAAATTTCGAATATCCAAACTCCCCCACAGGGGCAGTGAATAATACATCATTAAATTATTTGAAGAATTCATCCATTGTTCAATTATACCGGATGACATTTTTTACCGTCTCGAGCATAATAAGGTGTGTTGTGTAAGTGGAACAGAAGCCATATCCGAGAATATTTGCTTAGTACCAATGAGATTGTATAGGTTCGGAATTTCCTTAAAAAAAAATGAAAACTATCCAACCTACGGCCCGTGCGTAAAACTAATAATAGCCAAAATAGGAGATACTAAACGGCGTAGGCTGCGATCGCGCGTGAATGAAAGTTGTACGTGTGTGCGAGCGAAACGCACACACATTTCTTTTGCGTAGAAACCTACTAAGCGGCCGCCCCTCGCATGGTACAGTCGTGTTTAAAACGTTTCCAAAATCAAATTCAAAATCAACGCAATAACATTTATACTCCACTTACTAATAAACTAAGACAACCCTGATCTACAAATAAAATGAACACAATACCCAAAACATACAATACAAATACCCAATTGACTAAATAAGCCTCAAACCAAAAGAGTAAGTAGATAATAACTTAACACAAATAAGAAAACAACCTACCTACAATAATAAAACACAACAAACACTTACGTAAGTACAAATAAAAACCCCACCAATTTACCAATTAAAAAGATAAAATAATTAGAAAACCCATCCTTACAAATAAAACGAAAACGGTAACAAAGGCTCGGCACGAACTTTTAAAACAATCTAAGTAATCTTTTTTAAATAATTCGAAATAATAAATACTTGAATAAGCAAGAATACTCGACTGTACTTCATTCAAAATGAAAAGGACGGCCATACATGCGGGAGCAAGAACATTGACAGCGACCTTCTGTTCGGCCCGTTGCTAAGTAACGTCGGCCTGCCTATTTTATCGCTCTGCGCACACACACGTACATGGACACTTGATGTGTGCGTGAGAGTTCACTTACCGGGGTTGACGTACGAGAGCCGAGCAGCTGAGCGGTACTCGCGCGCGGGCGACACGACCGACCGACGCGCACGCGCATTGCGCGCAATAAAATTAATGGATTTGTAAAAGGCAGTGCAATTACCCATCACTTTGCCATTACTAACTAAGCCGTCCAAGGTCGAGATGACCCGTTTGTTACCCGACTACGGCGAAGCAAAAAGGAGGGTTATTTAAATGATTACCTAGTTTGTGATTCCGAAAATTACACTAAATTATTATTATTTACAAAAAATGAACATAGGTCTGTACCTACCTTTTTAGCGATATCGCAGTAGGTAATTATTGTTCAAAATGTTTCCTTCTAAACATAAACTAGCACGTCTTTGCATATTGTTTGATAAACTTCGAGGCGTGTCTCTATCACTTTTTAAAACATTAAAAGCGTCTATAATTCGCTGTTTTAAGTCACTAACACTTTGAGCTTCTTCGGTATACACTAAACGTAAGACAAAACGTTTTAGTTCGGCCCACAAATAAAAGTCAAGGGGTGTTAAGTCTGGTGACCTCGGCCGCCAGTTCACAGGTCCACCGTGACCTATCCACTTATCACCGAATTGACCATCGAGATAGGCGCGCACAGATCGTTTGTAGTGAGCTGGACATCCGTCGTGCTGGAAGTACATGTCTTGCAGATGGAACGTCTTGCAACATGGTGTCAATGACGGAACTTATCATTTGTAGATACGTTATTCCCATCAATCGATCTTCAATCCAAACTGGACCAATTTGAGGCAGCGACTGAAGATGTTCTTCTTCTGCGTACATTCGCCTCGCACTGTCTATTTTCACAAAACAAGATATAAAATCGCACCATTGCCATTGCGAGGTATCTACCTCGCAATGGCAATGGTGCGATGGCGATGGACGAATATTCTAACGTAGAGTATCTACTCTACGTTAGAATATTCGTACATGTTTAGATACGATAACTATGACCGGGTGGACGATGCATACGCGGAAACAAACCGCGCGACGTCACGCCACCGTGACTAATCGCAGGTGACTGAAGTGCGGGACGCGGGCGGGCGGGGGGATGCGCGAGCGAGCGGCTCCGGCGCGGCGGTGGCGGCGGCTCGTGCGCCTGATGATATCAAAGAAGCCGACGCAAGTGCGGCGAGTACCTATCGGCCGCAAAGGAACGTATCTACGAATTCATTGATAAATTCCGCGCATTTAGTAGGGTGCGTATGATTTAAATTTCGATATTTTTTCATCGATTTATTCTTTTTTTTTTTAATTTCTGTTTTTATTGTTTTAGTATGAAAAGTTTACTTCAAATGGGTAGCAGTTTTTGATAGATCAATTTGTTCAAATTCTTTTAATTAGTAGGTGTTTCGCAAACACTTTTACATAACTTCAATATTTTTTGTTAGTTGTATGAGCTTGGTAGTTTTTGTTTTTATCAGGTTATTTGAGTACCTAATAGAAAAATTCAATAATATACCTATACCCAATGATATTATATTAAACAGATATGTTGTGAGCGCGCAATCGTGAAGACTCGAAAACACCCCAATTTGTAACATATTGACTTTAGTTTGCGACACGCATGGCGCGAGTAATACGCTTAGTTGAAGCAGCTAAAAAATTCAAAAAATGCCATCGTGTGTATTTAGAAAGTGTACCAATTATGATACCAAAGTTAATAAAACACAAGGGATCTCGTATCATATGTAGGTACGCAATATACTTCGATTTATTATTAAATTTCAATTATTTTCCTAATATTCTGATATTTGGAGGTTAGAAAAAAGAAAGAAATGGGAATACATTTGTTTGACGTGAGGATGACAAGGACGCATTCACTCCGCACATAGAATAAAAATACAGATGCGAATATCGTAGGCAGTAAAGTCATCGTTACCCCACAGTTCTGTTTTCCTTTTTTCTAACCTTGTATTATTTATCATTTTGTCTTATGAAATGATTGATATACTTAAATAGAAATTAAACATGTCATTTGCAGGAAAAGAAAATATAGATAGCTTACCATTACCATAATGTATCACGGAGAATACTAAAGTAAAGCTATTTCTATTTTTTATCACCTCATTTAAGCTGCCAGCCCACAGTTGATAATCGGTGGCCAATTTTTAGTAGGAGCCAAATGAAACAGTAGAGATCAAACGTTGTAGGTACAAACCGCATGCAAAAATTTAGTACGCGCGGTTTTTACCTTCTGTCTCGTTAAATTTGTTAGTCTGTGATGCCAATATTCTGTGATTGGTGACCAGAATAATGTTGGTTTACATTCACGCGCAACTGACAACACTAGCTGTCTCTTTTTTTCTTGTTGTTTTTGTCAAGCCATCTCTTTTCTATCATTTTTACTTGTAGTGAAATGTAAAATAAATGAAATGTGGGTATGTGTGCAGCCGCTGCTGCGGAACACTTTTTTCTGTTGTTTTGTGAGTGTATAACATATCTGTTAATATAATATCATTGCCTATACCTTTACTTTAGAAGCTGAGTGCAAAAACAATTGAAAGTAAAAAATCGAATCTTGTGAAAAGTTTCACTCTGGAATCTCACATCATGATGCAAGTTTAATTTTAATTCAAAGTGGTCAGTACGTTAAAAAAGGCAATTTCATATTTAAACTCATATTATTACCTAAAGGTAAAAAATACAACATGGTAATACCACATTAGTAAAACGAACAAAATAAAAAAAATAAAAGTTAAATTAAAAACATTTAAAACCTTAGCAGATGAACCTTAACATATTTGCAATTTTACGGTTATCCTTACGTTTATCCTTACGTTTTATTTTTTGTTTCTTTTTTGGGCCTACCTAGATATCGAAATTAAAACTTCGAATCGACTAGTTTCTATCTCTCGCTTTTTTCATATGGAAGTAAAAGTGACAGAACAAAGTGAAATTCAAATCTTTCGAATTTTGTGAGTACACCCATGACATGTTCTCGGCATTTAGAAAAAAAATAATTAAAAAGTTACTTTGTCTCACGCTCGCAGCAAAATCGAACTTTGCTCACTGTCTGTAGACAGCAAAACCTGCTCGTTTGAGGCGCTGAGGTTAAAATTTTTTTTTGCGTACCTCCCCGTCACTTAAAGTGGATACTTTTTTTTTTCTCGCCTATTCCGTGGTGTTGGGAGTCGTTGGAAAGGTCATTCAAAAATTTTGAACGTTTGTGAAAACCATTTTTAGATTCAGATATCTATTTGCGAAATATTAAGCTTTAAAATGCTAATTTTTGTTAGAGTCAAGTGTCCCCCCTCTGCCAGCTAAATAGTTGGTTTTGAATATATGAAAAAATTCACGGCAGTAGTATAACAAAAAAGGAAAACTATCACAGCTAAGTAGGCCCCAAAAGTTACCGAGTAATAATCGACCAACTTACATTTGCAGTTGCAAAAACATGTTGAAATAAGCTAAATGAGGTCGGCGTTTCCTATCTGACTACCCTCAGAAGAAAGGTCCAAACAAACTCAGAGTTCGCAAGCTCTTTTAAAGTCCAGACATAATCTTGGTCAGGCCATAAGGGTTCCCATTTCGCCATTTGGATCCGCAACCTAAGAAAGAACTTTGGTTCTGGCCACGAAGTATTTACTTCGTGGTTCTTGACATGTCTTGGTAATGCTGCCATCCTACCCGAAGAGATGCGAGCTAGCCTACTCAGACCGTGGGAATCTACCATAAGCCGTAAACATCCTTATTATTGTTCGATTTATTCATTCAGTACTTAGAAATAAATATTTCTGTATATTTGTTTGCTATGTCTATAAATATACAAAAGAAAAAAAAAATCAAGACGAACTGAAATCCCATCTTAAAAATGAACCAAATATAAACGCTATTGTATGAATATACAGCTGCTGCCTACGGTGTATGTAGTATTAACAAAAGACATGATATTTATTATATCTATTCGAGTGTATTACATATTACCCGGGTCAAGATAAGTAGGAAAATAGTTTGGGTTTCTCAGTTGGGACGTTCTTATTCATAGTGAAAGCCTGGAATTTAGAATCATTACTCTCAAATATGCATGTGTTAAGGTTTGTAATACAGAATTGCACATATGTGCGTAATAGGTAAGATTAACGCTACATTGTGTGTAAAATTATAATTTCGATTCAGTAACCTTTAACTTTTGTAAGTAGGCAAGACATTTACATAAAACGTGAGCAAAGTCCAAGCTTCATTAAGTTAAATTCTACGAAGCCTAAGGTTTATGAAATTTCATTAAGTAGTCGCATGTCGTACTGTTAGCTCCACTGTTATAGGACCAATACGAATACCCTACGCCGCTATGGGGCTACCTATTAGGTCAGGTTACAAAAATAAAAAATAATAGCCTTTCTCATATGACAATACTCTAATTTTAATACGTCTTGCATCCTGATCAGTCATCTTCGCTATCAATTTTTTTTCATACGGCGTATTTAGAACACTTTCGGTACAATTCTGTAAAAACACCGTTTGAAAACTATGGTGAAGTATGCATGAGCTGTTGTCGTAATTAGGTGGTTACTAACACCTACCTATTCGTGAAGATAGTACTTACAGCGAAATATTGTTAAATGCATAATTCGTAATCTAATAGTCTTTATCTTTATGTACATGTATTAAAAAGGGGGAAGGAGACATTAAAAAAAATGTTCGCATCGCTGTCCAGGAAAAGTGCCCAAAAGTTGAGTAAGACGTACTGTGCGGGTCTGGTTTACAGAATAGTATTGTTCGAAAGTACCTGTTTACGTTATACTGCGATGTTAAACCCCAGCAACAATACAAGATGCACAATAGCGACCTGTATTATTGCCAACTGGTAAGAGCTCAGGTGAAGCTGTATTTCTAAGTCCTCGTTATGACTTCGAGCTGTGCTAATACAGGTGTAAGCACGACTTAGTCGGAAGCTCGACAGCTGTCTCAGTTTACTGGATCTTGTTAGGTCAGTACTACAGATATTGTAAATGAACATTGAAAGAAAGAAAAATATTTTATTTGGGACCCGCACAGGAAATACAAACAGTAATAAATAAAAGTAACAAAAATTTTCGAATACAGGAAAACAAAAAAATAACGACCTATGCCAAAGGATCCTATCTCAGCTTAAGCTGCGATGTCTAAAAAATAAATACCACAGCGCTAAAATTCTGATAGGGCCCGCTTTGATGCCACGGACACACCTACGGACATATAAATCCTACTAGGTGATTACGAAATAAAAGAACAGTAACATTGAATACCGACATCGATAACCACCCATTGAACTATTGACGCGCGAGAATCCCAACACAAGCACTTAGTTTAGTTAGATCTGTAAAAGATTATAAGCTGCAAACGACAATGCAGTAAGTAGATCAAAAACAATCTGCCTAGCCGTGGGCGTACCCAGCTTCTAACCTAGGGGGGGCGAGTAAAGTCAAGATTTTTTGGTCGGATCGTCCGCGGCTGTTTGGTCATACACACTACACAAACACACCTACATGAAACATTAGGTATATGTAGTGTAGTGTGTAGGGCAAACAGCCGCAAATGATCCTGCTTTATAGGTAGTTAAATAAATAAAAGTAAATTTGACTATGCATGCATTTTTATTTTATTTAAATCGCTTCTACTTTAAATAACGTCTTTCGTGAAAGAATCGCCCTACTACTGTTTACAAGTTTTTTATGTACACTGAACAAACAAAGTCCATTTAACCTGTCTTTAATCATTGTTGATCTCAGCCACGTTTTCACGCGTCTTCTCCGTGTACTCAGACGCTTGAAAACGTGGACAGACAGATTTCTATACTTTGATATAGGTAGACACTGAATGAATATTTTTTAATCATCTACGTTTGATTTAGCTCCTTTAAAACAATAACATGTCAAATAAAATAAATGTTAGTCGCTCGCAACCTCAGCTCGCAACTCCCTACCGAAGATTACCAAATACAACCGAGCTTTCGAACGCTGGGCTAGATTCGGTAATCTTCGTCCGCCATCGTCGCGCGCGGTTTTTTGGCAATTGCACCGTGCATTTTGCCACGCTGCACGGTTTATTTATAAGTTAGAGCATAAGGCCCCGTTTACACCTTGATTAGTAATTAGTCGAGTACATACATGTTCTGCGAGAATTCCACATTTCCCCCCTGGGTACGCCCATGTAGCCTAGCCTTTTCCCAACTATGTTGGGGTCGGCTTCCAGTCTAACCAGATGCAGCTGTAATACCAGTATTTACATGGGGCGACTGCCTATCTCACCTCCATAATCCAGTAACTGGGTAATACGATACCCCTTGGTAATAAGACTGATTGTCAGACTTTCGGGCTTCTGACGACCCATAACGACTGTCAAAGATCCTCGAATGACAGCCGGGGCCGAGTCTCGATATGTAAAGATGGTCACCCATTCATGGATCAACCCCGGCAAGCGTAGCTTGAGCTGATGGATCGACCCGTGCGGCTGTTATTACTTACCACGAGCTCCTCAGTGCAGTAAGTACATGCGGTACAATAACCACAGTGACAAGGTAGCAGAATTCTTTAAAAAAAATGTCACAATGACATTTGTGTGTAACTAGCTGCTGCCCGCGGCTGCCCGGAAAATAAAAGCCTGGCCTAAGTTACTCTTTTTACCCGACTACGGCGAAGAAAAAAGGAGGGTTATGATTTTGACCGGTATGTATGTATGTATGTATGTTCATCTGTTCCCTCCTATCTTCCAAACCACTTATCACAGTTTGACAAATGAGGTATCGTTAAAAGCGTCGTGATTGTCCGCTGGTTATAGGCTATTTGAAGTCACATTAAATTAAAAATGGCGCCCTCTAGAGGACATAAAGTGAGGAAGTTAAAAAAAAAAAAAAATGGTTTAATCGTACCATGTTGGGTATCAAATGAAAGGGCTTAATGAGCACATTTCAAAAATATATATATTATAACCCCAAAAGAATTTAAAAAAAACAAGTAATAAAAACTAAAACCCAACTACGACTTAAAAGGTATAAACAAGACACCACAGACAGACAAATTAAAAATCTGGAGTCACACGTAATCTGTTCGATTTATGCCCTAACACGTGTGACTCCGGATTTGTCCTACTGCTGGACAAACGCCTCCCTCTTCCTTTCCTATATATACTACACTCTCTCACTCACTTTGACTGCCCCGTTGGTCTCGTGGTCGCAAGCGCGACTGCAGAGCGTGGGGTCCTGGGTTCGATTCCCGGGTCGGGCAAAGTGTTATTCGATTTTTCCATCAGGTATTTCGTAGTAACAGCCCGGAGTTTGGAAGTTGGCGGTGTGATACCCCCGTGCCTCGGAAAGCACGTTAAGCCGTTGGTCCTACGCCTGATCTCTCTCCGGTCGTGTCGGATTGCCGTCCCATCGGACTATGAGAGTGAGGGAAGAGAGAGTGCACTTGTGTCTGCGCAAACACTTGTGCACTATAATATCTCCCGCGCCGAAGGCTAGTCTCCGTTGAGATTGGCCGCCGTGGCCGAAAATTCTGGAGGACTATATATATATACTACACTAGCTGATGCCCGCGGCTACGCCCGCGTGGATATCGGTTATTATATACTAAAACTTTCCTCGAGAACCACTCTATCCATTGGTGAAAACAGTATGGAATTCGGTGCAGTACTTTTGAGTTTATAGGGAACAGACAGACGCGGCGAAGGACTATGTTTTATAATATGTAGCGATAAAGCTACAATCTACACAGAGTTCAACAGGAAATTAAAAACCACCTTCCAAGTCTAGAGCAATAGAATTTCAGCTAATTACCGTCTCCGCTCACGCCGTATTGATGGAAAAGGAAAAGTGGATTGAGAGGTGAATGAAAAAGGGCTGTAGAGCCCTTACTTCTTTGCTGATAGAACTAATGCACCGTCCTGAAACTTATTGGCCACCATTAGTCATTCTAATGCGGACATAAATTGCGGGGTCCGTCGCTTTATTGACCTACCACTCGTATTGCATTTCATTATTAAAAAAGTAAACTTATGAAAGGATTTAGGGCTGTCCGTATGGGTTAGAGCTTAGGTTTTAATGAAGAGGCTTTGACACACTTATTCTTTTTAATTCGATTATTTCTCATAAAAGTCGTCATGGTTAAATATAATTATTGTATAGATAGGTAATAATAATAATATATATTATTGGTTGATAAAATGTACATACACAAACACACATTGACAGGCATACAAATTGATGGCAACTATTCTAGAAATGAGCTTCGCTATGGCATGTAATGGATACTCACTTTATCTATTAGTATTAAGTACAAAAAAATACAAATTCTGAATACCAAACTCAAACAGAACCTTTCTTACTCTAAAATAAAATAAGAATACCTCTTTTATAATTTTCTCGAAGGTAGACAGTGACAGCATGGCATCTCTTCAACCCTAAGCTCACCGAGCGGGTCAGCAACCGTGCGGGCGGCGGCGGCCCGTCGAACCTCGTCAAATATTAAAAAGAGGAATCGACTTTCGACTTTCTCATGCACATTAATATGAGTATTGCCGCATTATTTATGCAGGCTATGCAAATATAGACAACATTATTCATTAGTGCTGCATTTCACTAGATATTGATGAAAGATTCTTAGAACTGTCTTGCACCGGTATAAAATATTAAATATTGACACTGACGAGCAATATAGAAAAGCCACTTATTTATCATGAAATATTTCGGAAACCACGCAAGATCATTCAAATGTATTTAAGTAGCGCATAAAAAATCCCTATAGACCAGATTTTTTGGCACTTTTCAAGTTGCTTTTTTATATTGCTCGTCATTATACAGGGTGTTAAGGTAAAACACTGTTATCCTTTAAACCAGTGGTTTGGTGTCGTTTATTGAACGTAAGATCAATGGAAAATGACGACTTTTTAATTTATTCTTAAGTTACATTTTACTACTAGAGTATTTTACCCTTTCACCTCTGCGCTAGGGCAACGAACTTGCGTCTCAACACGAGTAGGGGGGCGAGACGTGACCTCACCGGCCGCGAGCGCGACCCCTCCCTCAGTCAGTCAGCTGTTTCGCTAGCGAGCACGGTGTCGGATGGATTTAAAAAATATATTTTAATGAAAATAATGTTTTTTTTGTTGTGACTCGGTCATTTATTTGTATATTTAAGTCAACTAGCCATGGTTTGAGTGACAACGGTGTTTACCCTGACACACTGTAGATACTGTACTCTATTCTAATATTACCAATTTATATTTGAGTAGCGGACCCGGCAGACGGTGTCCTGCCCGAACAGCGCCACCTACCGGGTTCAATTGTATTTTCAAACCATCTAGGGAAGGGACCCACTCAAATATGCACACAAAATTCCATCCAAATCGGTCCAGCCGTTTAGTAGGAGTTAGTTACTGATTCAGTGCCGTCACAGTCAAGAGGGAGAGGTATATTTTTCACTTGCCTGCGTAGGGACGCAACATTTTTCAGGAAAATGCGTAAAGCTCTCTGAACAAATAAAGATTCAGTAATTCGCGTTTGCAGAACTAAAAAACTTAGTTTACCCTTACTTTTATGTTTCTTAATCATTATCAAGTACACATAATGGCTAAACGAAATAGCGTTAATCTGTTGGTAGCAGAGTTAGGTATGTCTGTGCAGAAGATGAGATGCCTCAAATGTAGGACATGTAAGTACCTACCTAAAGTTATATAATCTCATCACGCAGAGCTATCAATACTCGTAGCAATGCATTTTCTCTACCATGTGGTTTTCATCAAAGACTGGTTTAATATCTAAGTAAATACATTTTTTTACAAGCTTTATATTAGCTTGCTCTGTTCGTATGTCTTTCCGGTTACTCCTTTTGTCAACAATTTTTCAAGCACTTCCTGGCATCCGATTGAGCTGAAACTTGGCATACTTATACAACTACCGAGACATTTTGAAAAAATGATACCATGGACCTGGTCTGATGATGTAGCAGGAAGTTGGACATAGGAACTCCTCAATCCTCCTCTACTTTGTAATACCTACATTATTTCTAAGCTTTACACTGTATTTTACCAATTTTTATTTCTTGAATAAATTTATTATTATTTATTTTATTTTAATCAAACAAGATAGCACCATCGTGTTTGGACTCATTGGTTATGTATTGACAAGTGCCTTGACACTAGGTGGTGTTCAGAGTCTGATGATGGAGCCCGAAGGTGGCCATGGGAAAACCCCAATGAAACAAGGTATATGGTAGGTACCTACTCTTTATTATTAATAAATGAAATAAAATATAAGTAAAAATCTTTTTAAGAACAAGCTTTGAATGAACTAAAAAGTTCTAAATAAAACTTACGTAAACATAGAACTTTAATATTTTGTTAAAAGCTTGAGGCGTAATTGTCCTTCTTAGTATAAATTAAAAATAAGCCTCAAGCTTTTAACAAAATATTAAAGTTCTATGTTTACGTAAGTTTTATTTAGAACTTTTTAGTTCATTCAAAGCTTGTTCTAAAAAAGATTTTTACTTATATTTTATTTCATTTATTAATAATAAAGAGTAGGTACCTACCATACCATATAATAAATGACCTTTAATTAACACTTGCTAAGCATTACCAATAAATGTACAGAAGGTTAGACTGGAAGCGACCCCAACGGCCGGTTGAAAAGGCTGATGAATTAACACTACTTTGTTATAATATGCATTATCAACACAAACAAGCATAGCCAAGCTCTTTTTTTTTCGTAAGCTCTTATAATACGGGATATTACATTCCTTAGCAGCAAGGACACAAATAAAAATGTTTAAAACATATTGCCTATCTTGCAACTCCGCTCCTCCTGGATATTGGGTTTATAACAATTCATTTTCTCTGTAGATAGGGTATTACAATTGGCATGCTACCAAAATGGAGGATTTCCCAAATTGTATTGCCAAGAAAAAATGCTGGTTTCATGGCTTCATTTAGGTCGTATACGTTACTTTTTGCTCGCGTCTGTATTAATTAGATATTAAAATATTTTATTTGGAGAGCTTTAGGATTAATCAGTCATAATTTGGCAAAACAGAGAGAAACCAACGGATTAGATACCAGTACAAAACAGTCTTACAGGATTGATTGCATTCTACAAATTATAATTGAATTCCCTAGTGGTATCAAATCGAAGGCAATAAACATAACTTGGGCAGTGATAGCATACATTTTCGAATGAAGCAAGTTAATTATTATTTCGTCACTCAATTAGTAAACTAAAATCAAAACTCAAAGAGTAATTAACACTTTGACTTGTTTAAAGAAGGTCGTTGTGCACAAAAAGCCATTGCGATTCTTTAGTAATAAAACGATTAGATACACAAATTAATAAGAGTAAAAAAAACTTTAACAATGCAACCAATAAAAACAATACCTATTCCAAAAGAAATACCTACTTAAGAACTACCTACTACATTTATTACACAACATTTTTAGAGGTTTAGTTATAATGTAAAAATATGATATTAAGGGGGATGCGCTAGAGTGGCCCGCGAAATTCTTTTTTTGCAATTTTCAGGTAAGTATCAGGTTGTATGTTGATCTAAATATTATTAGCGCTCGTAACAAATATGGATTTACAGAATTACAAACATTAAAATCAGCAATACAACTCTCTAAGCTCATGTAAGTGCATTGAATGACTATTTCATGAAATCATGACAATTGGCACTTTCATGAACTTAGAGAGTTGTATTGCTGATTCTAATGTTTATAATTCTGTAAATCCATATTTGTTACGAGTTAGATCAACATACAACCTGATACTGACCTGCAAATTGCAAAAAACGTAAGAAAATTTGAATTTCGCGGGCTACCCTAGCGCATCAACCTTAAATTAACAGATATGTTATAAGCGCGCAATCGTGAAGACTCGAAAACATTCCAATAGGGAATATGCATGTGATTCAAATATGGGTCAAATATTTTTTTCTATAAACTATTTTACTTCAGAATTAAGCCTCCATCAATATTTTTTAATAAAATTTCTTTTTGAGCGAGAAATTAATTTTTAAAAAGTCCCAAAAAACTGTGGGTAATTCAAATACTTGAAAAGGCTAAGAGCGGATGTGACGTAACAATCCGGGCTAACAATCAAAATGTCAATGTCAAGTCAATCAACAAGTGTCAAGTCAATGTCAAACGCTCATAGAAAAAGGAGTGTTTGACGTTGACTTGACAGTTGCTTGTCTGTTTTCACGAACTGTGACGTCACCACACCAAGCGCGCCAAATGGAGGGCGTTTAAATAGCCCGGATCTGTTGGATATTTTTAAACATTTTTTTAACAACTTTAAATTGCTTTTTTGCCGTCGAATTTTTTTTTACTATTATTTGACGATGTAAACTATCGAATAAAAATATTAAAAAAATACATGCATATTCCCTATTGTAACGTTTTTACTTGTAGTGAAATGTAAAAATGAATGAAACGTGGGTATTTGTGTCGCTGCTGCGGAACACTTTTTTCGGTTATTTTGTGAGTGCATAACATATCTGTTAATTTAATATCATTGCGTAAGTATTTATTTTGTTTACGTCAGGAAAAAAATATTAATGCATTATTCACTTCAAATGTAGGTACCTATTCCTCCGAAGACATGTCTTACCGTGCGTTTGCACTGGTGAAACATTTACAACAACACATGTTGAAGTCTCTAATTTCTGTCAATGTTCCATACAATTTTTGACGGGAACTACAAATTTCAACATGTTTTGTTGTAAATGTTTCGCCAGTGCAAATGCACAGTCAGGAAATACCATATCCAAACAAATGTGAAAAGCAAGTCGACGAAATGTTTTACATTGTAATAAGGCACTTATGAAGTAACTCAACAGGCGGACAGGGACGCATGCGCCCTTACTCCTGAAGCTATTCGTGTTTGAAAGTTTTCAGTCGGCGCGCCACCACAGAATCGCGCGGCTGTCGGCGTCTGCTTCCCTTACTTACTTCGCTTCGAGTGCGAAAACAATCGGCAAACAATTCACAAAGTGTTGCGAGACTATGAACTATTCAATACATTTCGTGCTCCTCATACTGTGCTCAAGTGGGTATCGATTGCTCATATTATTATGTAAATGTTGTAGTTGTTTCTATCAGTTTACTATTGCGTGTTCAAAGTTTAGCTCGTGTGTAATTTTCCCGTCATCCTGCCTTCTGATTGTAGGCGATTGTGCTGTGTTTTGAGTAACAATGACGCCTTTTGTTTCCACTGCTTTCATGTGTACCTACGGCAAAATTATTAAAATTCGTTTACATAAGGACGTGCGATGTTTTTAGATCAAATATAAAATTCAGGAAGGGGGAACAATGACTATACCGCAGTATCGAAAATGAGCCCATAAAAACTGGCAGTTATTTGTGTACCTTAATCTTCCTTTGGGATAATTTTCTAGACTTTTATTGTCTTATTATGTAGGTATTTTTTGTAAAATCATTTATTTGAATATTGATCAGTGATCGGAATAGGTAGAGCTAATACCCTACCTAAAGTTCGAAAAAGAACAGAGACAAAGTGGAGACGCCTTACGACAAAATATTTTTTCGGGACTAATGTCCCGTGTTTCGGAACATTACTTAAGTACAACCAAAATTAGTAAAGTAAAACAGCTATCGAATTCATTTCCAGTTTCTGATAAAAAAAACTACTGTTTTGCAACTGAAGTCGAGGTGTTGGTTTGAATTTTCATGACATCTAATGTTACTCCACACCAGCGCATTTATAATTAATTTATTCATTATTGCTCCATTTATAATTCTTTTTACCTTTCGTAGTACAGTAATCTTATTGTAGGTGCATCGTCTTCACATATAATTATATAATTAATGTATACAAAATGTTGTAAAACATTTTTAAAAGAGTAACGATAGAGTTTCTTGCCCATTCTTCTCCATACGAAAACTACCTTTTGGAAGGGGCAACTAGAATCAATTCTATTTCTTTGTTTGACGTTCAAAAGTGCCATATATGTGCCTATTTGAAATAAATTATTTGACTTTGACTTTATATTAAATGTACTTAAGTGATATCCCGAAATCCCGACATTAGTCCCGAAAAAATATTTTAGTCGTAAGGAAGTCTCCACTTTTTTTGTCTCTCTCCTTTGAACTTTAGGTAGATTAGCTCTACCTATTCCGATCACTGATAATGATAGATGAAAAACACCAACTTTTTTGTTTCTTTGTTGAACCATAAGACCGAAACCCATCTACCTTCCTCATATATATCTTCTGCAAAATTAAGTAAATTTCTTGGCGTAAAGTTCTAAACCACATGTATTCTGAACTTAACTTCTACAATAAACAATTAACGAGTTAACAATTAAATGCAAAATCATGCAAATAGCTTCATTCGCGCAGAAAGTTCCGCTTTTGGACGTGATTAAGTTCCCGGTAATGTATCCACTTGGTAACTTATGTAAGCGTTGGTTCAAAACACTGTCTAAAGTTCGAAAAAGAACAGAGACAAAGTGGAGACGCCTTACGACAAAATATTTTTTCGGGACTAATGTCCCGTGTTTCGGAACATTACTTAAGTACAACCAAAATTAGTAAAGTAAAACAGCTATCGAATTCATTTCCAGTTTCTGATAAAAAAAACTACTGTTTTGCAACTGAAGTCGAGGTGTTGGTTTGAATTTTCATGACATCTAATGTTACTCCACACCAGCGCATTTATAATTAATTTATTCATTATTGCTCCATTTATAATTCTTTTTACCTTTCGTAGTACAGTAATCTTATTGTAGGTGCATCGTCTTCACATATAATTATATAATTAATGTATACAAAATGTTGTAAAACATTTTTAAAAGAGTAACGATAGAGTTTCTTGCCCATTCTTCTCCATACGAAAACTACCTTTTGGAAGGGGCAACTAGAATCAATTCTATTTCTTTGTTTGACGTTCAAAAGTGCCATATATGTGCCTATTTGAAATAAATTATTTGACTTTGACTTTATATTAAATGTACTTAAGTGATATCCCGAAATCCCGACATTAGTCCCGAAAAAATATTTTAGTCGTAAGGAAGTCTCCACTTTTTTTGTCTCTCTCCTTTGAACTTTAGGTAGATTAGCTCTACCTATTCCGATCACTGATAATGATAGATGAAAAACACCAACTTTTTTGTTTCTTTGTTGAACCATAAGACCGAAACCCATCTACCTTCCTCATATATATCTTCTGCAAAATTAAGTAAATTTCTTGGCGTAAAGTTCTAAACCACATGTATTCTGAACTTAACTTCTACAATAAACAATTAACGAGTTAACAATTAAATGCAAAATCATGCAAATAGCTTCATTCGCGCAGAAAGTTCCGCTTTTGGACGTGATTAAGTTCCCGGTAATGTATCCACTTGGTAACTTATGTAAGCGTTGGTTCAAAACACTGTCAAGTTTCAAAGCTGAGCTCATGATAGGTAACGTCTAACTTTTTAAATTGATAGTCAGTTTTGCTGCTCAGTTTGTTAAATAAGAGAAGTTTGGGCAACAGATTCTAGCCTGGTTTTAAAAGCTTTTAGTTCAGGTTCACATAATTACTTAAATTAATTTTGTATGTCATATGTTATTGCTGAAAGGTTAGAAAGTCCTTTATGGAGGCAATGGATACGCATTCATGTAAAATAGTTCCTCATGTAAATAGTACTAACACTTATTCTTAAGTTCTTTTTTTATGTATTTACTAACACTTTATGGACAGTAATGTCTGAAATAAATAAATTGAATTCAATTGAATATGGAAGAATTTTAATGGAGGAAGGTTTCGGTTCCGAAATCAACAGTCCATTATCTTCATGGAATTCTGGAAAAGCTTTTTTTTCATTTCAGGCTTCATAATATGTATAATACAATAACATAAACTATTATACATTACTTCCTACATACGAGTACTAGGTAAAATGAACTACCGTATGACAAGCAATCGGAACTGCGCGGATATGACGGTTAATTTCCTGTTTTGGTAACGATACCATTCGTTTCTTCTGTTTCTCGTAAAGTATACCTACAAACGTAGATACGGGAATACTCGGCACAATACCGTACCTGCCCACTTCTATGTAATACAAAGGGATTGATACGCATTGGGTAACGTCATCCGACATCGTACTGAAATATTGACGGGATTGCTTTGTGGCTTTGTGTCAAGCGTTTTGTTTATTGTTGGCTACAGTGACGAAGGATCTTTATACGCACGAGTATTTTGGCAATTCAAAATTAAAACCATTTACAAAAGGCACTTAAACATCAAAGTACTCTTTTACACCGCGCTGCCATTGTGCCCAGAAGACTGGTCACATTATGGCAATGCTAATGGTAGTAGAGAATGTTCGCACATATATTTTAACGGGTTTTTCTCAAAAAATCTTTTACCCTTCGCCACCTGGTAAGAAAAGTATCATAATAATAGCCCGCTAGTGTGACATTACTTACGTTAGATATAAAACGTCAAATATACTTTTATATTTGTTATAAAACTATTGGAAGAAGACAAAAATAACCAATTTCGTTACAAAGTTTCGGATTGGCTTGACGAGTTTGTCGTAAAGGCAAAAGTTTGTTATTAAATACCTGATACCTAATACCTACCTTGATACCTAATTACATGACTTTTAAGCATTCCTAACCACTTAAACAATATTACGTAACCTTGGGCTGAGGTACTTACTGACAGATTCAGTTTCTTGTTCAGAATACTAGGTAATATTATTAGAGCTAATAGAAGAAATTGCTTTTCAGCCATCAAAAATATTTTTTCACAAACCCTAAAGCTACTTTAAGATTTTCTTTCTCAGACAATTTAATTGAACAATAATAAAAGAAGCAACTTTACGATGTGCTACGTCTAGACTAACATAAAATATCTAAAATGTAATAAGGTAGGTACCTAACTGGCAAAGTTTTATAGGAAACGGCAGGATGTTAGATTTCAGATATCAATATCTTTTTATGGCCCTTCGTTACTGAACCTGAGGCGTAAACAACTCTACGAATTGCTTCATACAATATTACAATATGATTCCGTCTATCGACTATCTCATATCTATTTCACACAAGACTACTCTAACATAGAATGGAACAGAATGAAAAACGTTCAATTGGAAAATGATTTCACAAGAACCTGCTAGATGTATCTACTTGAAATAGACAATGGTGCCGATTCTCTTGTCACAAATTCTCTAAACTAAACTAAAAATCACTAAAATTTAGTTTATTCCTGTCAAACGACGATTTCCCATTCTGAAAATAGACTAAACTGACACAACTTAACTATAATTTAGTTTGACAGCACTAAGATGGCACTGAGTTTTAATTTAGTGAAAATGCTATTCTGAATTTGACGTTTTAACCAAAATTTTTGTTCTATATCTAAAATCCTCTAACTAACTCTGACTATTTTTAATCACGATTAAAAATGTGTGGAATAAAATTAGATGTCATTAACTAAATTAAACCAGCACCTCGAATTCAGTTGTAAAACGGTACTGTATCTTTTTTTTATTTTCTTTTGCTTATTCTCGAAAATGGTGTGTCCTATCGCAAAAATAATGAAAATTTCAACCCCCTTTGCAACACTCAAACCCGTAATGCTCAACATGTTGGTAATTTTATTTTTTTGTTTTCTTCCAAAAAGTGAAAAATTCCATAGAAAAATACGTCGAGACGGCAACATTGCGCGCCTTTCCGGCTCAAAAAAATCACGTGGTAGGCAAATAAGTAGGTACCAAGTGGAGTCGCGATTGTCAAATTCGATTTTAGTTGTGTCAAAATAATTTTTAAATTTAGAGATTTTTTTTGGCAGAATAGCTCGTAAGATTCTCATAGTAAAAAGTAAGGAATTTTAGTGATAGTGTAGTTAGTTTAGTTCGGTGTACAAGAGAATCGGCACCAATATTGTTTGACGACTATTTTTTAAAGTGATCCCTGACAGTCTGTTCAATTTAATCCCTTGTCAAGTGATTTGATTGGTCGGTGTTATTTATTTCAACGAATTTCGATAGCTAACATGAGGCTTACTAGCTGATTGAATGATCAGAGATTTAAAACCGGATGATATTTGATGGGGGCTAGAGAATATGCATGAGTGCTACCTATCTCATTACGTCAAATGGTGGTTCTCGAACTTTAAAATCAAATTAAAGTTCATGGTTCATTTACATTAATTTCCAATTAGATGTGTAGGACATCACTCAGACCATCCCTCGCAACGCTTGCTCCGTATTCGAACTCAATCGGTGCCATGCCGGAGATGTAGCTATATTTCTCCGCGTGTGAGCAGAGTTCAATAAGGATTCGTAGGTTCGAACTAAGATTATGCGATACAATATTGTTTCTCAAATTCCACGTAAGCGAACTCGCAGCCAAAGCAGTGATTGTAAGTCAATATCGCTTGATAAACAATATAAATCGACGGATAAACAAACATAAACTTAGTAATATGGGTGTAATAACAATCGAGGTTTCAATCTACTTGAAAGCCTATAACTACGAACGAAGCTATATATAATATTTAACCTATATGCTGTTATGCCACATTGCATTATTCATGGACTATTTGAGAGGGATAAACTACGAAAACAATATCTAACTGTAACGTCGGTGTAATAAATTCATATTGGCGTAGCGACGGTCTGTTATTGCAAAAGAATGTTTATTCGTCGTAGCTTGAGTGAGCATGCTTGTAATGCATGCATATTGAATGGCTTATAACATTTGTAAGGACCTAATTTATTTCTTTCTTTTTAATCGACTTCTATAAAAAAGGAGGAGGGATGCGGATTTTTTTATTGTATGTTCGGGCATAACTCCATCAGAAGGATTTACAAAATTCTTTTTTATTTCCATATAAATTTTATTAACTTTGCTTGGGTACTTTCTGTGTTAGCTTTAATAATACGTACTTAGGTATTTTTCCCACTTACCGCCTTACTAATAAACGTTGTATAGCGACTGTATAGTTACACAAAGCTTTGTCTTCTTCTTTCAAAAGTCAAATTACTTTTGAAATAAGAAGCCAAAACGTTGTGTAACTTACTACGTAACTTACTAACGTTGTGTAACGCCTTACTAATAAGCGCCATACAGCGTTTATTAGTAAGGCGGTTAGTCTATAGGGATAAAGTTATAATAATTTCCTGTCACTATTTTTTAGGTAGTAGGTATTTGAATTTGCGTGGGACAAATACCACAACTGAAAAGTGAATAATTAAACTTGTTTATAAAAAAAACTACCGTCTTCCAAAAAAAATCACTACAAAGTGAAAAATATTTTTCACTTAGTGAAAATATTTTTCACTTTGTTCTTTTGGAAGTCGGTTGATTTTTTTTTGTAAAAAGTGATCTTTCTTTCTCTCCTATGCATGTGGATTAGATATACACTTACATAAACACTGTTTATTTTTACCTACAAAGATACATACATTGGTCAAGCGTATTACGAAAGGACATGTGAAACTGTATTTCTCAACAGACCTACATTTTGACTGTCATATTGATCAATAGATAGTATGTACGGAAGCAGAAATACCTAGGTACCTATAGATAGACGGCATGCAGATGCACCGACTACTGACCAGCTACGACTAGAAGAGGGGCTGGACGGACAATGTAGCAAACTGTAGACCAACATTTCCAAGTTCCTATCAAAGTTTTCCTGGTATGGACAAAGTTCCACCGAATTCCTATTAGTGGCCACTAGACCAGAACCAAATTAAACACGACTATCTACTTCTGCACTTGATTGACCTGATGCTTAGTTTTAAAGTATCTACATAAGATTTTCACATACTTACATGCAAGGTGTAATTTTATTACTGGAAAACCTCTTACGGGGTCTCTTGTAGTTCATCGTTCTGAACATCTTTTACTCAAAATCATCTGCTTGGCCTTTTCCTTACTATGTATTTTGGACTCGGCTTCCATTCTAACCGGATGCAGCTGAATACCAGTATTTCGCAAGGAGCGACTGCCTGCCTATCTAATCTCCACAACCCAGTTACTGTATTATATACCTACGATAACCTTGTTATGACTGGTTGTCAGACTTTTGGGCTTCTCACGACCCGTAACGTTTGTCAAAGATCCAACGGCTTTTTACTATGGGACCAAAATTGAAACCGCCAAAAAAATATCAGCTGCTCCATACTTTTATGTTTGCATCTTTGTTTTGACTTTTATATAAAATACAGGGTGTTAGGGTAAACACCGTTATCCTTGCAACCAGTGGTTTGGTTTCATTTATAGAACGTAAAATCAATGGAAAATTACAACGTTTTTTTTAATTTTTTTAGATCTAAATTTTACCACAAGAGACGCAAGTTCGTTGCCCTATGCGTTAGGGCAACGAACTTGCGTCTCAACACGGGCGGGGGGTACGGGATGTGGCCTGACCGGCAGCGAGCGCGACCCCTCCCTTAGTCAGTCAGCTGTTTCGCTAGCAAGCCCGGTGTCAGATATAAACTTTTTAAAATCTTTTAATGAAAATAACGTTTTTTTTTTGTTGTGTTCGGTCATTTATTTTTATATTTAAGTCAACTACCCATGGTTTGAATGACAAGAGTGTTTACCCTTACATCCTGTATACAATCTAAACCTAACATGATGTACAAAGGCAAAAAATTAAAATATAAAGGAAACTACTGAATGTGTATAAAAATGTGTGCAATTGCGCCGCGGTCGCTAAAGTAATTTCATCGACCAGGATTATGCTAGATATAATGATTGTTATCCATTTTGGAGTAATTCATTAGCAAGTAGTAATTATCAGTTCGCCAAACAATATCCTAAACAGGAAACATATTTCGTAACTGTGGCGAGTAACATCCATGTACAGTCACGAGCAAAAGTATGTATACACTCAGAAAAATTAAATATCGATTTTCTCTTGGAATAACGATTGATTTTGAGATGATACCTATTTCATAATAGGTTCCAAAATACTATGATCCTTATAAAATAAAATTACAATCAATACAGTAGGAGAAAATCACTTTCAAAAGTTGCTAAGTGTATACATATTGGTGCTCGTGACTGTACTCGTTCGTATAATAGTGTACAGAGCACAAGCCACCATAACTGAAAACGATTTTCCTGAATAATATTTATAAGCGTGTTCGGCTTTATTCACGCTAAGAGTTCTGGTCTGGCAGCTCCGAAATATGAGGAAACTACATTCACGAAAATCCCTTTTAGTTTCCAAACCTGCTGCATAATAATTATACATATATATTTAACGGAGCTTGCAAACGTAATAGCGTATCGTAGTAAATTATGAATTGAAATTACTTTTGCAATGTATTAAACTATGCAGTATTCATTACTTAAATAATTACTAACATTTTATTGTAAAAGTTTTTCATGTGAAAAGACGTCTCAGCTTCGAGCGAGACTGAAACCAACTGAACCCTTTTCTTTATGACTACGACACATATTGAGTTGGGGTTGAAGAGGGGTGAAGATTTTCCTAACGAACGACTTGAGCTTACTGTTCTCATTATTGATCTTCATAAGTAGGTACTATTTAAAAAAAATATTGGAATTAATAATCTTCTTTTTATTTTCCAATACGTTATTTTCAAATGATGAGGTGATGTAAAAGTTACTTTATTAAACATTTAGGTACTCCGTCGAACTTGGTCAAACATTAGCATTACCTAAAATATCACACGTGACTCGTATAAAATTTGTAGGTACAAAACAATATACGCACGTCATTACTACGAATACAACACAAAATATAATTGACAGTCCTTTGTGTTAAATAATAACAAAGAAAAACATCACTAAAGCCGGATTAACCTAAAAAAATCACAAAAAAATATAAATAACAGCCGTTCTTGGCACAAAGGTTACGATAATTAATTAGCAGTGACACAAAGAAATGTATTCAGTTTTTGATCGTTGAGCTAAAAGCTAAAAAGGGGAGAATTTATTCCAGAGGAAAATAATTACCGCTCGCAAACAAAGAGATTAACTTATTCTCTGTTGCCGGCAACTGAAATACGAAAGTTATTCCACAAAGGCAACATGAATCAGATTCTCTTATATTAGGTCTGTGTTGTTATCCCCATCAATTTGTGTCCTTACTCTCATTAAGATTAATACTTTATTCATAAACCTCTACGCCAGTCGCCAATGTATTCGCTTGTCGATTCATTTCTTGGTTTTCCATTGCTTGGTAGATGATAATGTCTATAACGTGGAAATACATACAGCGTCTTTCGTAATATCTAATAACTGTATATAATAAAAAATAATTATTACTTAACTTTTTTACATTTAATCTTATATACAACTAGCAGCGCCCCGCGGTTTCACCCGCATAAGTCTCAATCCAGTGGGAATATCGGTATAGAAAATATCTTATGTCATGTTATAGGTCATGGTCTACCCATATGCCAAATTTCACCCAAAGTTCAGCTGTTTTAGCGTGAAAGCGTAATAAACAAACAAACTCACTTTCGCATTTATAATATTAGTTAAGATATAAATAAAAAATGGATATAATAATGGATGGATAAAAATGGATATAAATAATAAATAAAAAGCGGATACTTATACAAAATGGATATATAAAAAAATATGGATATTTAGGATATAAAAAATGAAATGCTGTTCGTTGGTAGGCGCATCACTTCATACCGGTTGGACCGATTTGGAAAATTAGAGTTTTAAAATATTCGATGATTCAGGTTCTTATGGATAGAAAATATTGAAAAGTTGCCGGGAAAGCTGAAAGTGCATTTTCCATGGAATTTTGTATGAGTTATTGTGTGATGGCCGGGATAACGTCTCTCGGGTCAGCTAGTTAGTTTTATATACAAACCATATTATTTAAGTGTATTTTTTAAACATCCGTCCAATGTTTGTTGTTACGTTTTCACTTTGAATAGCATTTGTACACACATACCTACATTGAAGGTCCAATTAATTCACGTCCTTATGATCTTTTGGTGTTTTCAGTCTATGTCACACAATAGGGTTTTTGTTTAGATCTCAAAACCCGAGGTGTGATAGTGGTTCTCACAAACTCACGCCAATACCGATAAGCGTCTGGCCGGCCATTGTACTACTAGCTTTTGGACTCTCCAATAATATTCTGCGACAGCGGTCAGTTGCTAAGAGGATAATCCTCAATCAACACGTAGGCAGACGGATCAGTTCTGGCAACATATGGTTTAGCACAAAGCTCTATGCACTGAATGCTAGCTAATTATTTCGAAAATCTAGTTATCCTATTTCGGAGAATAATCGGTTCACGAGTGGTACAGTCACGCGCAAAAATATGTATACACTTAGCAAAATTCAATAACCATATTTTCTTGGAATAACGATTGCAACTTTGAAATGATACCTATTTCATAATAACATGGGTTCCAAAGTACTATATTCGATAAAACATAAAATTACAATCAATACAGTAGGTGAAAATCACTTTTAAAAGTTGCTAAGTGTATACATATTGGTGCTCGTGACTGTACGTTCGAGTGGTACACACGATATGATTTAACTCATAACTACCATCTCGTGTCTTTAGTTCAGAAACAAACTACAACGTATCTCCTACGTATTCTCTCGTTGTAGGTACTTATTCTGCCGAACGAAAAAGAAATATAGTAACGAAACATAATACTATCTTTTGTATTCAGCGAACATTTAGCTGTACAGTGATGTAGGTACATCATGGAAACGTGATTAACAGAAGTAAGATGGATTTTTTTCGATATTAAACCGTATCGAACGAATTTCACATTATGTGCTTCACATTTCCGTAACTTATAAGCCATTGAAGCAGACGATTGGGATCTACTAAAAATATTTTTTTTTATCTCTTTGATCTCGATGGGATCTTAGTCCGTTACTGCTTCTTTCATATGTATGGATCATTTCGGCTTTTCGTGTTCATCTTGTTTGATTACAAGACTGATTATGAATTTGATTTGTGAATACTTGATTTAATTTAATAAATTCATGAGCTTTTTCTTGATTATAAACACGTTACATTTTCAGGGTTCCGTAGTCAACAAGGAACCCTTATAGTTTCGCCATATCCGTCTATCTTTTAGTCTATCTGTCTGTCCGCGGCTTAGCTCAGAGACTATTAGTACTAGAAAGCTGTAAGTTGGTATGGGTATATATAAATCACGCCGACAAAGTGGTAAAGTAAAACCATGAAAAAAAAACTTGACTCAAAAAAAAATTCCAGCTAAATGGTTGGTTTTGGATATGTGAAAAAATTCATGGCAATAGTATTTATAGAAATTAAAAGGAAAACTGTCACAGCTAAGTAGGCTCTACAAGTTACCGAATAATAATCGACAACTTACATTTGCAGTTGCAGAACAAGATTTTCTACTACAATGTTACGTTTGTTAGGGATAAATTCATCCCAACTACGGAACCCTTCATTGCGCGTGGTTCGACACGCACTTGGCCGGTTTTTTTATTTTTGTTTGTAGCTTCCATTACATTTTTAAAGTAAGTTCCGGTGAGTACCTATAATTAATATAAATTGTATTATTAAATTGCTTTCAAACAAACTGGAAACTTTGGTGCATAAAAGCATTCATTTTGTAATCAATAGCTTTCACTAGCATGAGCTCATTTTCTGAGAAAAATAAATTGCTTTTATTACGTTTTCGTTAAACCGCCGTTTCAGTCGAAAATCTTTTATTGCCAATTGTTTCAAATAAATTGACTGGTTTTTTTCTGAACTTTATAGTTATACATTTTTGACTATTACATTTCAGTTTTAACTTAAAACTCAAGTGTTCATAAAGGTATATTTTTTATCACAATATGCATAGACTTCAGATTCTTTTGTGGATTGCATGTAAATGGGTTCGGTGTCAGATTACGTGAGGTACCTAACTAATACTGTATTAAATGTTCGTACTTAGTTGTAATGTGTGTAATTGTCGTCGCTCAACCCATCTGACTATCCTCTAACTCTATTCAATAGTGATAGGTCCCTAATTATGTTCCACTGAACTACGAGGCGAAGTCGACACAAAGGATCGATCGATAGGATTCCGACTATTTGAAAATCTCCACTAATTAAAACCTTTGAATGTCATATTATTGTTGAGTTATTTGAAGCATTTCCAGTGAATTTAAACCATTTTGTATTGATTTAATTGTTCAATGGCCTCAAAGAGCAGGTAGTCGTTTTGTATTTTACCTTAACATTTCAGTAATATGTAGAGGCTAATGAGGATGTCAACGATGACAACTCGACATGAAAATAGTTATTTGTGCAACAAGAGAGCAAAGTTGTTTATTGCTGAGAGTGTTGATTTTGAATCCCGAGTAAGCGAAGGGTTCTGTAATTGAATCACAAGCTTAGCGAGTGATTCTAGGTTAAAATCCTGAGCACAGCGAGGTATTCAAAGATACGAGATGCAAATAACTTTGGTCTCGTGTAACACATACAACTTTTCACCTCAGCAGCGAGAACATAATTATTAGATATTATAAAATATTAGGGGAACATATTTTAGCGGTTTAAATATGAAACAGCCGTTTTATACTGAAGAACTGAAACCATTTTTTTTCTGAGGTAAAATATATTTATTTAATCAAAGTATTTTCCTCATTGTCTATACATTTCTGCCATCTAATGGGAAGGTCATTTATGCCTTTGCGGTAGAACTCTGGGGACCTGGTCTCAACAAACTGTGAAGGCATTTTGTATTACTTCCTGGGAAAAAGAAAGTTGCGGCATTTGACCTGGAGTCAGCCATTGAGTTGTTTGCTTGCGATTATCGTAAAGAATCCACCTGGACTCAACAAACTGAGTGAAGGCATTTTGTATTGAAACCCCTTCATTTCTGTACAGGTTAAACAAGGTAGGTAAGGCAAGCTTCAAGCTTCAACGCACGGTTCTCTCTGCAGATCAGTTAAATCATGGGGCACCTATTTTTCAAGCTTTTTGTCTCACCGATTGATGCAAATTGGCCATTATTTTGGGTATGCTTATGCTAACATCAAACCATGCCGCTAGTTCCTTGTTAGTTTGAAATGGAGCAGCTTATACCATCGCATCTAATTCATCGTCATTTCCTTAGTAGCTGGTCTTTCTCAGGGTTCATTCTTCAATTCGAAGTTTCCACTACGAAAGCGATTAAACCAAAAATGCAAGGTGCGTTCATTAGCCGTATCCTCTCCAAACACAGCATATATGCTGGCTAGCTGTTTCCGCTGCGTTAGTTCCACGTCGGAACTTGTATTCAAAAATTACTCTAATTTTCATGATTATATCTTTACTTTAGAAGCTTAATGCAAAAACAATTGAAAGTAAAAAATCGAATCTTGTGAAAAATGTTTCACTCGGGAATCTCACATCATGATGAAAGTTTAATTTTAATTCAAACTGGCCACGTTAAAATGACAATTTCTTAATTATACTCATATAGGTACCTAAAGGCAAAAAAATACAACATGGTAAACATTAAACCACATGGTATATTTGTAAAACAAACAATATTAAAAAAATTAAAAGTTAAATTATTACATTTAAAACCTTAACAGATGAACCATTTTACGGTTTTATGTGTATCCAAACGTTTTATTGTTTGTTTCTTTTTTGGGCCTACTAGATATCGAAATTAAAATCGAACTTCGAATCGACTTGTTCTACCTCTCGCTTTTTTCGTATCGAAGTAAAAGTGACAGAACAAAGCGAAATTCAAATCTTTCGAATTTTGTAAGTAGACCCATTATGTTCTCGGCATTTAGAAAAAATAGTAGGTATATTATGCAATTAGTGAATAAAGGACGGATTTAAAGCGAGGGCTATAGATGAATCACGAGCAAGTGAAGGATTCGATCGAACATGTCAGATTCAAGTGTTAGAATCCTTCGTCGAAAATGTGGACAAGGTATTTTTTTTTGTATTCTTTCGCAAGGAGTTCGAATATACAGGGTGTTAGTGTAAACACCGTTATCCTTGAAACCAGTGGTTTGGTTTCCTTTATAGAACGTAAAATCAATGGAAAAAAGCAATTTAAAAAAAAAAAAAAAATCTACCTTTTTCTACAAGAATATTTCACCCTGTACGTAAGGGCATCAAACTTGCGCCTCAACACGGCGGGCGGCGGTTGGCCGGGGCGGGCGGGGCGCGCGGGTCGTTACATGACCGGCCGCGTGCACGCGGCGCCTCTTCAGTCAGCTGTTTCGCAGCTCTCTCGAGCGTGTATCCATGCGTATCGGGACAGTGACGGATATTTACTTTATAAAATCTTTTAATGAAAATGATATTCACTGAAAACAGTGAATAAAAAGCATTTTGGTGTTTGGATTTAGAACACCAATATATTCAAACTCCATCTCAATGCTATACAAACTCGGATTTGATAGGTCAACATTTTCGACAAGGAGTTTAACATTAGAATAAAAACTGTTTTGTGTTCTTTGCTGTTATTAGTAAATTGGCGCTATTTTAAATACTGTAAGTTGTACGAACACACGTTTAGTGTTAATTAATAATAAATCGATTGAAAATGCATTCATTCAAGTGATGAAGAAGATGTGTTAACACCTGAGTTTAAGAAAGAGAGGGCGACCGATATAGTAGAAAATCTACGATGAGTTTTGCCAATGGAAAAATGAATATCAAGCTTCTGGCACATTTTCAGTCTGTTTTCCTAATTTATTTTAATAAGTTGTCGAAGAAAAAGAAGTCATCGACATTATGGAGTATGTATTCTATGATGTACTATAAAAGCAAGGCATAACATTGACATAACAACATACCTACTAGAAGTTGCAATTATTTTTCTCGTAGTCATGGTATAAACCGTAGGGAGTGATTCATGGTGATTGAATCACGAGCATAGCGAGTGATTCAAGTGTTAGAATCCTGAGCGACGCGAGTGATTCACGGCCCTCGATATAAATCCGTCCTTTATTCACTAATTGCATAATATAATATTGTCTCACGCTCGCAGCAAAATCGAATTTCGCTCACTGTCTGTAGGCAGTAAAACCTGCTTGTCTGAGGTGCTGAGGTGAAAAATGATTTGTTGCCTTAACGTCGAATCCCGATACGTCAAAAAATAATAATTCATTTTCCTTGGACCGAAGTGAAATTTAATGGTTTACTTAACTCAAAACCAATTTTACAGACCATATGACAAAAAAAAATAGCTTGATGGAGTCGACATTTCCTAACTGATCACCTGTGAGAAGAAATTGCAAAACAAACTCAGGGGTCAGTCTCTTTTAAAGTTCAGACATAATCTTGGCCAGAGGGCCATAAGGATCATGTAGATTCATGTCTAAAATGGTATTTTGAGGAAAGGATTTGAGTGGACCTATCCAGTTAGTGCAAGCAAGTTACTTTGGTTGGTGGTAGGGCTTATTCTAAGTCCGCCTGGCTAAATACCGCCATCTTATCTAAGTCTGTCGCCATAACAACAATGTTAACAGCATTGTTGTATTTCGGCAGTTATAGGTAAGATAGCCAGTTCCTCTGTGGTTGAGGATTCCGGGTGAATCTCGCTTCCACCTTCGGCCTGACTACTCACCATCAGGCGAGAAGCAGGCCAAGAGCTTACCCGTTGCGTTAAAAAATAATAATGACCGTACTTTCGGGATTGTCCTGATAGCCGTGGAATACCTCTCCACTCCTCTTAAGCACCTCAGGACATGTTGCCCCTTGTCGCTACGACACTTTGTGCTAGCGACCGTGCGAGTGTGCAAGTCACCCCCTGCCATTTTATTTATGTATTTTATATTTAAAAACATTGGTCAGGCAGGGGCCATAGTCTTTCCATAGTTCAAGATAACCAGTTCACCAAGCTGCCCAAACCCATAGCCCATCTTTGTTTCCATGTTCTGCAATAGTCTTACACCAACCGGGGGTTGTCCTTGGCTGCACTTGCATAGTGCGAACAGGGATACTCGTCGGTTGGTGCCTCATTCCATTTAAAATTGTCTAAGGGGCCTCTGCGAGTTGGCTTCGGCCCCTCGCACGCCTTCCAAAGTTCCGGGACCCCAGGAGAGGGTCCAGAGTCCCGAAATGTACAAATATATTATATAAAAAAAAAAAAAATGTTAGTAATCGTGTAACTCAGAACTTAAGGAGCTCAACGACTCGTCAATATAAATATAATATTCATCAATGTCAATGTGTAGGTACTAGGTCTAAGAAACTGGGATATTATTATGATTTTGCATAATAATTAAAATGTCAAGTTTTATGGTTTAATCATAAGGCTTAGCAGAGCGAGCAGCTCAATCCCAAGCTTTTTTGTCGTCTAAGAATTTTAGGGTACCGTTTTTTTACAAAGCTTGGTTGTAGTTTCAATTCAACGTAGCAGATCCGTACGCTATTAACAGATCGGTTAATTGTTCACTTTGCATATTAATTTTAATGGACAGACCTAATAAATTATCGACATAGCGTTGCAGTATGGTAATCCTGCTCATCACACTCGCAATTACATTAAATGGTAATTAAATTATACACAACATTAATTTAAATGCAGTTCCACAAACGTAGACAGTCAGTGCAACGCATCTGCTCTGCATTATTAAATAAATATTATTTTCACGTTACACTTAAGACTACCCTACCTCAAATTGCTTAGCATGATCCTCCGTTATGCCGAAAATACTTCAGATTTAATTTTGAAATAAATATATGATAAAGTTGAGGATTGATGCTAGGTCCTATGTTTGGCGAAAACACGATTACATAAAATTTTCTGTATAGAAAAAAAAAACAAAGTTACCTCTAAACCGAACTATAAACCGCTGGTATTCAAAAAATACTTCAAATTAGATCATGAAACTTTGCATAATAACTAAACTGGTATAAAGTATATAAAGCAGGTCTTACGTTTTTTTTTTTTAATTACTGTTATTTTTACCGTAAAAAGCAATCACCTAAACTATTCGAGGCTTGAAAGTCGCCAGCACCCCACTCAGTCTCGCTCTCACTCAGGCTGTGAGTAGTATGCTGCGAGCGAGATAAAATTTGAAGTAGGGTACGGCCTTAAAAGATACTTGCCGCTCAAACATTATTGGGCCAATTTGTTTTTTTGGTACCCAAACATAAAATATATTTATACCATGCCCCCTCTAAAAAGCTTATTTTATTCACTGAAAACAGTGAATAAAAAGCACTTTTAATCACTGTTTTGGTGTTTGAATTTAGAACACCAATTTGTTCGAACTCCATCTCAATGACATACAAACTCCTATTTGATTTGATTTTCGAACAGGAGTTTAGCATTAGAATTAAAACTGTTTTGTGTTCTTTGCTGTCATAAGTAAATGGGCGCTATTTTAAATATTGTAAGTTGTACGAACAAAAAGTTTAATGTTTTCAAGTGATGAAGAAGATGTGTTTAACACCTGAGTTTATGAAAGAGAGGGCGGCCGATATAGTAGAACATTTGCTACCTAACAAATCACAGCTGGTTTACATCAAAGCCTACGATGAGTTTTGCAACAGGAAAAATGAAAATCAAGCTGAGCACATTTTCAGAGTCTGTTTTCCTACCTTATTTTAATGAGTTGTCGAAAAAGAAGTCATCGGCTGATCGACATTATGGAGTATGTATTCTATGCTTCGGTGTAGTTACTATAAAAAACAAGGCATAACATTGACATAACAACATACTCGAAGTTGCAAGTTCTTTTTCTCGTAGTCATGGTATAAAGTATAGTATGCAACTCTTGAATAAAACAGATTTATAGCGAGGGCCATGAATCGCTCGCGTCGTTCAGGATTCTAACACTTGAATCACTCCCTACGGTCGTGATTCAATCATCATGAATCACTCCCTACGGTCGTGATTCAGTCGTTAGAATCCTTCACTTGCTCGTGATTCACCTATGGTCCTCGCTTTAAATCCGTCCTTTATTCACTAATTGCATAATATACTATTATTTTGTAATTGTTTAATTTACTCTTTATGTGGGTCCAGAATAAACGTCTTTCTTTATTTACAAACGTTTATGGAAAGCGTTTTTACAATTTGTAACTTTTGACGTGTCGAGGCTTTCATGACAGGCCTACAAGAAGGAATGGAAGCCTCTGGGCAAGCTTTTCGTTAGGTGACGGGTGACCATGTCTACGTACGTGAACATGGCTTTTGTTATAGGTACAGGACATTTTTTGTGAGAGTGCTTTTTTTCGTATCTTCAAAAGAGTGAGTAAAAGATTTATTTTTCTCTTTGCTCATTAATTCTGACTCTGAATAATAGGTACTTAATTGCAAAAAAAAACCTCTTATAGGAAACTTGTGTAAGTATATAACTCTTTTTTATGTTAAATATTACTTCCGAGCTACTAGAGTTTCTATTAAATTCTATATTATTGTAATAAGTTCCAACTTCTTTCTTGACATTATTCCCTTTTAATTTTTTCTGAAAAGTACCTAACGAAGGAAAACGTAACTTAGAAAAAAACATTTACACACATAAAATTTAGGTGCAAATTAACTAAGTAAGTATAATAGACCCAGTGCCGAACTCGGTCGGGATCTATTTTGTATAATACATTTAGGAATTAAAATACTTATACCTATATATGAATACTTAAACGACTTTACATAGAAGCTGAAATCCCACACCTATCTATTTGAGTGTCACAAATCTTCTGGTGAGCTTAAACTGTCATAACGAGATATAACCCAAAGCCTGCTTGTGCGTATCTAATCCATTGAAGACGAGATTACTGTCAGAATACACCCCTTTAAAAATGTATCCGTCGATGTCAGGTCTGAACCCTGAGTACTTAGTTGCCAACTAAAATGTAAGATTTACATATCAAGATGAAAATATTGCTATCTACCTACTTTGAAATAAAGAAAAACATTAACATGTCGTGAAAATAGGCTGAAACATTGTTTTTTCGTAAAAGAGAATTTAATGCATCGGTCAAACACGGGTACCTCAAAATGGACCAGTGAGGAAGATAAAATGTTCCTGGTCAATTTATCGGTACTGTGGACCGAGGAGAGGAGGTTTTATACTTGAAATGCTGAAATTTTGACCAAATTAGTTTTCACGTTAACCGTTACATTTTCTAGACCTACCACACAACATCAACAGGCTTCACAAAGGAAGATTTTCCTCGAAATCTAATCACGTCAATACCTTGTTCATAGAATGTATAGCAGTGAACATAAAACGTATGGATGTCCCTGCCCTAGTGGAGTTAGGCACGGAGTCAGTGATCCTGGACTGCGACTACAGCACAGGCGAGACCCCAGGTCCAGGACTAGTCATCAAGTGGTTCTTCAACGGGTCCACAGGACTCGTCTACCAGTGGATACCACCGCTGCAACCTCAAGTTATTGGACTTTTAAAAGGAAAAGTCGATATGAGCTTTAAAATTTCGGGTAAGTCAACATTCGTCAAAGATAACACGCACAACATCATCATCTGTCTAGCTTTTTTTTAAATATGTTGGGGTCGGCTTCTAGTCTATCACCAGGTGCAGATTTTAAATGGAGCGACTGACTATTTGACCACCACAACCTTGTAACTGGGTAACACGATACCCCTTAGTAACAGTGATTATCAGGGTTACGTATTATAATACCTAGGTTTATTCTAACTATTTTCGAGATAACTACGGTCGAAACACCTACCTTTTAAAATACCTAAAGATCATTTCACCGATTTTCGTAATAACTAATGATTCTAATGAACGAAATCCATAGAGGAGAATTTATCTACGGTTTATTCAACTACAATTAACGGACGATTCACCTACAGTTGATTTGTCTGTGGTTTACTTTCATTTGCCAAATTTATTTGCCATATTTTCTCCAAACTGGGGTAATCGAAAAATTTTCCGACTCGCTGGCACCCGAGCGTAGGCCGAAGGCCAGCCGGGAGCGAGGGCAATTTTTTTGACAGAAGATATGGCGGCAGCTTTTTTTTTATTGCAAGCGTAGCGATTGCATGACGTGAGTCGTCCATTAGGTATTTCAACAGTTGAAATATCTTAAAAAATAATTCGATTAATCGTTCGTTAGTGCGATTAATTTTAGTTTAATCAAAATTAAGTAAGTTAAACAGTAGTTGAGTCGACCAATATGCTTTATTATCAACAGTAGTTATCTTGAAAATAGTTAGAATAAACTTAGGAAAATACGTAACCGATTAACAGATGTGATGTAGTCTGTATAAATCATACATCCATAATAATAATGTGATAAATTCAGGCAACTTCCAATTTCATTACCTGTCCTAAATAATCCAGGTGAGTGAAATAGTGGGGCTATCAGGGGTATGTCATACTCGTAGATGTAAACATTACGCAGATAAGTTTTCTGAAGCTGTGCTGTTATTCGACGTGTCCCAGTTACAGATTCAGTGTATAATTATATGGATTACGAGTTCAGGGAACTTTGTAATACGCGGGTAAGACTATTGACGATCTTGTAATTAAGAGCAAAATCTTATTTGACTAGCACAACAACAACGTTTTGTTTTTGGTTACTATTTGGGATGCATTGTGAGAGGCTTCGTTGTGTGAAAGTGCATTAGTACCTACATACGGCACAATTTGAACAGACAGCCCTGCTATCATTCCTGCTAGTCTGGCTGTACTACAGGAAGGAACACCTCTGCATTACCCTTCGGAATACAGGCGTGATATTATTTTATGTTTATGTAATGACGTAAATATCGTCCCTGATCGAAAGAATAGGTACAACTTTGTAATATAAGTTTAATAACTACCCAATTATTGCTTTCTTTCAGATGAGCCGTTACAAGTCTACCGAGCCATTAAAATAATAAACCCTGGAACACACTTGAGCGGTAACTACACATGTGTGGTGTCCACCTTTATAGCGGAAGATAGTCAGACGAGATCGATGTTAGTGTACAGTAAGTAATTAACATATTATAGTCAATTACCACTTAGTTAATGATCTATTTGTATGTCACAATATTATAATTAAAGGAGGTAAGACATAAACAAGGGTTATTGACTTTATTGAAGGATTACTCGAATTGAATTATACGGTTGAATACATTTTTTTACAGTAAGTCAACTGAAACAGTATACCCAAAAACATAGGTTGATTAAAATAACAAAAGCCAAACAGTTTGTTCAATAGGTAGGAAATGTACAGTCACGAGCAATAATATGTATACACTAAGCAACTTTTAATAGTGATTTTCTCCTACCGTATTGATTGTAATTTTATGTTATATCGAACATAGTATGTTGGAACCCATATTATTATGATATAGGTATCATCTCAAAGTTGCAATCGTCGCTCCACGAAAAAATGGTTATTGAATTTTGCTAAGTGTATACATATTATTGCTCGTGACTGTAGGTATACAACGTGCCGCTACAATAGTGACATTAATTTAACACACGTATACGATTTCGCGTATTCGTTTTATGAAAATATTGGAATTTCATTAAACGTTATTATTTATTGATTTATTTACAATTTTCTAAATTACCATTCTGGAGCAACCTGTACTTAAAGAACTGTAGCGAAGCGGTCATTTGCCGGGGTCACGGATCATATTGTAGGCGAATAGAAGGAGAGCCGCGTAATTTCTTAGAAATTATGCCGACAAAGGATCTTGATCGATAGATAGATAGACCAGCGGGTAGGTAGCTTCATGAATGAATATTTTACACAGAGTGATCTCAATTTTGGTTATGTTTTTATTATTTAGTTTGTTTGAAAATTGAAATTCTCAATTTACGAATTATTTTATTTTATTATAATTTTTATGTTTACCGGCAGTTAGCCCCACCCGTGTGTTAAATTAATGTCGCCATTGTAGCGGCACGTTGTATACATCTTATTAAAGTAAACGCAGTGGAATTGGGTTTTTACAAAAATATATTGGAAGACTTCATAAAGAAACGCTGGAAGTGCTAACACGGAATAAATAAGAGGTGCTACTACTAATTAGTACTTCGGTGCAGTTATCCACAAAAAATACCTAATCTTGTTCTCAGAAATCTATACTTACTTACTACTTACTTAAAGAATAGTAGGTAGGTAGTCTACAGTAATGTGAGCTTTAAACCTCTTTTACAAACTAGACGAAATTGAAAAACGTTACTTTGTAGTTCATGTAAATTAACTCGGCTGTCAATGTAGAAACTTCTCGAACGAAAAGATATTTCGCTGAAAAAGAGATATTAAACTTATTAGTTTTCACTTCTCACTTCTATTTGGTAATAGCTAGGAGCATGGATATGTATATTTTTTTAGTTAGGCATTTTTCAGTCCCTCTTAATAAATATACAGGGTGAAATTTTATTCGTTTTTATCCTCTTATGGGCTCATTGTACTCATCATAATTAAAAACTTTGACTATGGGACCAAACCTGAAATCGCTAAAAAGAAATCAGCTGTTCCCTATATTTTAACAAGTTATGCGAACATAGGTAAATGTAGGGAACAGCTGATTTTTACAACTAAGTATTTTAACTATTTTTATTTGTGAGTTATAACAACTATTAACGACCAATCCCAATGAATGGGTTATGATTTCATGAACCTTACCAAAAAATATAGATTTTAATCACTCATGAAATTGGTTTGTTTAATATAATGTAAATAACATTCAGCAGTGCTGTTTAATATTACTACTATTTATATAAATGTCTTAGTGATAGGGAATTATAATAAGGTGCCTACTAAATTCGATAGCATGATTATGCATAATCTCGTGAACCGAACGGAGCGCTCGTGGCTACAATCACTGGGAAACTAAGTATAACTAATTATTATATGGCCGATTCCTATAATTTAGAGCCGTTCTCGGTTAAAATTAAGACTCTTGTATCTTTATGAAAATGAAGCAAAGACCTCATGCTAGTAGCATTGCATAGTACTAGACCTCCGATTATGGAAATAAGCTATCACAGGTAAAATTAGCTTACGAATCTATCTATGTTTACGCTCAGTTTGGCAATTCACGCAATTTTTAAGAACGTTCGCATTCGCATCTCTTTTGCAATCTGTCAAAAATACAATCAATTTACCATAATTTTTGACAAGTTTGACAGATTGCGACTTGAATGTGAACGTTTTTTTAAATACGTACGAGAATTGGCCTTCTGATTATTTGGAAATTCGAAATCTAGAAAGTAGAAACTATTCGACTCATCCCAAACTTCAGTTGTTAAACGATCTTTTGAAATAGGTATGAACTCTTCAATGATCTTTTATTTAAGGACACAAGTAGGTACTTACTCGCAGGTAATCCTACATTTGTCAGAGAAACTGTTTATTTTTAATTTCCGCTGTATATGTATTAGGAGGCAAAGCAAGCATAATAATAATATGCTTGAAGAATTACGATTGAAGAAAAGTAAGAATTCTATGACAGCATAACAATTAATAACAACAAACGCTTTACCTTTTCATCAAAGTAGATTTGTTGAACACAATTTTTATTATTTCTTCTGATTACTTCATTTAAAACTACGACACCTGCGTAACACGAGATCAAAATGGTGGTTTGCTCCAGCCCAAACCGAGCTGATTCGATTTGAAATTGATGCTTTAAAATTGAATCGGCTTGGTTTGGGCTACGCCTATATGTTCATCTAGTTTATCGAAACGCAGTATGGACGAGTTAGTTCTACAAAGGACACACCAATTTGCCCTGCAATCGAGTTTGACCGTCAGTATGAAAGCTTTGTATCTCTTCCGTTTCCGTCAGCGGTATCACTGATGTAACTTTCCTGCAAAAAGAATATGGGTTCACATAACGTAGTTAGAAACTAAAAAATCCAAAACCAAAGTTAGTATTTAAGATCCTGAGATGAACTCGCTTGAATCCTACAAAAATAATAAGAACTCACGTAATGTAGGCAGAAATAAATTCCCGAAAACGTACTCCGTTTTTATAAACTAAATTGTTTTCATTAGATTACTTATTACAGAATAAATTGTTTAGTGTAATTCACAGTTATTTTTGCCCTACAGGTCCGGGCAAGAGTTTTCATTTCGATCAAGAGAAAAAATATGTATTCTTAATAACATTAAAATGTGTGGCGGAATATTTGTATCCAAGACCAGTGATGACAATATTATCAAAAGGGTGAGTACTAAAGTTGTATTGTACCTGCCTAGATTTCTGTGTTTTACGCCCGCCCATGGGCGATCAAGCTAATAGCACTGGTAACAATTGAATCCACTCCGGATAGGCCTCTGCCGGGATTAACGTAGTTGACACAATGTACTTATTACAGGCCCATCTCACTCGAGCTGCATGCACATAATAACCGAAACTTAATAATAGATCAAGCCTGTTTGTGCCACATGAGTATCTTTAGGAATTCCATTATGTAAATGCTCAGCATATATTCCATGAATAGTCTGATTGCCCGGAATAGACCATCCGAAAATCTGTTCATCAATCCCAGGCCAGCATAGCAACATAACGAAAATTAAAAATAAATCTTGGAAAAGATAATAAAAAAGTTAATTATCAAGACTAATAAAAGAAGGTATAAATTATTTATTCAGAAAGTGAACAGGGCGGAAAAATATATAAAAATCGTCAGACGGGCAGACGGCAATTTTATGGGTAATTCATGAGTGAGATAAAGTCAAGTGATCTTGTTAGACGAATCTTGATGTAATATTGTGATCTTGTCGCACGAGGTTTATACGCATCTATGATCAGAACAGATGCAGGTAACAGATAATTATCTAATATTTATTATTGGTTAATATTTGGTACTTATATTAACGAGCTTATCTGGTGACTAAGTAATAACAGCCGCAAAAGTCGATCCATCAGGGTAAGCTACGCTTGCCGGGGTTGGTCCGTGGATGGGTGTCTTCTTTACATACCGAGACTCCTCCGTGCCTAGGAAAGCACTTGAAGCCGTTGGTCCCAGCTGTCATTCGTGGATCTTTGACATTTGTTACGGGTCGTCAGAAGCTCGAAAGTTTGACAACCAGTCTTACCAAGGGGTATCGTATTCCCCAGTTACTACTGGATTGTGGAGGTCAGATGGCAGTCGCTCCATGTACAATACTGGTATTCAGCGGCATCTGTCTGGAAGTCGACCCCAACATAGTTGGGAAAAGGCTAGGCAGATTGATTGATGTGGTACTAATATTGGAAATTTTACTTTCTCATTATGTTCTCTGTTGTCAATATCGATGTTTTGTCGCTTATTAAGGTTTATTTTCGTCCCTATTTTAGATATATCCAGAACGTTTGATGAACTTTAGATGAACTGAATTTATCATTGCCTGTCCATTATTGGAACAAAGTATGATGTTATCGCATTTTTCTCCAATTTAAGGCGGAACTAGTGAACAAACTCAGCCTCGCTCGGGGGCAATTTCTAAGTGACGTGTTTCACCCGACGTGCTTTAGTTTTTCTTGCTCGATTCCCTCAAGACACAGTAAAATTTTATAGCTATAAACTTTCTGAAAGATTAAACTTTTGAATGGCGAAATGCTGAGATTAAAGCCAGCCTTCAGACAAGTATAGGCAGACGTATTTTTGCAGTAAGTCTTTGCCGTAAGATGGAAATAAGGTTAATGTCGCAGTGCTATCTCAAAGACAATACTTCTCCAGGCTTTTGACATTTTTTATTTATGTAATTTGGAAACGATATTCTTATAAAGCTCATACCCCATTACTTCTATCGTAGTTGCTTTTTCTTTCTACAGAGATAGTTCAGAGGTCAGTAGGTAATATCTATACCACCTAGTACCGCTTCATGTGCGGGAAGCCTACAAATCTATTGTAGGGAAATACTCTATACAATTCCTAAGGTTCCTTAAGATTGACTGGTAGAAAATGCCTCAGGCATTAAGTCCGCCTTTGTACAGTAGTTTTTTTACCTGTGCATAGAGTTTTAATAAATAAATTAGCTCCAGTCACACAACCTTGTCTTATAAAATAAAAAAAGCGTGTTAATAAAACCTTTTTTTTAGCATGCCACTGGAGCAAGCAGTCACAGACATGAGGATGGACTCATGGGGCATGTATTCCGTGGAGACGACGGCGCTGGTCCACGACGTTGATGTCATCAGCCCCTGGGAGGAGTTCGTCTGTCTCCTGAGCTTGCCCTTAGCTAATTATACTAATAATAGAACCACTATTTATTACCCCGGTAAGTGTTATTAAATATCAGAATTTAATGACAGTGATCGGTTAATTAATGTAGGAGATCGCGTATCGGGAAGTGTAGGTCAATCGGTGGAGTAACGAACTTCGCTGAATGGCTGAGCCGGTGGATGAGAATGGCTGAACATATTATCAGCTAAATGACAGGTCTTTGTAGAGAATTATGTCCAGTACAAGGATACTATACACTATACAGGCTGACGATATTAATACTACAGATACCGTAAAATTTAACGAGGAAAGTAAAGGCTATAAAATCTCTCCGAAGTCTGGATGTTTTTGCTCGTGATTAGTACGTGTAATGACACCCTATACATAGGGAAGCCAATCCTACCGTTCAGCCTATTAGATTGGGATTAGATTGGGTTCGTTATTATGGCCATTCAACCTTCCCGCTTCATGTCTTCCATGCCATCTTTAGAAGTACGACCTTTTTGGATCAACTTATAACAAGGTTTTTCAGACTTGCATAAAAACATCGTTTATTTGTAACATTTGTGATTAAAGACATCTTAAAGGCGACCTCGTTATTGCTTTAGGTGCCACTTGTGACGACAATACACAATACACACACACAAAAAAACATAGGCAAAAATACTTAATACCTACTTACTTTAAGGTTGATGCGCTAGGGTGGCCCGCGAAATTCAAATTTTCTAACGTTTTTTGCAATGAAATAGTCATTCAATACACTTTCATGACCTTAGAGAGTTGTATTGCTGATTTTAATGTTTATAATTCTGTAAATCCATATTTGTTACGAGCGCTAATAATATTTAGATCAACATACAACCTGATACTGACCTGCAAATTGCAAAAAACGTAAGAAAATTTGAATTTGGCGGGCCACCCTAGCGCATCCCCCTTAATCATTATTAGGTAAGTATTTAGTTAATATTTTTTGCTATGTATTTTCTGGTGTACAATAAATCCTAATACGTAAGTATATAAATCGACTAGCTGCGCCCCGCGGTTTCACTCGCATAAGTCTCGATCCCGTGGGAATATCGAGATAAAAGGTATCCTATGTCCTTCTCCAGTTCATGGTCTACCTATGTGCCAAATTTCATCCAAATCCGCTCAGCCGTTCACACGTGATGGCGTGACCAAGGGAAATAGGGATTCATTTTTAGGGTTCCGTACCCAAAGGGTAATACGGGACCCTATACCCCGGGGATAGTTAGATAGTTGAAATTTTCACCGATGATGTATTTCTGTTGCCGCTATAACAATAAATACTAAAAACAGGATAAAATAAATATTTAAGGAGGCTCCCATACAACAAACTTGATTTTTTTTGCTCGTTTTTGCTCGATATTAATAACGGTAATAGGTAGACGCTTGAAATATTCACACAATATTTAGTTGCATATTCACTTTAAAAATCCATAATTAAATTAAAATAACACAAATATTTGGGGGGGGCTCCCATACATCAAACTTGATTTTTTTGCCGTTTTTCTACATAATGGTACGGAACCCTTCGTGCGCGAGTCCGACTCGCACTTGGCCGTTTTTATAAATATAGAAGAAGATACTTCACTAAGGTTTGACTATCTGTCACAAAGACAGATCGACCTTGTCGTTGTAAGACGTACAAGTGACATTCAAAGGACGGTGAAGCAATTACAATGTCAACTCTTCGTCGTCGTCGTTCTTTACGCGCGTATTGTACGCTCCTGCATTTTGGGCGCTTTGGCGTACTGACAGTCAGTGTTTCCACCTTAGCCCTTTTCGGGCTACATCTAGCTATTTTTACATTGGTTGAACCCGTTTTCATTGCATTAGCCCGAAAAGGGCAATCAAGCCCTAATTGATAAATTGTTAAGAAAAAATCACAACTATCTTAAAATATAGAGACCCAACAAGTTCTTCAGTTAAAACGTTTAAAACAAACATGTTGCTCTCACCAATTACGTCATGAGGTAGGTAATAAAAAAGACTGAAGGTAATACTCAATACTCCTTCAAATTAGAAACAGATTCCTCTGAGGATGATTTTGAATTTAATTCATGTAATTTCCATTAATGGAATGTACGAGTAGGTACATACCTACCTAAAATATAAGTCTTTTTAGTTAATATTATTTATTTTCTTTAGCTTTGAAGCTAACGAAAATCAATAAGATTGAAGCTGAAACGGTTCTAGCCCGTTTCAGTTTCGTATGTAGCCCCTCTTCAAAAGTAAGGTGGCAACACTGCCGACAATACTGAGCGCGCCGCTCGGACGCTTGACTAGTCCCTAACTGAACAGACAGCTGTGCTGCTGAGGAGTTTGTTGCGCCACTTCTTCTTCCCAGCTAAAGCACTAGGAAGTCGTGTCTGATGTAAAGACGTTCAAAAAGCGCCGATTCTCAGCCTGATTTTTGATGACTTTTGATTTTCAACTATAGGTAGGTACTCATTTGTGCTACTCCCACAATTTCATCTCCCTATTTAACGTTTATCGTAATAAGGCAGTAGGTACGTAACATGGTAGGTACTTACTAATTAATTACTAAACTAAACTAATTATCACTTACAGGTTTTATGCCAACGCATAGCGCAAGCATAGAAGTGAAGAAGCCGATGGAACATCAAGCTAGCAGTAAGACATTTTATTATTTACTTATACTTTTCTTATTTTGGTTTCTTGTTTTGGGAGTCATCAGTACATTGGTAGCTGTTATTGAAACAAAAGCGACTAACTGTGATCATAGTTAAACAAATTAGGTTAAAATGCGTCAATAAGATGAACATGACTGTGAAGTAAAACTTAACTAAAATGTCCTAAAGTGTCCGAAAATGGAATTAAAGCCAAAATCCATGGAGTAACAAATCCCCAGTAAAAATAAATTCAATGTCCCCAAACCGCGAACCCGACACTAATGAAATTGTACAAGCATCCAATAAAACTGAGCTGGTATTCAGTTACAATACAATTATTTTAATTAATTAAAAACCTTCCCGCCCTAATTACTGTTCACAATTTTGTTTTCAGATAGTCCGACGCTCGGCAGGTGCACTTTATTATTTACTCTATTATTAAGCATTAATATTCCTTTTTAATAAACTATGTAATAACGCAGTACATACTGACCTAAGCTAGAATATTGTAAGTCTATGATTTTATGAAAGACGTAGTCTTTTACGTTCAATAACATTGTTTGCTTCTTCTATAGGTTCATATTTTAGACTAAAAATTTAATATTTTTTGTTAGCTACTACCAACAGTTTGTAAGTATAATTATGTAGGTAGTTAGACCTCAATTACTTTGTTATTGACGTATGTAATACCATATTAAAAGGTTGTTTTAGGACGTTTACAAAATCTGTGATAATTTAGTTTAATAATATTGTCAAAAAGACGAAGGTACTTTTATGAAGCGTTTAATTTCCATTGTTTTACGATGTAGGATAAATGTTAATGTAATTATTTTAATGTGAAAGTAGGTATTATAAAAAGAAAAACAAAGTTACCATCTACATTACCGGTACTGATTGTAGCTTTTTGATATTATACAAACTGTAAATAAAACGCTTAATGTACTTTCATGTTTCTCTTTGTTTTATAATAACGACCGCCTTTTAAATAAAAACAGGCATTAAATAAATTAAGTGCCCATACAAAAACCTTTTTATACACGTCATCTGACGTATGTGCCTACCCTAATAATTTCCTTTCCCTGAAAATCTACATGTACATTTTTTATATTACGAGTAGGTATATGTTAGAAAAAGGTAACTTTCTGTATAACATAAAACAGTAAATCAGATTGTGTTTTCTCGCGCGCCCGTCACTGGCCGGTAGAAAACACATTTTCTTTTACAAAAAATAAGAAAAACTTGGTGTAACCACGTTCTCTTCAGGGAACGTGAACTCGACGGAGCTCATGTGATGTTTGTAAGTAGGTATAAAAAGGTCATAAAAAGGCTTTTTATATGTTTATATGGCATCTTCCATCAGTTACAGTACGTAAATAGGTAATCTTTTAAGCTATAATTTCTCCTAAATATTCTACGGGCTTACGTCTTTATGAAAGATAAGCTACTTTGATTTTCTTGTATCAAAAGATTTGAGCATCTTATCTGTGGAACTTTTATATCTAACATGGTACATTAGATAATATGTGCATATTTAGATGGGTGGTGATGGGTGAAGGGTGTGTAGGTGGGTGAAATGTGGGTGTACCTACTCTATGTACCTACACCTCTGCCTAACACTTCGGGGAATACTGGCGTGATGTTATGTTTGTGTTAGATGGGTGAATGAACTTAGTATAATTAGCTAATTTCAAAATAGTTTAAAAAAACCTAGAGTTGGGAGACGGGGCTAAAGTTAAATCTAACAATTTATAGGTACTGTACAACTATTTTCATAATGTCCCTCGGGAATCATCGGATTTCCGAATACAAACGAATGCTAATTTTCATGCCCATCAATTATTAGATTTATCGTATATTAATTTGAATTCAGAAGAGAAGTACTTTATTGTTGTTTTGTTTTGATTTCCGTGTGAACTTTATAGAGCTGTAAAATTATTTCCTCCCATTTTTAATATAAGTTGAATTAAGTTAAAAGATTATTAACAAATCTATATACTTCCAAGTCGATTAAGAGCGTCCGGTCTGCACTAAGTGCAAAGGGCAACTGATAGAAATCCGACGACTGACGAAACATGAAGTTGGCTGAGGGACATTAAGAAAAAAGTTGTACTGTACTTACAAACGCGATATTCAAGTAACGTATTGTGTCATTTGTTGTAATTTCCCTTATACTTTTTAAGTATGCCTATCAGAACAGAATGTTTGGGTCAAAGGTCGCCGAAAATTATTCCTCGCGCAATAGAACAAACCGCGGAATGGATATAATAGAGTGAGTTTGATTGCATCGGCACAGCACAATACGTACATGGAAGTCATATTTTTGCATCGGTTTCATCATTCAACAGTCAACACACGATCTATACACGTATATTCTCGGAAACCATCGGCTTTTCGAAACGCATTCAATGACGAATACACCATGTTTTAAAGTATTTTTCAAATACAGTTGTATATTTTTTTGCCATTACACTCGTACGACATTGTCCCTGCATGTAGCTTCAAAAAAGATTACTGTAAAACCTGTAAATTATAAATGGTACAGCGATACAGCGACCTGCGCTGTTTTGTATGAGAGGTAAGGTATTTTGGTATTTACAAGTCTTCTTTTATAGTACATGAAACATGGAAATCTTTGAACGATAAGATGGAACAAAACATGTTTTCTACATTCAAAAGGTATTTTTCACAGAACACATTTCCATAAAATATTGACAATAAGTGAAACCTCAAAGGAAAAATAAGGATGTTTGACCGTTTACGAAAGCTCCACGGCATATATATAAAGCTAATAAATTCCCTTCCATGAAACAAAGAAAACTAAATCGAAGTCAATAAATAGAACTTAGACACTGTAATATAATCCGGTTTCGGGTAATGAAATTGTCCCTGGAGAGTTAAAATGTCGTATTCGCCAAATGTAGGTATTGATTGAATCGGACAACTCGCTACGAAATAGGAGTAAATAATGAAATCCTACTAAACAACTTGGTTTTTATATCCATATTTGTTGATTTCAATCTGAGGAAATTGACTATCTAAAGTTGTGAATTTATAGCGCGGTGGAAAGATGTTTCATAATAAGATTACACGGAACAAGGATGTATGTCGGCGGAAATTGTTTCAGCAGTTGTTAGATAAATATTATGTTTGTAGATACATACATGTGTTCCCATATAGAGCTTAGGGATAGAATTATTACAACAGTAGATAAAGTGAAAAGTGAGCCCGGCTAAGTAGATACTCTCTCCCTGCAGTAATTTGAGAGAATTCCTCGGAGAGCCGCGCGAAGTGTCTGCCTGAGTGCGTGGCTCCTTTAGCATTACCATAACTGTGCCATTGCTGTTTCCTACTGGTCAAACCCCAAGGAAGTAGTCTGTACGACAAGGAAACTAAATGGAATTATGTCTGCAATATAGTTGGTACGACAGCTCCAATTTAAAATACTTAAGAATATTCAAGTTTTTACAAAGCTTTGTAACTTGAATATTGTTATACGTACTTTTACACATCTATAAAGTTTAATATACTCGTACAATACTTAATCTGATGCATGAATTTCGGCAAGTGTAGTTAGTAAGATTTGTAAAACAAATTGCTCGTTCAGTCACGATTGTCCTCAGCGGGCAGCTTTCCTTTATTACCTTAAAGTATGACATAGTTCTATAGTTCGTAAAGCGCAAACAGCACTTCTAGTAATATCTGACTCCGCGGTGGTAAGTGCTAAGTTGCCTCTGTATCTCTGGTGATAAGTTCCTAATTGCACTTCACTGTGCGGAAATGGCGTAAAGCGGGCAACGTCGGGCGAACACGTACCACGCGTACGTGTTCTGAAATGTACTACGCTTTAATGCGTATGACACGCGGCTTGATGTTATGTCGAGCACTTCGATTTTATGTATTTCAATTCAATATGGAGGACGAATGAAAGAAAAAACTTTTAAGGTGATTTCGGTGACGCGGGGGTTACGCATGGCACCTTATCTGCGACGGAACATGTTAAGCTGCCGTTACCCGACGTATGAACCTCGCCGGCATGCAGACTAGCTTATTACTCCAATTTGTATTTATCTTTCCAGGAACGTGTGTATTCTGAATATGTCTTATATATTCGTGCGCTGGGAACTGGAGCGCAATAATTAGTGGACTGACACAACTAGTTCAAGTACTGCAAATGACGAAGAAAAACATTTTGTTAGTGCCTCGATACACGAAAAAAAAGCTACAAACGAAAACTAAGTTTTTTGAGGCTTATCAAGTTTCAAATAGTACGGCAATCTTTTGTTCTTCCTTATCCGTGTGTAAATAGCAGAATTAACTTTTAAACTAGTGGAGTGATCTTTTCGTGGGAACACTGATTGTAAGGAAGTCGAAGGCAGTTACAACTCTTATCTTATTCGTAGTTCATACACTACTGGCGTCCATAAAATCGCAAGTTATGGTAGTAGGCGAAGTAAAATACAAATCATTGGCTTATAATAAACTTGTACTAGTGCTGCCTGTGACGCTGTTCGCATTCAAATAGGATTTTTAAGGAAAAACAAAAATAAAGGGATAATAAAGTCGTGTTATGTGCGATACATGTAGATAACATCCGATATCATTATATTATACGGTAGCTGTAATAAATAGATGTCCAAAATATCTAGATTCGAGCTTTTAGTTTATAATAAACAACTCAAGCATATAATAGGTCTTTACCTATGAAATTGCCGTTCTGCAGTACTGGCCATTTCAAATCAAAATAATTTTTGTTTGGCTAAGAATTCTAATTTCAAATTAATTTTATTTTAAAAACATGGAATTCTTTTTTCAAAAGAAGTCATTTGTTTAATGATAAGTGTTACATTTTCATCGCATTTCAATCGTTTTCGTCATCATGGATACGTTAAAAATTCGAGTAATTATGGAATATGAGTACCGTCGTGGCAGCAACGCGGCACAAGCGGCACGCAACATCAACGACGTTTACGGAGCTAACACTACAAACCAACGCACCACCTGTTATTGGTTTACTCGCTTCCGTTCTGGAAATTTCGACCTGAAAAATGAACCTCGCGGTCGTCCGAAGACTTTGGTCGACAATGACGAATTAAAGGCGATTGTGGAAGCTGATGATACACAATCTACGGCTGAATTAGCAGCAGCTTTCGACGTTAGCGTCAAAACAATATTGGTCCATTTGCGTCAAATTGGCAAGGTAAAAAAGCTTGACAAATGGGTGCCCCACGAACTCAATGCACGCATCAAACAGCGCGAAGTACGCGTCGAGGCGTGCCTTGCACTGCTCAACAGACACACAAATGAAGGAATTTTGAACCGCGATGAAAAATGGATTCTGTTTGATAACCGCAAGCGCACAGAAAGTTGGTTGGATCCTGGTTCAGTACCTAAACAATGCTCTAAACAAAAACTTACCCCTAGAAAAGTGATGATCACTGTTTGGTGGTCTAGCGCCGGTGTGATTCATCACAGCTTCTTACCAAACAGGGTGAGCATTACTGCAGATGTGTACTGTGAAGAACTGAACACAATGATGGAGAAGCTGGCACATCTCCAACCAGCATTGGTCAATCGCTCGTCTCCGCTGCTCCTGCACGACAACGCGCGACCTCATACTCCACAGCAGACGGTCTCCAAGTTGCAAGAACTGGGGTTGGAAGCTCTCCGTCATCCGCCCTACTCACCAGACCTTGCGCCTACAGACTACGACTTTTTCCAGAATTTGGATAACTTCTTGGCGGGAAAAAAATTCAATACCCGAGAGGCAGTACAAAATGCCTTTGAAGAATTTGTTGCCTCCCGTCCAGCTGATTTCTTTAAGAAGGGCATCAATAAACTGCCACTGCGTTGGCAAAGATGCATTGATTGCATGGGTGATTACTTCGATTAATACAAATAAAAAATACATGAAAAAAAATCGTTTAAATTTTTTCATACAAAACGGCAATTTCATAGGTAAAGACCTAATATATTTTAATACATTAAAATGCGAATAAGTTCGCTTACAATTTATAAAGAACAACTTTTATATATTGAAATAAAGCACGGTGGTTTCTTTCGTAAATATTCATATGGAGTCACAATACGCCTGAATTAATTAAATTAACACACGCCACTGACCTAACTACTAACTAGGTTTAAAAGGCTTCTTATTAAATCAAAGCTTGCGCCTGAGAACTGGAAGAAACATTTTTAATTAATATTACGTACTGAGTCTGCACCTTGTGACATCGTAACACTAATTAATTTCGTTAAAGGACATGTGTTATAGAAACTTATTAATTAATTACTTTAGTTACTTGAAAATGTGATTTTTCTTTGACCCCCGAGTAAATAAAACTTTCGAGTACCTAGTCTTTGTTAGTTAGTCATTAATGATTTTTTCTTCGGATGTCAGATTTTTCTTTTTCCGTAATATACCTGCTCCTAGAGCGTTACTCAACTGTGCTCGTCGATCGCCTACGCAGTCACTATTTACAGTCTACATGAAAGATTATGAAAAACTCCTACGCTTTTGATGTAATCAGATTGGTGATCCCTATCCCTAAAGTTGTATCAATAAGGTCAATACACGTTTGAATTCTACCAAATATAATCTCTTAGTCGATTTTCAGAAAACCTTTAAATAGGAAGAGAAGAAAAGACTTTCAGGTACCAGGGATCGTTAAAATAGGTAGGTACCTACTTAAGATTAATTCAGGGATTTTCTATACCCAAATACCTAACTTTGAAAAGCCAGCATTATTCGTTTATCTATTACGGTATACGGAATATGTAAGTTTGCTGATTGCAGAAGAGATGACAAAGTGCATTAACCAGAAAACAACTAGTAGATAGTCCACCACCCTTGTCTTTGTCCACTTACTGTAGGTACCAAAAGAAACGAAATCCCCCCCTAAATACTGAGTACGTGGCCAGTGAACTGAAACTAAATGGTGAACGCAATATTATTTATCTCAAAGACTAAATTATTAAATCCCCGCATGACTATTACTAAGCATCCATGGTGAAACAACAGAGCTACCGCTCGTCCCGAGGGCACACGTTAATTTAATTTTCATCAATCAATATGACAAATTATCAATATACACAGATATCTAACTAGACACGGCAATAATTCATTTCACAAATGGTACTCGGTGATCCGAAAAGTCGGACGTTGCTCGTGACAGCTTAAAATAGGAGCAATATTGAGTTATTTTTCCTAAACAACGACCCATGTCTGTGTTGAAGATGGTATGTAACGTAATTTTTCTTTGTGAAAAAGTAACAACACCGCTGTCGTACCGAATGTCTTTCTGCTGTTTATTATTTTAACATTGTTTACCTTTCTTTCGATTCATACATAACAAGCTCTGTTTCGTTAGAGTCTGAAAAATCATTCTCAGCATTTTAAATAAATCATTACCTAGTTACTAAAAAGTTTTATAGAAAAGTTGTCTAGTAAACTAAGTAAAAGGTAAACAGATCTACATTAAACTAAGGCTCCTTATTTCATGAGTTGATACGTATCTGTGTATCTTTGAATTTTTTCGTTCAAGGCACCGTGAAATTGCATGGTGAGTGCCGTATTCTCTTGGAAATAACAAAAAGACACGGAAATAGGAATAATGAGTTCTGTCTGATAGGAATAGGATAGGATTGGATGCTTTTGTTGGTGATTCCCAAAACGTTTATTATATTTTAAAGTACATCTACCCGCTTACAAAGCAGTACGTCCCGATGTTGTAGGATAGCTTTGCTGTTTTTCTAGGTAAGATATAAAATCTTTTGCTGAGTCGCGTTTAGTAAGATTTTAATAGAATGTGCTGACACATCAAAGTGAAGTTTGTATGACTCTATTAGGCCAGGCCAGGCCAGGGTCATTTATAGCCAGTCCTAGTCTTATTTTAATAATATTTAAGGTAACCGCTTACATGAAATGTGTTTATTATAGGTTAAGACAACAGACGACAAAATTTGCCATTTGGCAAAGTTTTAAGGTATTTTTAATTAATTAATTTAACATGCTATTACATACTAGATACATGCTACACAAGCATGTTTTTGCAGCACGGACTTTCCTCTAAGATTATTTTCCTCTTTTCCAACGAGACACACGCACAAAATATTTGAGATATATTCATACTCCGTACCGAAAATATAATTTCAATATCAACGTACGAAATTATAATTTCAACAGCAGAAAAGGGTATTAAATATTAATATCACTTTTAGTTTGATAACTCAATAATAATATTCTGAGATTCCTTTCAGAATTTATGAGTAGATCTCAAATACTTCTGACTTAGATCCTGTGTACAATATTGAGTAGAACGACTAATATAACTTGTTACTAGCCAGTTTATTTATAACTGGTTTCTGCCTGCGACTTCGTCCGTGTGAAATTTCTTGTTCCCCCGACCCACTGCGTCGCCCGCCGCACAGTGTCAAATAATGTTGTATCTAGCGGCACTTTATTCAATCCGTCATATTTATTTTTGTATCTCGAAGCATAGTTAATATTTTAATCTGAAACTTTTTTTGGACATACAGAAGGGTGTCAGCTAAGCACTTTATTATAAAAAAAATCTGTAGTCATTTTTTTTTATTAAAAAAAAACTTGTTATGTTTTATTTACTACATAAAAAAATATATTAATGGATTGTATATAAATAGAATTATTGGAAAAAGTTTTTTTGATACTATCATCATCATAATCATCCATCTCAATATTTGAATCCGAGTCATTTATATTTTTGCTAAAATCTTGTTCTTCATCCGAATTCTCTAGTCTGGCTGATACTCGTATCTAACATATTATTTTCCCTCAATATAAAGTACAAGATGCGTTGATATCGGTCCGTCCTGCGAAACTTTTGGAAAATACCAAGTTTCTTCTGTTTTGAACAGAAAACATAAAAAAAAAAAATTGTATGACATGCGCAAATAGGTGCACGGGAATACAACTGATTCCTTTAGAGTACGAGTAAGGAAACAAGAAAAAAAATGTTTCAGCTCGGATACACGCGGATACATTTTCTAATGTCTGAATTATATGCGTAATTATATATAAAAAACCAAATAAAAAGAAACCTGTATAAGTATTTAAGTAATACATGTGTAACTTTCAAACTCACCTTCTAAGATAACTAAAACACTGTAGGTGTTAATACAATAATTGCGTTTCTGTATGTCTATTTAAAATTTCACCCGTAAGACACCACTAATCAATCAAAGAAATAAAATATAACCTACCGCAAAAATATTTTTTCACATCCGACTGGTAGGTATTAGGTCCCCACCTATGAAGTCAGCGTTTTGTATGGGGAATTTTAAAGGAATTGTATTTTTCATACTATCATTTTCTTAATTTATATATATCAACCATGAACACTAAGGTTTTAAAACTTATGCACTAATGTTTAAAAACTAAGATAACGTATGCCACTTAGATTAAGCGACAAAAATAAGTTATGGCTAAGTTAAAAAAAAATAGTGGTCATTTCTGCTAACAAAAATGAGGAGTCATTTTTAAGGTATTTTTCATGTTGAGAAAACTATTAGTAATAAGGTTTTTTTACTATTGGTAGTTGTCTATGATGTTCATTAGCTATTCGATATAATACCAAGCAATTGATGAATATTTTAAATCATAGAAGTGACGAGGTTCTTTATTTGTGAGAAAAAAACGCCAATTTCATCAATACTTCCAGACATTAGCGCGTTCAAACCAACTCTTCATACGTAGTATTATAATATCTGTGCTTCAGCTTTAAGGCGCGAAGTCCCGTTTAGTTCCGTAAAACGGTCACATTAAAAAGCCTACTCCTCATTAACGGCTGGGTTAAAAGATCTGAAAAAAAAATATATTTGCCATAGATTCACGTACAACATTTTTGAAAAGGGGTTTTTGCGTATGGATAATACTTTTGCCTTAAAAAAATATTTACCAAAACGCTATTTTTGGCTAATATTCCCTACTACTTCTAAACGGCTTTGATGTTTGGAAATATTTTTACACTGAAAAATTGATGGTTAGAAGGACTACAAAATTGAAAGAGCGTTTTTAAATCAATCAATATTTGCAAAGATAATGACCCCACTTAGAGATAGAGGTTCAGAGGTGCTCTGCGCGGGTATTATAAATAGCTGATATTATAAATAGCGGGTATTATAAATAGATATTATAAATAGCTGCGCCCCGCGGTTTCACCCGCACAAGTCTCGATCCCGTGGGAATATCGGGATAAAAAGTATTCTATGTCCTAACCCGGGTCATGGTCTATCCATGTGTCCATCCAAATAGGTTTAGCCGTTTTAGGGTGAAAGCATACCTAATAAACAAACAAACAAACTCACTTTCGCATTTATAATTAGGATATTAGATAGGATAGTTAGGATTACGATACAGTTAGGATTAGGATTATACTAGCTGCTGCCCGCGCTTTTGCCGTGTGGACACTAACACTTAAAAAAAAAAAAAAAAGTAGTAGTAGCCGAAGTTACTCCTAATAACATCAACTACCTGCCGGTGAAAGTCCAGTTAAAGTCGGTCCAACCGTTTCGGAGATCAGCGGAACAAACATTTTTAAAATATTTTTTTTTGTTATAGTGCCGTTAGTATAGGTATATAAATTCTTTACTTTCAGTATTTAGTAAAAAGCTGTTATTTTAACATTACAAACAGACATTTAATTTTTTTTTGTGTATATTTAATATTATCTATATTATAGATTTGTGTAATTATTCCAAACGAAGAATATCTACAAATTTTACATCATGATTCTGTTCTGCTTGGAAATTCGAGCATTAAGTATTTTGACAACCTTCGTCGAGATAAATCGAAATTGCTGTACTGGCCAAAAACAAGCAACTATGCGGCCGCAATGTTACTATGAAAATCCATATCTGTCGTGTTTAGCGGCCAAATAAATTACTATGAAAACTCATATCTGTCGTGTTATTTAAAAATGGAACGAACATTTTACTTCAACTCATTGCACGGCAACCAAGGAAGTAACTTATCAAGGCGATTTGTCTTGCAAATAAGAAAGCAAATGAACATTATTAGCGCGTAAAAAAATATCGTTGTCAACTTCCTTCCATGTATTCCAAAGTTGGAAACTAGTCGTTACATATTATACATATAGGTTCGTGTAAGTAATTAGGTAGCAGTTAATAAACTGTAACTTTCAGCTGAAATTAACAGCACTAAGGCACTAGGTAAGGTAACGTTTAAGTTTCCACCAACGCTGTTCAAACTAGCTCAACTCTACTCATAAAATCTTAATAGAATACCGTCACTAGTAAAGTCCTTAAATATATCCCTATTCTGGCATATTGACCTTAATTCAGCAAAATAAAGGGTCAGGCATTAACTGATTAAACTGATACCCACCCTTCTCAAAAGGTCTTGTCTGAAGACAGCAAAAAGTCAATCCACCAAGGTTTAGGCTAAAATATTGATCATAAAACATGTAATGTATGTAGCTTTCTAATATATTATACAGATTAATAAATAAGTTTTCGTTTCGTGCATAAATTGGACAGTCCTAATGTATTGTTATCGGTAGGCAATATTGATTCCAATTAGTTGATATTCAAACCACGTTCATATTTGCTTTCAGGGGTCGTTAAGAGACAACCCAGAAAAGTATATATATAGATTAGATTACTTTGTCTATTTATTTATTGTATCTAAAGGTAGGTAAGTATGTATTTTATTCCCGATTGAGATTAGACCATTAAATCTCCACCTGTGGGTTTCGTAGAAGGTAAGCGAAGTATTAAATCAAAGACATAGGCCGCACTTCTTCCTGAAAATTGAGGTGTTTATAGAAACCTCAGTAAAGATAGAGCTCTAAGGAGCCAATTAGTAGCTAGTCCAAGTAACAACTACCATCATTCCTATATCTACCGTTACTGTTTTCCGGCTTGAAAGCCATGGTTACTGGTGTTATATTTCAGCTTTTTCACTAAGATAGCAATTCATCTGCGATGCCTCGGGCGTTGCAGTCGTCAGTACTAAGCGACGGTGAGTGACATTATAAGTATAATTTATTATACTTCTTCCCATGTAATAGGAGGCGAGCCTATGCCAGCACAGGACACAAATCTAGACCCCGGTCTGCTATTGAGAAATTTCAGCTGAAAAAAAACAATAATACTTACATAACCGGAGAAATGTGGGCGTACTATGGCTACACGTCTGCTTAACCGTACTGGGAATATAGGCGTGATGTTAAATGTGATTATACCGAAGCGACTTATGTAAAAACTTTTTCAGCAAGTCGTGAGTGCAGCATATAAGTGAGATTGTTAGGTATACTACAAAAGAAAATATTGATTCCTAGCTCATGAAGTCATGACCATACACAGAAAAACGAAAATATTTGGATTCTGGTGAGCTAGCCAACTGTCACTTAATTGAAACAAATGACTTACGTGACGTCAACCTTCTAGCCGCGATCAATTTTATTGCTAGCCGAGTTTATATAAAATACGATAGATCGCTACCCGAGCCTAGGAACTAATTTCCCAACAGTAGCTCTCTGAGATGAAAATCACCCGATAAGATCTTGATACACCCTCATTTGATTAACGTTGCTGGGATCCTGACTTGATACCAAATCCATTATCTTGTTACGAGGGCTGTGTCTAGAATAAGTGGGCTGAATTTTGAGCAAAAAACTGAGGCGATACCTACCACGATAGAATTCTCATCAATAATGGATAAGTACAGGTATTTAAATCGCACTTTCTGCGATGTTACTTAAGGGCCATAGTTTCCTGAGTGACCTTGAGCGTGAGCGCATGTGGGCGGAGCTTAAGTCCCTACTCTAGACACGCGCGGTGGCGCGCTACACTAAAATGTTGATCAAAGAATATGCAGGAGCGCAGACATGCGCACGAAGGTCGCCATTTTTGCCTACAATACTTGTGCCTCATTAATGGTAGATGCAAGGCTGATATTTGTATAGATCGATACTTATGTTTGTGCGTATACGT
>OX376185.1:10193013-10195513 GCA_947363905.1 Lithophane semibrunnea
TGAGCGAGCCCACTACTACTGGACAGGAGAGGAAGGGAGTGCGGGGTGTGGTACCGAATACCTCCGCCCGCGGCGCGGTCGTCGCATGTATCAATCGCCTGACATACACGCACAATAGAACATCGCTAATTTGTAAAACCTAAAATCGTTAATTATACGCCTAATTACTATCGAAGAAGATTTTCATTCATCTCCATAACACAGAGTAAAATCACGTATACAGCAGATTTATTTCCTTCTTTCTTTCTTTCTCTTTCTTTCTTTTTCTTTCTTTCTCTTTCCTTCATTACCAGCAAATAAATGATTTATTTCTTCTTTCTTTCTTTCTCTATCTCTATCTCTATCTCTATCTCTATCTCTATCTCTTTCTCTTTCTCTTTCTCTTTCTCTTTCTCTTTCTCTTTCTCTTTCTCTTTCTCTTTCTCTTTATCTCTCTTTCTCTTTCTCTTTCTCTTTCTTTCTCTCTCTTTCTTTCTCTTTCTTTCTCTTTCTTTCTCTCTCTTTCTTTCTCTCTCTTTCTTTCTCTTTCTTTCTCTTTCTTTCTCTTCAAACAGGTAATCCAGACATGTAATATAATACATGGAACTTAAAACATAACTGGCGAAATGTGGGTGTACTATAGGTACATCTCTGTCTCACCCTTCGGGGAATAAACGCGTGATGTTTGTTGATAAATATGTTTGATGAATGACTTATTAAAAACAGAGTAAAATCACGTATACAGCAGATTTATTTCCTTCTTTCTTCTTTCTCTTTCTTTCTTTATCTTTCTTTCTCTTTCCTTCATTACAGCAAATAAATGATTTATTTATTTATTTCTTTCTTTTTTTCTCTATCTCTATCTCTTTCTCTTTCTCTCTCTTTCTCTTTTTCTTTCTTTCTTTCTCTCTCTTTCTTTCTCTTTCTTTCTCTTTCTTCTCTCTCTCTTTCTTTCTCTTTCTTTCTCTTTCTTTCTCTTCAAACAGGTAATCCAGACATGTAATATAATACATGGAACTTAAAACATAACTGGCGAAATGTGGGTGTACTATAGGTACATCTCTGTCTCACCCTTCGGGGAATAAACGCGTGATGTTTTGTTGATAAATATGCTTGATGAATGACTTATTAAAAACATAGAGTAAAATCACGTATACTGCAGATTTATTTCCTTCTTTCTTTCTTTTTCTTTCTTTCTTTTCTGTTTCTCTTTGTTTCTCTTTCCTACATTACCAGCAAATAAATGATTTATATATTTCTTTCTTTCTTTCTCTTTCTCTTTCTCTTTCTCTTTTCTCTTTCTCTTTCTCTTTCTCTTTCTCTTTCTCTTTCTCTTTCTCTTCTCTTTCTCTTTCTCTTTCTCTTTCTTTCCTCTTTCTCTTTCTCTTTCTCTTTCTCTTTCTCTTTCTTCTCTTTCTCTTTTCTCTTTCTCTTTCTCTTTTCTCTTTCTCTTTTCTCTTTCTCTTTCTCTTTCTCTTTCTCTTTCTTCTTTCTCTTTCTTTCTTATTCTTTCTCTTTCTTTCTTTCTTTCTTTCTCTATCTCTATCTGTCTCTTTCGAATCGAATCTCTTTCTCTTTCTTTCTCTTTTTTTCTCTTTCTTTCTTAATCTTTCTTTCTCTTCAAACAGGTAATCTCTTTCTGTCTCTTTCTCTTTCTCTTTCTTTCTCTTTCTCTTCCTCTTTCTTTCTCTTTCTTTCTTAATCTTTCTTTCTCTTCAAACAGGTAATCCAGACGAAATATAATACATGGAACTTTAAACATAACTGGCGAAATGTGGGTGTAATATAGGTACATCTCTGTTCCACCCTTCGGGGAATAAATGCGTGATGTTTTGTTGATCAATATGTTTGATGAATGACTTATTAAAAACATAGAGTAAAATCACGTATACAGCAGATTTATTTCCTTCTTTCTTTCTTTTTCTTTCGTTTTTTTTTGTTTCTCTTTCTTTCTCTTTCCTACATTACCAGCAAATAAATGATTTATATATTTCTTTCTATTTCTCTTTCTCTTTCTCTTTCTCTATCTCTGTCTCTTTCTCTTTCTCTTTCTCTTTCTCTTTTTCTTTCTCTTTCTCTTTCTGTTTCTCTTTCTTTCTCTTTCTTTCTCTTTCTTTCTCTTCAAACAGGTAATCCAGACATGTAATATAATACATGGAATTTAAAACATAACTGGCGAAATGTGGGTGTACTATAGGTACAGTGGGCCAATGTTCCGCTAGATCACCTTAAAGGCGATAACCGCATAGCACGGCTCACGACTCGATCGCACAATGCATGCGTTTTGACCAATAGAATGCACGAAGCATATTTTAGCCGTGTTCGTATTAATATAATGATGTATAGAAGTGTGACACTCACACAGGTGCGTGCTATGCTTACTAGTTTGTGAGACGATTTTTTAATGGGCACGGCCAGTTTGAGCTCTTTATGAATTATTATTGTTGGTTGACAAGAAGTAATTTCGTACTTTCGTTATCTTCTTTTTGGTTAAGAAAATGTATTATTGCTATTGCTATAA